>CAJOBZ010000040.1:2197500-2494905 GCA_905332375.1 Pieris macdunnoughi
CACGCACTTACATTCTCGTGGGAACAACACGCAAATACATAGTCGAAACAACTAACATCAGCGCATACAGGAATTCAAGTACGACCAGTCACCACAAGTAGCACCCGTTCACGAGTATGACGCATAGCCAGACATCGGCCCCCTCCCCATATTTTAGGGAGAAATAGAGATAGAAAACCATTATTGCATAGAATACAAATATTCTTGAAACATATTTTCTCTTTGTATGCATTCTGCCGACATTGCTCTGTTCATTTAGTAAGTCACTGTTAGTAATATTCTGCGGGAGGGTTGGCAAGGGGTAATTTATTAGCCGCGCGGGAAATTAACGGCTCGTGGACGCTTCTAATGAACGAACTGTATGAGGGATACTTCTACTAGTTTTACACTACAAATAGTGTCAAGTAACCACTTAATTAGTTATTTGATCTAAAGGTGTTTTGTCCTTTCAGAAGGAGCAGTGTTGGCCTAGCGGCTTTAGCTCATCCCTGGGGTCGCAGGTTTCATCCCCGAATGTGTAATTGAATATCTTTTTATGTGCGCATGTAACACTTGCTTGTACGGTAAAGGAAAACATCGTGAGGAAACCGGCATGCCTTAGACCTAAAAAGTCGACATTGTGTGTCAGGCACAGAAGGTTGAACTTACTTGCCTATTAGAAATGATTATGAAACAAATACAGAAATCTGAGGCCCAGACCTAAAAGGTTGTAGTGCTATTATTATGTATGTATGTTTTTACGTTTACATTGTACTTACAGCTTTACAGAGTCGTTCATTAATAGTTAACGGTTGCTTATTCGGTGAAGATTGAAAAAAGTTGAGCGGTGAATTACACACACAAATTATAGAAATAAAAATAAATGTTTATCCGAGTTTCAGCTCTTCGTCCAACGTATTATAAAAGGTGTAAGTAAAATGACATGTGTATGTTGCTAACTGGGAGGGTAAAAGGGTGGAGGAACAATCGCAAGATTCGCGGGAACACTCGCATCATACAAAACATTGAGATCTTTGCTCTAACTTGATGTACTAAATTCACGATAAGACAAAAACGAATATTATTTATGAAACAGTCAAGACAACACACGAACCAAGGCTAATAGACTCGTGACGAACAATGTAATCAAAGAACTTAAGATGGGTTAGTTCGTTAATAATTAATAAACATTAAGTACTTTTGTACTTTTAATGTTAAGCGCGTTCCCAAGCGACTGAAGCCGGCCTTTGAGGGAGGAGTATAGACCTTTTTGTAAACGATTGGAGGTCGTACCTCCCAGGGAGGAGCTTCTCATCAGGTGTGCCTCTTGTCCGTTTTCCCCCTATTCTATAAAAAAGTTAACTTATGTTCAGCACACATTCGGTGAAAAGAAAAAAAATACAGTTTTCAAAAACACCTTGTTGATCAAATTATTTTATTAATTACAATGCAATAGGATCTGGGATTTTCTAGCAATTAGGCAATTGCTCTACAAAAGAATGATAATATATGATTTAATCTTATGTTAATGTTACAATTAATGAATTATCATAATGATAATTTTCCTATGCAACACGCACGGATACTGACCTACACGGGTTAATTTATAACTTCTTTGTAAGGCAAAGTTTTTTATTTAAAGGATTACACAACAACACGCGTGCTTTTGTTGATCTATTACACCTATAAGATATAGTTTCTTATTAAATTAAATATAATATATCAAAATTGCTTCCAAATCGTCAGCATCAATATCGCTATTGAAAGTTATCGGCGCAGTTTGTTGTCTATGTTGCCGATTATTCTTTACAGACTGAGTCTCAGACAAAAAGAATTAAACCATTTTCATATAAAAAAATATAATATGCTCCCTCCAGAGATACGTGGTACAACTTATTATTCTATTAATGATTAATTGTATGCGTGAAACATTATAATTAATATTAATTTGATAACATAATAATTTATTTTAATAATGCGATATTTTATCACTACGAATAATATAAGAATGTAAAATTTATTTTAAGACATACTTGCACGCCATTATGTGTGGCAGAGTATGTGAACTTCTAATTGTACCACCATAACATTTTTGTATAATATTCTTGCAAATAAATTATTATTATTATTCACTTGGACTATTCCCCAAGTTGGAATATACGAGACCAGAATCATCTCATGCACGAAATCGCTCACGTGCTAGAAAACCTATATAGTTCATCGTTAAATATAAAATTCCACTAAAAACGATTCGTGCAGCTTTGGTTAGATTTTTCGGATGGAGACTTATTAAGATTTTTTATTTAATATGCCCTCTCCAAAATATCTGTACCCGCGGCTATTACTGGGAATACATTGAGCGGCTCATCTCGTGCGATGCACATTTGCACCCCCGTCCCCTTCCATAAGCTTTTCTTCCTCCCCACGACCTCCATATCACACCTTTTCATATTATCACTAACATTCTGGACATAACACAGGTTATAACGTTCTTTAAAAGCGTCCTTCATCACCTACGTATCAAAGTTTAGTATTATAAATGTGATTATCTATACTAATATTATAGAGAGAAAATATCATCAAAAATTCTTTCACCGTTACATTCTGCCTATCTCTGAGTAACATTGGCTATATTTATTTCCAAAATATAAAAAAAAAACCAGCCGTGTAAAGCTAGGAATTAAAATAGTTTATAATAGATTTAGAACATGATTTTTCATTTCTATTATGCGTACACCAGAACTCTTCAAGATAAGGTTTTTAAAATAATCAAATTACATATTTCTAATTAGTAATAAGTAAAATTACGAATCTTTAAATTGTTGGGTTAGTATGTTATTTAACTTAACTTCTACGCTTGATAAACATAGTGAAATATCCTTTATTTAGCTGTATTTAACGTTCTGTTATAAATACACATTTTCCCTGTATTGTATATCTATAAACCTCATATCACAGCAATTTGTGAAAAATTTTCGTAAATCTGTCGTTGCATAAATATTGGGTAATCATCGGCCTGCGGTCCAGTGATGTCTCTTAATGTTGTAGTGTAAGAAAACTATGTCAACATCAAATGAACAAGCGGTGTAAAGATATCTTTGAACTATGATTAAAATGAGAATTAAATCTATACTAATATTATTCTATTCGTGTTTAAACACATGACTTATCTTATTGAGTAAGAGTTACGAAATTGCCAATGTTGTTTACTTTAGATGAGCACAACAACAACAAAGTCATCCACTAGTAGCAGTAATACTGGATGACTTTATACGGCCGCAATGTAATCTTTCTTCGCACTATACAATTTAATGCAAACGATACAAAATGTTGGTTGAACGAATTTTGGTTACAATTTCAAATTCCCGAAGGAAAATGGTAAACCGTTTGACGAGCTCAACTGTTAACTCAATAATAAATTAATGCGGTTTGATGTACGCAGTTCTAGCTACAATGGTTGTAGTTATAATATATGAGACTATAACTTATGAAGTCTATATACAAGAAACTATGTCTTAAAGGTGTTATAAATCACAGTATGGAAATTCCTTTAAATAAAAAACGTCGCCATACAAAGTAGGTTATAAATTATAAGGTATCCATGTATAAGATAATTATGATAATTAATTCATTACATTAGTAAGGATGAAACCATATACTATCTTATTTTTTGTAGAGCTTGTTATTGCCTAGTTCTTAATAAGCTAGAAAATACCAGATCATAATGCATTATAAATAGCGGCTTGGGCTCAATGCTACAGTCGATTATCTTCTTGATCGGCCAGTTCGATCTTTCTTGATTTTCGCTACACACAATAGAGTGATGTTGCTGCTTAATCAGGTTATCAATCTATGGTAAAAAATTTGTTGACGAAACTCGGAATTTTTAGAAATTGTATTTGTGTTGTTTTTGGTGATTTGTGAATGTTATCATATCGGTAAGTAAACTTATGTTTTCAAATCAATTACTATAAACTTTCTAATTTCAAAGATTTTATGAGGTTTCAGAATATTAAATAAGTTTCCTTGTTTATACGCTATTATTTTGAGTAAGAAAAAATGGGGGGAAAGTACCATGACAACCTAATATTCTTAAATTAATCGTAATTATCTGTTGATAGTTTTACATTATAGGCGAGTAGGTCTTCTCGAGTCTTCTCTGCCTGACGCACGTCGTCGAGTTTTAGATCTAATTCACGACGTTTGTACACCACATGATAATAACGATTGTTTTACTACCGAGAGTCGAACGCACAGCCTTAACAAACCTAGGCTTAAGCATGATTATGATAATATGATTTCTTGTTTAAAATGTTAATGTAAATGTTATTTATTATATGAAGTGTTGCCCTAGTGGCTTCAGCGTGCAACTTTCATCCCTGAGATCGTAGGTTCGTTCCCCGGCTGTGCACCAATGGACTTTCTTTCTATGTGCGCAATTAACATTTCGCTCGAACGGTGAAGCAAAACATCGGGAGGAAACCGACATGTCTTGACATGACATTCAAAAATAGACTTTGCCCATTAGATTGAAAAATGATCATGAAACATATACAGAAATCTGAGGCCCAGACCTAAAGAGGTTTTAGCGCCACTGATTTATTTTATTTTTATTAAGTATATGGAATATATACCTTTTCCAAATACATATAATAAATATATAATACATTTATTATAAATATGTGTCCTTTCAAGACATCAACACAATTTGATAGATATTCAATTTAATATGTTAAGTAACTTCCGTCGACTGAGCTCCATCATCAAAGTAGCTCTGCACGTACAGGTGTACCAAATGTACCAAATGTTAGGTAAAATGTTTAAAAATAAAACACATAGTTTTGTTACCCATTATATGTATTATGTACCTAATTTATTTATTTATAAGTTCTAAAACAACGTGTATGCATGAAATTATACAAGAGAATATTGTCATATATATCACAATTTTTACAAACATACACGTAGATACATATTAGAACATAAGCAAGCTAGCAAGGGAAAAAATTAAACAAGCAACCACAAAATAAAGAATTAAAATAATAACTAAAAAAGTAATAATAACTAAAACTAAATGAAAACTTAAACCTCATTAAGAGCGTGATACCCAAAATTACGGTAAGTAAAATATATCAATATTTTCATCAATGTTAGTAATCATGTTGTAATAGCAAGATACCCTATTCATTGGACCATTAAAAGTAGCAGATAACCGAGCCGTAGGTACGTATAGAAAGCGATGCCACTGACAAGTCGAACTAATTAGCGTGTAAAAATTGAAGTTTTTTTACAAATGAGGAAGAATTATACTAAAGTAGCAATTACAACTACATGGTTTGACTGGATATTTTGATAATATATACCTAATTTAAAAAATTAACATATAGTAAGTATATGACGTCTGTAAGTTGTTTCACTGTATAAATTAAATTATTTTAACCCACTTAAACTTCTCTTATGAACGCTAAAAAGGAAATCTTACCATATCATTTGAGAGAATTGCCTATTCTTCATAACCCACCAGGAATATTTTAAGTTATTATAATTTAAATAAAGATTTTAAGATTAATAATTATCGGTCTTACTAATAAAAAATCACTATACATGCGTTATAACAAGGTGATAGTTATTCAGTGAATAGAGCTTGTACAGGGCATAAACACCTCTTTGACCAATAATCGATGTGTATTGGTTGAATAACTAAACAACCCTTATTTATTGTTACCCTGGCAACCCGCCGTGTTTGTTTGACGTTTCATTTAATAATTCTGATACAACTCATAATTCTAATGTAAGTTGTATTTATTTTATTAACCAAAACAATTATATACACATTTACTTAATATACTAATATCATTTTATTATTTGAAGCTAATAGAAACTCCAAAACCTCAAACAAAGAGGACTAGAATTTTACATAAAAAGCCGCGTTCTGTAGTACAAAAGTTGGGAGAGGTTAGTATCAATGTGATAGAGAAAAGGACTATTTCATTTAAAGCCCTCAACGATCATACTTAAATTTTTAAGGCTACTCAAAGAGTGGAAAGTGCCAAACTCCGCATCACGGCAGTGTTCTAGTGTTTGCAGGAAGAGCACGAAACAAAATTAAGGCAGACACAGAGACTGAAACACAGAGACTGAAACACAGAGGCTGAAACACATGAGCTCAAACAGAAGCAACTTGCCGAAGCTCACGAATGGGCTAGACAGGAGCATCTTCTAAGGCTCAAATTATTACAGCAGCAATTAAATGAATAATTATATACTTATAAAAAAACCCCTGTTTTAAATGAAATATAACTTTTTATTTATTTCACGTCCTTAACTATCCACACCTATGTAAATAAAACAGCCTTAAAAATATGTTTCAATAAAACCAGCTCTAGCAGCTTGTCCTGCCTGATTGCTTGGCGGCGTCTAGGTTGGCCATGGTTCTTCTGGAGCATTCTCAGTGTCATCATACGTAACATTCAGGTCTTCTTTCATATCAATAGCAATATTGTGGAGAATTGCCAGTGCTACTATATATAATTTGGCATTTTCTAATGACACTGAGAAGCCATGAAGAAGACACCTAAATCAAAAACCCTCCACCTCTATTACTCTTTTCGACATCAGCTCGCACTATGTCACAGATCTTCATAACATACATCTTTGAAAAGCGGTATTTTGTTTTGAAATCGCCATCCGAAAGTAATAACGGATTGCACCGAGTTTGGTACTTATGTTTTGACTTTCCTTGGAGGCGGCAAATCTTCAATCGTATGTATTAGCTGCATATCAATATTATCTAAATCTTCAACTTATTATTTTATTCATTTTCAACAAACGCAAATACCAACTAACTTAAATCTTTCCTTGAACTAAACAGTCAAAAAATGCTATCAAACGCGAAATCAGATCAAATGACGCAATTTTTGTCTTATACACCCGTTAAACTAGGCCTCTGCGTTGTATAAGCATTGTACAAGTCTTCATACAAACCAGACACTTGTTATAACAGCCGTATACATCAAACTTGTCAATTCAGGAATT
This sequence comes from Pieris macdunnoughi, assembly GCA_905332375.1. Taxonomy (NCBI): domain Eukaryota; kingdom Metazoa; phylum Arthropoda; class Insecta; order Lepidoptera; family Pieridae; genus Pieris; species Pieris macdunnoughi. The sequence continues at coordinate 2,204,515 of CAJOBZ010000040.1, forward strand.
ATTAGTAACATTTTTCTTATAATAGGCTTATACGATGTGCATAAATCTTTATTAGTAAGACCGTATAAGTATAAAAACTTGACCCAAGGCGTTAAAAGCCGGTTGCAGACCGAAAACTAAGCTATGCCAAGGCTAAACTAAGCTATGCCAAGCAAGCTAGGCTAGGCTAAGCTAGAAATAAATAGCGTGCACACTAACAGCTAACCCAAAGCTCAGTCAGTGTTGCATACTATGTGCAAAGGGTGTGCGGGGTAGCGGGAGGGGCTTAGCTTAGCTCGTGTAGCTGCGCATCGGCATACACAACTAACTTAGCTTCGCATATTTTAGTTAGCTCTCATAGCTTAGTTCGCATAGTTTGCGGTCTGCACAGACGTATGGAAAATTGGGTCAACTATGCGAGCTAAGCTAAACTAACGTAGCTTAGCTCTTGGTCTGCAACGCGTAAAAAGAACTACCCACCGCGTACCTACATAATCCTATAATTCATGTTATTGTAGCAGGTAAGTTAGGTAAGTAAAGCAAGAAAGATGTAAATCTAAGGCAGCTTAACGACGACATAAATAGTCCAGAAGCCGCGGACCAGCGCACAGCGAATAATTTACGATTTAATTGTGCGCCATCTATTAGTGGTGGAAGGAAGAATTATTTTTGTCATTTAGTTTTCGATAAATTGTCGTTTAAGCTTGGCGTATGTTTTCAATAGGTGTAAGTCTTAATACTTAAGATTACAGTGAGGAATATCAAATAGTATAATATAGTCCGATGATATAGCTATTGATATGCCTAATATTGAATATAAGAGTACCGAGAATTTTTACGCCGGCTTTTTCTCTCGGCCTACACCCTCTGTCTTCTTTGCCGATGAGTAGGGATGCCTACAAATTCAAATTTAATGACGTGAAATAATTGATACATGTATCTTATGTTCCATAATAAACATATTTTATTTTATTTTTATTTTATGAAATGAGAGTTAAGTTTAATATAGTTGGAATCCATCAAATTATGCCTGAATAGTGTTGTAATTTTGCTATTGCTGTTGTTGACGTCCCAATGTCCCTTCTCTATTTTTCCAATGGATCCGTTTACAAGTCCATAAATGACATTTGTTCCTTTGGAACATTACACGTGCACGTACTTTTATCGTGATGACATTTTCTAAGTCAGAAATACGCTCTTTTATTTAGAACTGGATTGGATGATATCATTCTCTCCGCCGAACAAACCAATCAGAACACCATTCTGATAGACTTTGATCTTAACATTACGTTATTCTACTGAAGCCTTTAACTCAGAAGCAGCTCCATAAGTTGTTGGAAACATAATATTTAGTACTATTTTATTTGATCAAAAGTAGGTAAATTGATTATTGAAGGGAAATAACCACATTAAACATATTATACACCTATACCATATCTAATATAATTTCAAAGTGTACACCTAGTACAGCCATAAGTTCTGTTACAAACGAAGTAATGTAATATTATTTATAAAAATATTCTATTAGAAATGGCTTTTACATACAGGCCTTTAATCTGTTTGGCCACGAATCTATGGACTTACGCACTGTTTCCAAGGGAAATTTCGCCACTACTTGCTCCAAAGATTTTTTAACAGACTCACAATGTCGACAATGTCGCCGGGTCGTTTAGAGGAGGCCATGTCCTCTAAAACTGACCATAATTTGACGTCTAAATTTAGTTCGGTCGTTACAGCTACTGACTTTTATATTAAAAAATTAATTACCATTTTTATTTTTGTATCTAATAACATTGTTACATTAATAAAATTAATTGGAAATTAATCTACTATTTATTTTATAAGTACCTGATCTAATTCGTAGTACGAAGTGCGTATCAAATATATATATATATATATATAAATACTATCTGTACCCTGCCACGCTTCGCTGTGGCACATTTTGATTGAATGGTTGAGAAACGAGAAACAAAACAAAGAATACATTTCATATAACTTTAATTTTGCAATACTTGTGGAAAAATAATGAAACAATAAAAAAGATAAAATATGATAAAAAAACTAGATAAAAACAATCCTTGATGCGTATTATATATCATGCTAAAATTTCAGCTCGATCGGTGCAGAACTTTATGAGTTTTTGAAGCGTACACAAACCTACATAACATTTGTATATATCGACGTAGGAAAGCATATTTGCTGTAAGTAGACATATTGCAATTGTTCACCAGAGCCAAAAAACTTAATTAATTTCGGAAAAAAATTAATAGTGTCGAACCTATCCAAGATATTGCTACCATTTTTGAAACATATATTTATTTAACTGCCAGTCACCATTTGCAATGTAAACTTTTTATTCAAAGTTACTATAAGTACGTGTTTGGCTAGTTACAGCATACAGTTTTTTAAATCACAAACCTTTAAAAAGCTGTAACTAAGAAAGAAAAATGTACGCGCGGAAATATTATCAATTTACAGCCGGTAAATATGCTGTATGCAGTAAATTTATGTATTTGGGTACTTTCAATTGCAATTCAAGATGTAAGATTAGTTTATAATTATGATTAGATCTAGAAATGCAGTGGGTCATTTGGTAATGTAATGTTTGGTTGTAATAACATGTCGTAAATGGTAAAAAAAAACTAAAACTGTAGGTTCCCTAAGCTTGCTGTAAGTAAACGAATGAAAAATCACACGCCGCAAAAATGCTGTAAGTAGCGTTAAGTTTTTAAATGGGAAGAAGTAAGTATTTGTAAAGTAAAAAATGCAGATTTTCTTTTGCTGTAAGTACAAATTATCTAAAATGACTGGATTTTGGTCTACATACAGCATTTAATCTTATTAAAAAAAAAATAAGTACGGGCGTTTTCCACCGCGTATGTAATTTTTTTTTCATCGTAGAGACACAGGACCCGGGACATTCGATGCGGTTTTTTTTTCTGATTCTAATGGCAGTAAAAAGTCACTTTAGGTATTTTTTCTACTTACAGCAAATATGCTTTCCTACGTCGATATATAGATAGAAACCCAAATTGTGCTTTGATAACAAATCATTTATTATATATCAATTGAAGGATAGTTGAAATAAGTAATTTGAAAATGTCTGCACTTAGTGATTGATACAAATGTGATATTATTCGTCTTTGTTTTTTCAACCTTTTGGTACTCTGAAATTATAACATATATATATTTTAGTATACCTACTTATAAAAATAGATATATTTTACAAAAAAATATAAAATTCAAGCACTCACATTCGTGATAATGTTCACGCGATAATCGCGTTCTGTTTCTGCAGGGGACATGGCATGATCAAGAATGCATCGAAATTAGTTCTGAAATAAAAAAAAGTGTGTGTGTGTCAGCTACGACGCACGATTGGAGTTTACTCCTTACGAACGATAATTATTATATATATCAAATAGAAAAAAATAGAAATGGGTCATAATAATTTAATATAAGTATTATAAAATATTATATAAATATAAAATATATTTAATCAATTAATTAAAAATAATAAACAAAGATGGCGATAATGTTCTGTGGCTGTCGACCATATTTTCATACTAAAGGAGGTAAGAATATATGTTTTTATAATATAAATGTTTGTAGTAGTAATAAAACGTACCTACATCATCTATGCCCAAATAGGATTTTCTTTCTGTGACCAAAGTTACCTTTATAGTAAGAGAAGAATAAGAATGAACAATCTTTTTAGTTTTAATTTCACTGACCATTACTATTGACAAAATTCTATGGCACGCTAGACAATCTACTTTTATTTTTTACACCTGTCAACACTGACAATGTTGTAACGTGGCTGTCAAAACGTGAATTCAAAATAGAAAAGTCTGTGTAATGTATTCCATCTCATTCTTTTACACGTTCAATCCTACAGATATATATATGTTTGTCTCTTTCTGCATAACGCCTCAACTTTTCGTGTTACACACAACGCCTCAACTTTTCGTGTTACACATAACGCCTCAACTTTTCGTGTTACACTTGATTTTACTCCTCATAAAATTTCCGTACCGGGCCTTATAACTCAAATCGTTTCTTAAGAAGTAAACTCCAAAAGAATAATTTTGTTTCTTCAAGCATTCAAGGTTTCGTCAATACCAATAATTAATTTCTGTTACCGTAGTGAAGACTTGAAAAAAAATTTGAACCCGTTCAAACGGTGACACTTGTCCGGATCGAATTAGCGGCATTTGGTCATGAAATGGTGGTAATTGGATTGGAAGATTTAGTCCCAAAACTCCAAAAACTCGTATACTTGTCAAAAATCGCCGTTTGCCGATCCTTATCCGAGACACTACATAGTGATGTCTTGATTTCAGACAAGTGATTTTGGTCGATGAATGTCCGAGAAACATTTGCGCAAACAGTACAAAGTGCATATTTTTATATCTATCATGTAGTAATACTATGTAATTAAATTATCAAAAACAGTAGGCAACGGGCGTTTGCCGGACTTTTTTTACATACTTGTCTAAACGGGTATGTAAAAAAATTACGTGTCCGAACGTTATTTTGCGTTTTAACATTAATTATTCAAGGTTTAAATTAATGTTTGAGGTGGCGGCGTTAGTTTAAATGTTGGAAAAATTTCAACAGACGCATTCATAAGATGCTGTTTGAAGTGAAACATTTACTTTTGCTTGCGGTCGTCGTGATATTTCTAACAGGTAAGACCTGAAAAATATTTTTTATTTCCACAATTACCATAATAATCCAGCATTCAGCGATATAGTTTAATATCCTTTTTCTAAAGCTAAATTTCTCTTTTAAATAAATGTTCTACATGGTCCTTATAAAATCGTGTACCGCGGCGACTAATGCGTCGACATGATGTTCCTTTAACCGTTACAAAATCACAAGCAGCTAGGTTCAGTGAAAATGAAGGGTGTTCCATAATTTCGAAGCCAATTCAGGAGAATGGCAGCTAGCGTAACTCTGGATTTATGCGCGGGGCCGTTATCTTGTTTCCTTACGCAATAGTTTCTTGTCCTGCGTACAAGGTCCCCGTGAAAGTGCCCCCAAGATTAAGGTATTACCGCCCCTTGGCTGTCCCAGAAAAAAACAGCCCATGATTATACCGTTGGAATCGCCTTAAATTTCTTTGGAGCGTCATCTCAAAGTCATTTCCAAGTCTTGGACTAATTTTTCGTGAATGAATCGAGCTAAAAATCGATCAAGATCTTATTGTAACAAACAACAGCAAAAGCTTTGCGAAATTCACATTCTCGTGTGTTTTTGTGAGTCAGAAAGCATTTTAGGCACCCAGCGCGCTGCCATATTTTTAAATACACAAATGGTTGTGTATAATATTGAACACTTACAATCGAAATCTTCATTTCTTTCGTTATAAAACATTTGTTCAGTCACTAGCGACGTACGGCGTCTCGTGTAGGGGTCGTCGTTTATGGAAGGTCTTACTCGCTTGAACTCAGCACGACAATTGGCATCCGTAGATCTGTTGCTCTAAATTCTTGATTTACCAGCTTGTTCAAGCAGATATATTTTATGAACTTAATTTTTATAAAATTTTAAATAAACGTTCCAAAACGACGCAAACGACCTTTTTTTTGTTTAAAAAAAACAAAAACATAATTGATTGCTTTTTTTATTATTATAATTTATACCTAATGTCTGAGGCTATTCAAGTTCTTGATACCGTTGTGGTGTGCAAAATTGTCTAAAAAGAGTTTTAAATTAAAACAATATACATATCGACGTAGGAAAGCATATTTGCTGTAAGTAGACAAAATACCTAAAGTGACTTTTTACTGCCATTAGAATCAGAAAAAAAAACCGCATCGAATGTCCTGGTCCTGTGTCTCTACGATGAAAAAAAATTACATACGCGGTTGAAAACGCCCGTACTTATATTTTTTTTAGTAAGATTAAATGCTGTATGTAGACCAAAATCCAGTCATTTTAGACAATTTGTACTTACAGCAAAAGAAAATCTGCATTTTTTACTTTACAAATACTTACTTCTTCCCATTTAAAAACTTAACGCTACTTACAGCATTTCTGCGGCGTGTGATTTTTACATTCGTTTACTTACAGCAAGCTTAGCGAACCTACAGTTTTAGTTTTTTTTTACCATTTACAACATGTTATTACAACCAAACATTACATTACCAAATGACCCACTGCATTTCTAGATCTAATCATAATTATAAACTCATCTTACATCTTGAATTGCAATTGAAAGTACCCAAATACATAAATTTACTGCATACAGCATATTTACCGCCTGTAAATTGATAATATTTCCGCGCGTACATTTTTCTTCCTTAGTTACAGCGTTTTAAAGGTTTGTGATTTAAAAAACTGTATGCTGTAACTAGCCAAACACGTACTTTAACTTTGGATAAAAAGTTTACATTGCAAATGGTGACTGGCAGTTAAATAAATATATGTTTCAAAAATGGTAACAATATCATGGATAGGTTCGACACTATTAATTTTTTTCCGAAATTAATTAAGTTTTTTGGCTCTGGTGAACAATTGCAATATGTCTACTTACAGCAAATATGCTTTCCTACGTCGATATATTATTTTTGATTTTGAGAACGAATACGGACATTTCTAAAATGTTCATACAGATAAAATGTTGAGCTTCTTAAACAAAATAGTTTGCTCCACAAATTGCTCTAATACATTTTTCTAATTCCCTATTTGGAATTTACTTCGAAAGAATTTCCCCAAACTGTAATTCCATGTCTAAGTATAGATGAAACGTATGCATGATAAGCAGCCGTATCATGGTTAACAGTTTTCCTTAGTCGTTTTAACACATAAACGAAGCTGAAGTTCGGTAATTTTTCAATATGTGCTTTCCAATTACAAAATGTATCCAGTGTAATACCCAGAAATACGCACTGGTTCATTTTGTCTACTTTATTGTTTTTATATTGTACATAGATTCCCCTTAATAGAGACTGTAAGTAGCGTTATTGGACGCTTTCTTATGTTAAAAATCCTTTTTAGTATACTAGGTTAGTTTAAAATGACTTATTAGTCTTAAGTTAGGCTAGATAGATCGTAATGTTAAATTGTGTCTTTATACAGAGACAATTTATTTATAAAAAACCCGAATGTTTTAAATTTAAATATATAAAAAATATACTGTGGCAGGCATAGCCTAGGCCACAGTTGATTTTTTCTTTCCGATGAGAATGTATCGCATTATCACTAATTATAGAAAAACCCCTCGTATGTTGATTCGTAAGATGATATTTTATAATAAAATAAAATACTATTAGGTAGTCCTTATCCTAGCGATAAACAAACTATGATAATTACTGTTCTAGAAGTTATTAAAGCTTGTTTTTGTTCTCATTAGTTGTATCTAAGCGCAATTCGAAACAAAATCGTTTTTTTATTTAGATATTTAAACAAGTGATGTTGCATGTAGGTAAAAATCATTAATAGCTGCGTACTTTAGAAATTATATGGAAAAGTTGTACAAAAAATCTCTTCTATTAATTCATTTCTTTCGCCCACACTCTATGAATAACTAAAATCCGTGATGCAGTTTCTACTGATTGCGGAAATTAGCAAATCAAAACTGACTAAGAAAGCTAACTCAAGATATAATTAATTCATTTTAGTAAAACTTTTGAACGTCAATAAAATAATTAAATACTTCTAACATTTACGGCGAGCTGTTAAATCAGAGGTGCAGAATTATTAATCGCCAAGTTTTATAATTTTTTTTTTGTTAGATATAAATGTTATGGCTATGTCTATTTTTGTAAGGAGCTGCAAACATTACACGATACGTCACACGACATCTTTATCTTTTAATTCTGGTTAAATTTACTGGCTATTTATTGGATAAATCTACCCCAAACAACTTTACCCTTTTACAGGTAAAATCCAATTTTTATTATTTTTTCTCTTTAATAAATTATTCATAATTATTGCAGGACAAACAATGATTCTCGATACATATAATATCGTATTCTACGCTTTACTTGTATTCGTAGCATTTTATTTCTACTGCAGCTACAAACTCAATTACTGGAGGAGACGAGGAGTGCAGCAATTAAAGAATACAAATTTATTATTTGGCGATTTCAAAAAGGGAATCTTGTTCCAATCACCACCCGGATACCACATGGGAAATTTATACAGACAATCTCCACGAGACGCGCCTTTCGTGGGATTCTATATCTTTCATAAACCCTGTCTCCTTCTAAAAGACTCAGAAGTAATAAAACAGATACTATCTCGCGATTTCGAAAACTTTTCCGATCGTTCCTTCTCCGGATCTGAGCAGAAGGACAGTTCCGGCATGATCAATTTGTTTGGATTAAGGAATCCCGCGTGGAGGTCCCTAAGAAAGAAGATAACTCCAACGTTCACTTTGTGCAAGCTTAAGCAACTGCTCACGTTTATGACCGAGTCTGGAGATCCGATGATGGAATTCCTCTGTAAGAACGTTGATGAGGACGGCGAAGTGAAAGTAATAGACGTTCAAGATACGTGCTACAAATACACGGCTGATTTGTTCGCGAATGTTTCTTTAGGCTCGAGAACTGATTCGTTCAATGACAAGAATTCGGATTACCTTAGATATTGTAAGTACCGAAAGTAAAATATAGCTGCTACCACGCAAATGTTCGTAACTTATAATAATCATATTGCTTTGTATCAAATCGCAGGAGTTTACTTTTAAAATGTATAGGGCATACACATTTATACAATCAGCCTTACAAAGAGGCCGACAGTATCCTTAACACGTAATCATGACGTTAGTCATTTGTAAGGTTTAATTAAGTATTTAATACTGACTGCGCTGAACCCAAAAAAAGAATGAAAAAAGCCAATTTAGCTTGGCGATTAATTGCTTGCTTATCAATGAAAATATGAATGATATGAATGTAGCTTAATAGCTTCTCTTTTTATACTCACACTAATTATTTTATCAAACGATTAAATACTAATAATTTATATTTTTAATCTATTAAATTTTTTCAGTTAAGAAGTATTTCCACTCATTTAGACGAATGATTGCTATCGTCACTGTATTTTTTATACCAGAGCTCGTTAAAGTGGTTGGATCGTCAATACTTTTTGATTCCACTTACTTACGTAAATTATTCTGGAGCGCAGTAAGATTAAGGGAAAAAAGTGGAATCAAAAGAGGAGACTTCCTAGATACACTCATACAACTAAAGAATGAGGAACAGGATCCACTTTATGGTATATTTTCTTTTTGTTAAATTCATATACACGTACGTACATTCTTATCTAAAAGAACATTGTTTCCGGCGTATATTGTAAATATAAGTACAAATTGGTAAATTGTTGTCATTTTATATAATTTATTATTGTAAATTAAAACAAAATTGTTGTTAAAATAAATACCTGTTTCATAAACAACTCGTACCCTTCCAAAGTACCAACCAGATGCTAGAACAATAAATTTATTTCCAACACACAAGTATACATACAGTATTTACCATATTCTTTACCTACGTGGTAATAATAAAAACTAAAATTAGTAAATAGAAAATTAAAACAAATTTAAAAAGTTTGATCCGGATGGCAGTGTACCTTTAACGCTGGCAGCATTTCCTCACTGTATTGCGATACTTATTCGTTGAGGAAAGCACCAGCTCTGGGGTCACCGGTGCTATCTACCAGGTGCCAACTAAAATCTTTAATTAGCGCCTGTGCACTTAAACTCCACGGCCATTAATTAAAAATACAAGGGCGATCCGTTTATAAATGTTTGATTATTTAATGTGATTGCTTAAAATGTACTATATAAATACGTATACAAACTACGCAATATTCATATTAATATAAATAATTACAGAATTCAATGAACACAATCTTTTTTCACAAACCGGCACATACTTGGCTGGACTCGAGACGAGTTCAAATGTAACAGCGTTCACTCTAATGGAATTAGCCAAAAATAGTGAATACCAGGACAGAGCTAGAGAATGTATTAAAACAGCAATTGCCCAACACGGATGGACTGTGGAGGCTTTTAACAATATGAAATACTTGGATCAGGTCATAGCTGAAGGACTCAGGCTGCATCCATCCGTTTCCACATTAGACCGCGAAGCTTTGCATGATTACAAGGTATTTTTTCGTCACTGTAGAATGATAACCTCGTATGTCAAAAAAACCATTTATTTTTTGCACTAATCAGTCAAAAGAGTCGAAGACAACTTTCAGTAAGCGCAACGTCTTTGTTAACGGGGATCTGTGCAAGAGACTAGTTCTAGCCCTTGGTATCGCAAACAACCTTGGTCTTCGCCATCGCACATATCTCAAATGTATAAAGAAATCGAGTTCTTGGAGAATACTTGGTCAATAGTAGGCCAAGGCAACATTTAAATAATGCACTTATAATTTAATAGACGATTCTGAATGAGATTGTAAAACTCCCTCGCGTTCACTTAAAACTATATCTTTATAACATTATTGATTTGCTGACATTGTCGCTCTGCTTGTATCCATACCTTTAAACTCTCACAAACAATTCGGTACCTGTGTAGTTTTTGTATTATATTTATAAATCTAAAAACAAAACCTAAAATGTCTTGGGTATGACACTAAGCACTATATAAAGTGACGAAATGTACCGGCCCAAGCGGTAACAGACGCTGGTCTGATGATATCATTACTGTCGCGAACAGGCAATGGACGGAAGTCTCGAAAAACAGAGACGAATGGTATAAGTTAATGGAGGCCTATACCTAAGTTGGTGTTCCAACCCTATACTAAAGACCCAACCAAAGAATAAACTTGATGAAATGTAATATATTTGTAATTAAATTTCGTGTGTGTTTAAATATTTTATTTTTATAAGGTTGAAAGTAAATAAAATATAAATGATAAATTTAAATTAAAAAAGAAAATTAAAAACTGGTTTTCATTGTTATTGTCTTTTATTACTTGTTGTCATCTTAGTATTGTCTTTGATTAACATAACTTTTATTCATTTAATAAAACAGTATTTTGACCGGATTGAAGTTATGTATTATTATAAATTTACAACTATTTAACATAATTTTAAATTTATCCGACGTTTCGCGTGCTTTACAGCGTGCGTGGTCACGGTGACTGAAGACAAAAGATGTTGAATGTCAAAAAGTATCACAGCTGCAGAGAAAGTTGCATTATCTGTATTTATTTCCCCGGAGTTGGTATCGACTAAAAGATGGAGGGTTTTGGCAAAAATGGCTTACGGTGTCCTCTATTTTCGCGGATTGTGTTTCTTTTTGAGATTTTAATTTGGATATTATTGGATCCCAGGTGTTTGACAATTTTAGGCCGTCTTCTCTATTGAAATTGGGGTGTTTTTTGATTTCAATGGCTTCGCGTACCAATCTTGGGAAGAATCTTTTCTCTTTCGCAAGTACTTTCGGTTGGTCAAAGCGTATGTAGTGATTAGGCCTATCTAGTATGTGTTCACAGACTGCTGATTTTGTGTGTCGTCTATGTCTTATGTCTGCAATGTGTTCTTTGAGTCTGCTGGACATATTGCGTTTAGTTTGCCCTATGTAAGACAGGCCACAGTCGCAATCCAGTTTGTATATACCTGCATCTTGCAATGGGGTGTTACTTTTGATTGGTCTTAGGAATTGCTGAATCTTCTTGTGCGGCTTGAAAATTGTATGAATAGAAGCTCGTTTTAGGATCCGGCTAATTCTATCTGTAACTCCCTTTACATATGGCAAGTAGGCTGGCTGGCGGGGAACTGTTTGTGTCTTGTTTTTGTTTTTGTGATGCAGCCCGGGGGATGCGCAGCTTGTTTCGGTGTAGCACCTGTTTGACATGCTGTAGTTCCTCCTCGAGGTGGGCATCATCACAAAGACGTTGGGCTCTCTGAAACAAACATTTACCGACAGAAAGCAGTTGTGAAGGGTGGTGGTGGGATTCACCATTGAGGTACCTATCTGTGTGGGTTGCCTTCCTGTGTATTGTGTGACCTAGTGTGCCATCTGCTTTGCGTATAATTAAAATGTCTAAAAAGGGCAGACGGTTGTTGTTTTCTTGTTCAACAGTAAATTTAATGTTCTTGTGTATTGAATTTAAATGTGCTAGAAATGCACAAGGTAATAAAACAAACATCTAGCCTCCTTACTAAATATTCTGAAACACTGTCATTAGACGTCAAATCTTTAACAACAGCCCTCGCTCAGCACTGTCCCGAAGTGCTGGAAGACCGCTTTGATACATCCGATCCCTAAAAAAGGCGATCGCTCTGATCCGTCCAACTATCGCCCAATAGCTATAACCTCCTTGTTCTCCAAAATAATGGAATCCATTGTTAATTGCCAGCTCTTGAGGTATCTAGAGGGCCACCAGCTGATTAGCGATTATCAGTACGGCTTTCGTCGTGGTCGTTCGGCTGGTGACCTTCTTGTATACCTTACACATAGATGGGCAGAGGCAATTGAGTCCAAGGGGGAGGCGCTAGCGGTTAGTTTGGACATAGCGAAAGCCTTCGATCGGGTGTGGCACAGAGCACTGCTCTCGAAGCTTCCAGCCTATGGGCTTCCCGAGAAATTACGCGATTGGATCTCCAGCTTTCTGGCCGATCGGAGCATCAAGGTCGTCATCGACGGAGCATGTTCCGACCTAAAACCCGTAAACGCTGGGGTCCCACAAGGCTGTGTTCTATCCCCGACCCTGTTTCTTCTGCATATCAATGATATGTTGAAACTTAGCAACATTCATTGCTATGCGGATGACAGCACTGGGGATACTTTTTACACTGGCCGGGCAGGTATTTCTCGGGCAATTGTTGATGAGTACCGGAACAAACTTGTGTCTGAAGTCGAAACTCTACTACGTGGAGTCTCAGATTGGAGCAGACAAAACCTAGTCCAATTTAACCCCAAAGACACAAGTTTGCGCGTTTTCCGCTAAAAAAACACCCTTTGTCGCTACTCCTCTTTTCGAAAACACTCTTCTTAAAGCCACAGCCAGCATTGGAATACTTGGCGTTGACATATCGAGCGACGTTCAGTTTCGCGGTCACTTGGAGGGAAAGGCTAAATTAGCCTCCAAAAAGCTTGGTGTGCTCAGCAAGGCGAGACGGTACTTCACTCCGGGCCACCGCATGCAACTATATAAAGCGCAAATTCGGCCCCACATGGAGTACTGATCTCACCTCTGGGCGGGGGCTCCCCAGTACCAGCTCCTTCCACTTGACCGTATACAACGCAGAGCGGTTCGAATCGTCGACGACCAATCCCTCTCCGAGCGGCTTGATCCTTTGGCGTTACGTAGAGATGTGGGGTCACTCTGCATCTTCTACCGCATTTACCATGGAGAGTGTTCAGAGGAGTTGTTCGGATTAATACCTGCAGCTGAGTTTCATCATCGGACGTCGAGGCAGAATACGAAATTCCACCCGTATCACCTCGACGTCCGACGTTCCACAACTGAGCGTTTTTCAAGGCAGTTTTTGCCGCGCACCACCACTATGTGGAACCAGCTGCCCACTGAAGTATTCCCGAACCAATTCGACTTAGGGTCCTTCAAGAAAAGAGCGTACCAATTCTTAAAAGGCCGGCAACGCACTCGCGAGCCCTCTGGCATTGAGAGTGTCCATGGGCGGCGGTATCACTTAACATCGTGTGAGCCTCCTGCCCGTTTGCCCCCCGTTCTATAAAAAAAAAAAAAAAAAACGCTTTGACCAACCGAAAGTACTTGCGAAAGAGAAAAGATTCTTCCCAAGATTAGTACGCGAAGCCATTGAAATCAAAAAACACCTCAATTTCAATAGAGAAGACGGCCTAAAATTGTCAAACACCTGGGATCCAATAATATCCAAATTAAAATCTCAAAAAGAAACACAATCCGCGAAAATAGAGGACACCGTAAGCCATTTTTGCCAAAACCCTCCATCTTTTAGTCGATACCAACTCCGGGGAAATAAATAAAGATAATGCAACTTTCTCTGCAGCTGTGATACTTTTTGACATTCTTTTGTCTTCAGTCACCGTGACCACGCACGCTGTAAAGCACGCGAAACGTCGGATAAATTTAAAATTATGTTAAATAGTTGTAAATTTATAATAATACATAACTTCAATCCGGTCAAAATAGTGTTTTATTGTTGTCATCTTTTTCAATGAATAATTTTACGTCAACTTATCTAAGTTTGCCTAATTTTTTAGATACCAAACACAGATATAGTTATTGAAGCTGGTACTGCTGTATACATTTCACTTTTTGGGACACACCGTGACCCTAAATTCTTTGATCGTCCAGAGGAATTTGATCCCGACCGTTTCACTGAAGATAAGAAGGTTTCAGACAATTACCTAGCCTTCGGTTCTGGGCCAAGACAGTGTATAGGTGAGATATAATGAATACTAAGCTTGTTCCATGACGTTTGTTGCTAAAGGTTGTGTTGGTGTTAGCTTTCTTAATTTTACCCTGTCGTTCGGCTAACCTTAGCGATGGTCACATTTACACACCTAATTTCATTTCCCTCTGGATCTCAGCACACTCGAAAAATTCACATTAAAAACCATAATTTTCTTTTTAGGTGTAAAAGCTGGTCAACTCTACATGAAAGTTGTCTTGTCTATGATTCTACTCAAGTATAAATTGAATCATAAACAAACTGAGGATTTGCAGCTAGACAGAAGAGCAACATTTACCACCGCGGCTAAAGGAATTAATTTAGAATTTGTTAAAATACAATAACACGTCTTGTTTTAGTTTGACTTTATTGTTGAGCATAGTGGCAGATTGTTTATTATTCTGGTCCGTTCGACCTTAATTTGAGAACTTGCAGTTAATCAACCTAAATTTATAAGGAGTTAATTTGTTTGTTCAGTGCTGTGTTAAAAAATGCAGATTAGACTTTAGCTTACATGCATTATATAATATTTTAAATTAAATGGTGATAACCGTCTCTGCCCCCTTCACCGTTACGGAACTTCATTTTATGAAGAAGCAGAGACATTTCTGCGTTTGTTTCATGGATTATCTTAATAGACACACGTCAAATGTGTTTTAGCACTTTGCATACGTACGAGAAATTAAAGTAGGGCAGATACTTTGATAATTAATTGCTTAGTTTCGCATTAATAAGTTCTCATTGAATGAGGGCTATGCGAACTCCACTTGGAAGAAACCAGAAAATAATAGTTTTCGGGTGTCAAGCCCTAACAATAGAAAACAGTAGATTAGACGGCATTTAAATTAGATCGCAATATTATTCGCAGAAAAAATTCAATAAAATTTGTATGCCCTTATTGAAATGTCGAAATATACTCAATAGCTCGTACTCATTGGTTCAGTACCTCCGTCAATAAGAAATCCATTTTCTATTTTCCAACAATAAATAAAAATGTATATAAATAAAACAAAGAAAAACAGAATACAATAATAAGGTGAATTTAAAGTCAAAGTATTTTTTATTCATAAACGTTGCTTAAAATTCGAAAAAAACGAGGTCATTTTCCTATTGTTTGACATTTCAAGGTAAACCATGTGAAATTTATATCTTCTTAACTATATTCATAATAACATTGGCTGACTGAATACAAAATACTTTAAACGGTTTAGGTTAATATTTTCTTTTTTTTTTTCTTCTTTCCGATCGAATTAGTTTTATGTTGGTAAATGGTAGAAATTAAGGTTTTAATAAATAAATAAAATAAATGTTCAATCTGTGTACCTCTAATATAAAGTTGTATATGTATTTTTGTTTAGTTTGTGACGATGTATATTTCTAAGTAAAATTACCATGTGTTTATTATTTATTTTTCTTTGTTGTTTAAACTAATTATGTATGAGAAAAAAATGAGTTTGTATGGTAATACGAGGTGTGCAGATAATACAGATCTTAGTACTAGATCTTTCTTCATTTAAACGATTTATTACGTACCTATCGCAATTTAGCTTCATTATTCGGAAAACAATAAATTGCTGCAGCTAAAAATGCATTGTCAGACGTTATACACTAACAAAATCAAATGACTTCATAAATCATTTGCAACTGGACTTACTAGAAATCGTATTCCGTGGAAATTTAATCCTACGAGGATTTAAAAATCATGTAAAAGAGACATTTCATTTTTTTTTTCATCATCTTAAGCCGCTAAACAAATTAATTATACAGGTCAACCATTTAATCAATCGCTTAACAAACTTGCATTTAGCTATTATTTCTTTCTCTCGTTATACAAACCCTAAAGCTTTTATAGGCCGGGGGCACTAGGCCATCCAAGAACCAATAGTCGTATATCTACATTTTCCGTCCCTACCGCACCCTTTCCCTAAATAGCACTCAGTCTCTCTTGCGATACTGAAGTGAAGGTGGAGGGGACCATTCTACATAATATGCTCCCGCGTAGCTAAATAAAACTTGCGACCGCCGACGCGATGTCAAGCTTTTGATTGCTTTTAGGTTTGTGCTTACCCTTTCAATTTTACCACGGAGACAAGTGAAGAGACGGAGGAGTAACGGTGAGTGGTGTTTCCATATTTATACGGCACCTTCCACTGGCTCCTCGGTCTACTTTTTTGTCCTTGCCGCTTCAAATAAAAACATATCATATTTTACATACCCATAATGGGTTTGTAAAATATGTTACCAATTCAAAATTATTATAAATATTTTCCAGGGTAAGGATAGAGCTCTCCCCTCGAATGTAAAACGAACGATGGTGGAGTGAATCTTTGTATAGTTATTTTAATTAACAATAACTATTGCGCTATATTTGCGCACCTAATCATTAACTTCGAACAATTGGCTATCAGTAAACCACCTACTGCTTTATAATTGTTTTGCAAATGAGCATAATTTATGATATCACTAAAAATTACGGCGTATTAGGGGAAGAAACTCTATTTTATAAACATATAGATAATCGTTTTTAAAGGTAGGTTCAGAGTATACTTTTATGTTCAGTAGAGGTTTTTTTTAATTCATAATACATTTCTTATGAGTTGTTTTCGATTTTAAACAGCCACAAAAGCCTCATCACCTACTTTTCAATAAAAAAATGATGCAGAGATGAGAAGGGAATCTGCCAAATGTCCCATTATAGTGGTATATAGGATTCCTATTAATATCCATTTCTAACATACCCCATATCCTTGCTTCTTCATAATAACAGCTGTTATAGACATCATGTTTATTTTATATATTGTATGGATTTACGTTACAAAACTTAAACAATTTGTTTACCTCAAGGCTGGTAATGAGGTTTTTGTCTAATCGCATGTTAAAAATGTATTGTTTAAAAAAAATTGTCTTTATCTAGAATATAATAATACAATTTCAACAATATAATCAAACAATTTGTATGACAATACTTGGCGATTAAAAAGAGTGGCGGAAAGTTTCTTGCCAGTTCTTCTTACCCGCTCTACGCCCTTGACTTGCGAACTGGTAGTAAATGTAAATTTACGATTAATTTAACTTGACGATTCAAAAGTGTACTTGGTTACCCACTTGAATAAAGATATTTTGAGTTTGAGTTTATAATATTATATATAGGAAACGTCTAATTTTGACAAAAACTTATTACACGCTATTTTTTTAAAATGACGAGTGTGTGTACAAGTGTATGATTTTAACCTCAGTTTCATTTTAGAAAGAGCACAGCGAAATCTATTTAAACATTTAATAATGCTTTCAAAAACTGAAAACAAACAGAAAATAAATACTTATTTTATTTTTTAGGTACCATTACTTCTTCTTTTTAATGGTAGCAATTTAATGTATTTAAATAAAAACATATTATAGGTTGCCAATCATCATATGGTAATCGTTAATTATATGCCATAAATGAAGATATTTTGCAGTTTTCATCCAACAGCTATAGAAGTAAGTGTTTCAATTAAATTTTATACAAAATATAAATTTAAAACACGTCATCATTCGTCTCATTATTATTATATCTTCATCGCAATAACCTGGTATATAAATTTCAGAATGGGAGCTGCATTTTATTATCCAAGCTTAGGTACTATATTCTTGCTGTTATCATTCCTCTGGCTCATTTACTATTATTGCTGCTTTAAGTTGAATTACTGGAGACGGCGCGGTGTGCCACAGTTAAAGACAACGCATTTAATATTTGGTGATTTTAAAAATGGTTTCTTATTTCGATCCCCACCCGGATACCACTTCGGAGATCTATATAGACAATCGCCGAAGAACGCCCCGTATGTTGGAATTTATTTATCTCACAAACCATGTTTGCTGTTAAAAGATCCTGAAATGATAAAGCAAATTTTTATTCGGGATTTTGAGAAATTTTCCGATCGCTACTTCGCTGGAACCCCGCAGATGGACAGCACAGGAATGATAAATTTATTTGGATTGAAAAATCCTGCTTGGAGGTACTTGAGAAAGAAAATCACTCCTCTGTTCACACGGAGTAAGCTGAAACAGATGCTACCGTTTATGATGGACGCCTCCAACCCCATGATGGAGTTTTTGAAAAAGAAAGTCGAAAGCAACGAAAATAAAGTTGAAGTAATTGACGCCCAAGATGTGAACTACAGGTTTACAGCAGATGTGATCGCTAATGTGGCTTTGGGTTTTAAGTCTGACTCGTTCAATGGCCCGGAATCGGATTACACCAAAAACTGTAAGTATAACAAATATTAAAAAGACATTTAAACCATCAACTAATCTTTAAATTGAATAAATTTCGTTGATTTCAGTTTTAAACTATTTTCATTCTTTTAAAAGGATGTTTGCTATTTTCACCGTATTTTTCATACCTGAAATGATAAGAATATTAGGATTCCTGATATTATACGATTCATCATACATGCGTAAAGTATTTTGGAATATAATCAACGCTCGGGAAAAGAGCGGAGTTAAAAGAGGAGACTTTATCGACACACTAATACAATTAAAGAATGGCGAACAAGATCCCATTTATAGTGAGTATTATACTTAATTTCATGTCGTCAATATCACTTACTGACTCACATAGTGTCAATACACAAAATAGGGACTCGATGCGACAAGGCTAATTACATTAATGCAGCTTATATAGGCTATATAGTATATATATCATTTACTTTATAAGCTATTTCTATCATTTCATCTTTTAGAATTTGAAGGCCAACACCTGTTCTCACAAACAGGGACGTTCTTTTCTGGCCTTGAAACTAGTTCAAATGTATCTGCGTTTACTCTCATGGAGTTAGCAAAAAATCCACAGTATCAAGAACGAGCCCGCGAATGTATTGATGAAGCAGTAGCTAAGCACGGATGGACCATCGAAGGGTTAAATGCAATGAAATTTTTGGAGCAATGCGTTTCTGAGGGTTTACGGATGCATCCCTCTGTGTCGACTTTAGACCGCTACGCACTCGAAGATTACAAGGTACATTTAATTATGGCACTTGAGTGTGCGTACACGGTGTAATTATTATAAATTTTTAAGTGCTGGCCTACAGCTGATAGTGGAAAAACGTTTGCACTGCACTGGGTGCAGCTCCTTTTATGCATCTAAATATAATATTTAATAATGTACAATAAAAAAATTTAACGATTAACGATGGTTATAATAGATATTTTGATTTGTGTCTTAAAATTTACCTTAATAATTCAAACAAAATAACTTTTAGCTGTAATAGCTGATTAATGAAACACGCAAAAAATATCTTTGTACATGTAAGAAATGATTGAAATCGTGTCAGGGCCAGCCTCATAGAAAAAAAGTATAGACTGTAGACGGTTAAATAAATTATTACTTACTTATTTATGTCGTATATATCAGGATATTATGTTGAGCTAGTTATATTAACTATTATATTAGTTATAATATAAGTATTGTTATCTTATTTTATTTATTACTATGAAGGTTACGAAAATTTTAATTACTGAATATTTGATTGTTATGTTTAGGAAAAAATAAAAAATTACTTTCGTTGGAATCTTGAGCTAATAATATAAACTTCATGAAGAAATCTTCAGGTTTTAAATAATAGTTTTAAAATCGTACTTATAACAATACGTACGATTATTAACCGAGCACACAGAAACGTGCATACTCAATGCCAAATAATTGGTTTCGGGTCTTTCTAAAATACTAAAATTTTGTGAATACTTCCAGTTTCCAGACACAGATCTCGTAATTGAAAAAGGGACACCTGTATATATTTCTTTATATGGTGTGCACAGGGACCCACAATTCTTTGAAAATCCTGATGTTTTTGATCCAGACCGATTTGGTGAGGGCCGAGCGGTCTCTGATAATTACCTACCCTTTGGTGTTGGACCCAGAGCATGTATAGGTATATATTACTAACAATTCTTTATTAAATTACAACATAAATCTCATGCCTAACTTTGACTTGCAACATACAAACACGACAGATATTGACAGGGTATAGCACAAATAAGTAGCAAAAAAAAAACATAATTATGACCATTGAAAATTAATTTTATCTTAAAATATTACTTGAATTAGTTGCTTTTTGGAACAAATTTAAGTAACAATTAATTAGCTGATATTTCACGAAATAGACAATACACGAAACTGGTAAAACAGAACTACTTTTCACACAATCAAAATCTTTTATCTAGCAAGGGCGTAGTGAACTGGATACAGTTATATGCATAGCATCATGAAAAGCCAGAATTTAATGAAACGCCCATATTTATATATTTTAGTCATAGTTATGTTTTTATAAATTACTGCACTATTTAGTCATAAATACAAAGGCTTACTTACAACTAGTTGGGTGTATCATTAAAGATATGATTAACGTTTATTGGAAACTTATTGACGGTTTAGTTATATTTTGACCAGTTTTAGTTGACCTTATTTCACTTAGAGTTTTATATATACTTTGAATATATTAAACAACCACACATAATAATATAACTTTAGTTCAAAAGTTGTTTGTTTGTTTAAAATGTTTTTGCTAATATTTCAGGTTCAAAGGCCGGACTACTATTTGTAAAGGTTGTTCTCGCAAAAATTCTGTCTGAGTATCGACTTGTGTACAAGTATCCCGTTGCAGGATTAAAATTAGACAGGCGAGCTACTTTTACGACAGCTGCAAACGGTATCAATGTGGAATTCACGAAACTGACCAAATAATATTAGCATTCCTAAAAATTCATTGAACGAATTATTTCTAAAAAAAAAACAACAGGGATGTCGAATAAATTTGTTATTTTTTAATTTTATTAGATTTTTTGTTAATAAGCAATTTTGATTACATTATTTAAATAACAAATAATCTTTTTATTAACACCCTATTCTTAATCATCTGCAGCTCCTGGTCTATGAACAAGAAATAAGTACGACGAACTAGTAGTAAATATAAATTTAGATCTTCCTTTAGAAATTTAGTACTTACTAAGGGTGTTCAATAAAAAGTGCTAATCAGTATGATCCAATTATCTTGTATTAAATGTTATCTTATTTTTCGACGTTGTCACTCTTCTGGTTTATACACTTTGTATATCATTCTTAAGATAAAATTCACTTTTAAAATGGCCCCTTAAATATCTACAAATATATGGCATCTAAAATATCCTCTTAACGCGAAAATAAATAAAAAACACTATAAGCTACCTCCAGTGAATATAGAAGATGTTCCATCAATTAGAAACGAATCCAGAATCTCGAATGGCAGCCATCCTAAACAGCTTTGTGTAATTCTAAGTAATTCGGGGCACTTTTTAATTTTTCATACATAAATGGTTGTGTATAATATTAAAGGCACTCCTGTAGAAATCATCCTTTCTTCTGCTTTAAAACAAACAGTAATAAGTCAATAATAATTAGAGTAAGGCAATAGCATCTAATTTAGTTTAAATGGAGACTTTTAACACAATTAACATATCTTATCAACGTACATTAATAAGTGAAACTAGCAATTAACTGAAATTTAGTATGATGGACTCATATCGATCTTATAATTGCGGTAATTATTTCGCAATAAATAGTGATAACCAGTATGACGCAATTATCTTTTACATAATGTTATCATATGTTTCGACGTAGTAAAATCTACATGTACGGTTCCTGGGTCATCGGGGTGTTTTAAATAATAGATAATTTTATTTTTACTCTGTATTAACCACTTGCTTACAACAATAGAATTATATTCTAAAATGCAAAATAATGAAATGTTAATTGCTATAAAACAAATGTATGCAATGTAACCGTTGAAGAGAGTACCTACCTACGTCTGGCTATACTCTCGGGGCTTAACTCCGACGATTTAGGAAAACAGTACGCTCACCTAGGTAACACTGAAAATGTTCGAAAATGAAAAACGGCTTAATGTAGAAAGTTGACAATACTTTTATTGTTTTTCTAAGTAATCTCCGTCCCTGTCTTCACATCGTCGCATTCGATGGAACCACTGAGAAAAGCAGTGGGCCCATTCTTCCTTATGGATCTCTTCTATGGCATTTTAGTACGCTTTCGCCGCATCTTCAGGGCTCGTAAAGCGAATACCTCCAATTTTATCTTTAGTTCTTGGGAATAAATGAAAGTCGTTCAGCTACGTCGTAACTACTGATATGCCGATCTTGCTCCACTTTTTCAAAAATGGCATCCATTTTATCCGTCATAGGCGACCAGAGCGACTTGGATCTTTGACATCAAAATTTCCGGATTGAAAACGCTTAAACCAAATTTGTGCTACTGTCACAGACACTGCGCTAGGGCCATATTAACATCGCAAATTTTTTTCGCGGCTTGTGTTGCATTTTGACCTTTTTTGTAGTAAAATTTTAAAATGTATCGAATTTCTTCATTCGATTCACTCATCTTGACGGTACGAAAAATAAATAAAAAACAGACATTATCCTAATTTGATTTTTGAATTATCTTCTTTAAAATCTCAACTTTCCTTGATAACAAAACCAGCCAGATACATATAGTATAGCCAAAGAGATTTTATTACAAGTTCATACATACTATAATGCGAAAAGACTTTTTCCCCAACCTAATATATATAAACATGTGTTTTCGCCGTATAATGTATACAAACTTGTAGGTACTTTTAATACTAATTAGTATGGAACTAATTAAACATTAAACTGATAGGAAAAAAATTCGTCATAAAATTTCGTAATTTTAACAATGTGGTTTTGTTTTTATATCGAGTTAAGAAACGAAGAAAAACACACGCCTACGCTGAGCCTGCACGTGCCTCCAACTTATTACATAAAAACAAACTTTTTTTTTATATAATCAGAAAGGTAAAATGTTGTTATTTAATTATAAATGGTATTTTTTTTAATAGGAGCAATGCTAATAATAATAAATGCAAAGCAAAGCAATGATATTAAATTTAATATTAGCAATAGCGTACACTCATTTTATTGCTTTATTTATTATCCTACTCTAAGTTTCATGAAGATCTTAGCTTGAGATTCTGCTCCAATTATACGAAATGAAAATGTGGAGGTCAGGACATTCGCAGAGGTCCTAAAATTAGCAGTTCCCTTATCAGTTATACAGTAATACCCTTATGATATAAGTTAAACATGTTGTTGCACAATACGTTAACTACTAACAATATACAATTAAATTGTGACTTAGGTACACTACTTAATTTAATGGACATAAATTGTATATTTAAAAATAAGTATGTATTGACAAAGGATAGGTTCCGCCTACCTAATTATTATTTACAACAGATAGCTACTATGCTATCTTACTTTTTATTTACAACTAAAGCTAAACATTTAGCTTTTCAGACAACTGCTTCTATTGAGCAGCTTAGCTTAAGTGAATGTAGTGATACTTGCAGTAGCACTTCATGAAGTATAAATAATTTAAATTAGATAGTGTGACAATAGAGGCAAACTCTAGCAATAATTTAGTACAACTCAGCTCAACACAAACATGTCATATTACTAACAACAACTGTTTAAACTTGATGCATCAAAACATGCAAGGTATGTTGGGCAAAGAATTAGAGTTGGAGTTGTTTTTAAAATCAAGTAAAATTGATGTCCTATGCATTACCGAACATTGGCTTAGAGAATGCCAAATCATCTTTAACTTTGATCAGCACCAAGTTGCAAGTTCGTTTTGCAGATTGTCGGTGATTCATGGGGCTCTTTGATTATTGTTAATAAAAATTTAAAGTATAAAGAGCGTAATGACATCGTGTGTCTGTCTGTAGAACACTCTTTGGAAGTAGCCTGTATAGAGATTGAGAATTGCATTATTTTAAGTGTTTACAGACCACCAAGTGCATCTTACGATTTTTTTTAAGAAAAGTTGGAGGAAATTTTGTGTAAAGTTAGTTTTAAGAACAATAAGTATATTATTGTATGTGGTGACTTCAATATAAATTTATTAGAAAATACCTCCATTAGTAAAAAAATCAATCTGTTATTAAAATCTTACAATCTTGTTAACTTGTTTCTTGAGCCCACTAGAATTACAAGCTCCACTGCTACATGTATAGATAATGTATTTACAGATGCAGAGGCAATGCAAACCTCAATTACAACTGATCGTAGCTCAGATCATTGTGGACAGTTAGTGGCGCTAAAATGTAAAGTGGTGAAACAAGTAAATAAGAGCAGTGTGTTTGTTCCAGTGAATAAAAAGCGAATGGTGAGATTTAGACATAATATAGGTAAACGCCTACCTTTATTACCGGTAGGTACTACCGTTGATACACAATACAACAATCTAAGTGATTGTATTAATAAAGAGTTCAACACCATCTTTACCCCAAAGAAATTCTCTCATTCGCAGTGTAAATCGTTTAGTGATTGGGCGACAGCGGGAATTTATAAAAGTAGACAACGGTTGTATGACCTTTACGCTGAAAAGTCATACAATCATAATGAAAAATTTATTCTTTATGTTCGAAATTATTCGAAATTATTTAAGAAAGTTTGTTACGCGGCCAAGTCTTTAAATATCAAAAACAAGATTAAAAAATAGTACCAATAAAACTAAAATGACTTGGAAGATAATTGATAGTGAAACTGGAAGAGTCAGGGATCGCAATCAAGACATCGAACTATGTGTCGATAACACTATAATAATCTAACGAAGAGATAGCGATTGTTTTTGATAAGTACTTTTCTGACATTCCAATTTCGACTACTAAGTCTCTTCAATCATCTCCCGCCCTCGCCGAATCGCTGCTCAAAGATAATGTAAACGAGTGCAAGGTCAGTTTTTCATTCCGACCCATTGGTGCCGACGATATAGTGAGGATATTTAGAACCATAGATATTAAGAACACTACCGATCTTTGGGGTATTTCTGTAAAAATAATTAGTAGCATAATTGATGTAATTGCTCCCCATCTAGCTATAATTTTCAACAATTGTATTAAAAGTGGCGAGTTTCCCGATCTAATGAAACATAGTAAAGTTATTCCTTTATTTAAAGCAGGTAGTATGTCCGACCCCAGTAACTTTAGACCAATTTCCGTACTACCTACTTGTAGTAAAATATTTGAAAAAATTATATTAAATCAACTGGTAAGTCATTTTAACGTAAACAAATTATTACATAATAATCAGTTCGGTTTTACCAAGGGTCGCCCGACAGCCGATGCCGGTGTTGAGTTATATAGATATAAGTTAAGGCTTGGGAGGAGTCGCATGACGCTTTAGGTGTTTTCTGCGACTTATCAAAGCATTTGATTAATGTCCAATACGAGACCTTAATCAGGAAACTCCGCCACTATGGCATCAAGAATACCGCACTGAATCTTCTGACTTCCTATTTACACGGAAGAACTCAGAAGGTTGAAGTGAATGGTAAGAGGTCCTCTGGGTCGGCAGTAGATATGGGGTACCACAGGGCTCAATTATTGGCCCTTTCCTCTTTCTTGTTTATATAAATGATCTACCTTTCATGGTAGAGAGAAAACATCAGATAGTTTTGTTTGCTGATGACACGTCCTTGATTTTTAAAATCAAACGACAAATAACAAATTTTGACGATGTGAACAATGCTCTGTCTTCGATTGTCCATTGGTTTAGTATGAATAACCTTCTACTTAATGCAAAAAAGACAAAATGCATTAAATTTTGTGCATAAAATGCAAGGGTTATGGATACTAGACCAATTATAAACAGTGAGGAATTGAATCTGGATGATACAACTGTATTTCTCGGAATCACCATGGATTCAAAACTTCAGTGGTCCCCTCATATTAACGGATTGGCGAAGAGACTTAGTTCTGCAGCCTACGCGGTTAAAAAAATTCGCTCACTAACTGATGTCGATACAGCTAGACTTGTTTATTTTAGTTACTTTCATAGCTTAATGACTTATGGCTTATTATTATGGGGTCATGCTGCTGATGTCGAAACTATTTTCATCCTGCAGAAGAGGGCTATTCGTGCAATCTATAATTTAAAATGTAAGGAATCTCTTAGAGATAAATTCAAGGAAATTAATATACTTACCTTTCCCTCGCAATATATTTATGAAAATATTATGTATGTATACAAAAATAGTGATAAGTTTACTAGAATAGAACATACGCACAATGTTAATACACGGAACAAACGCAGGCTGCAATTTCCCCGTACTAGACTATCTAAAGTTAGTAATTCTTTTTTGGGGAAAGGGATACTCTTCTTTAATAAAATCCCAGAGGCTCTTTTATCACTGCCTTTCAATAAATTTAAGAAATGTATTAAAGAAAAGCTGTGTAAAAAGGCTTACTATAAAGTCAACGATTATCTAGTTGATAAAAGGGCCTGGGACTAGTGCTAGACAGGCTACTTCTAATCAATTTGCGATATTTGTTTTAAATAAGTGTTGTTTGATGATTTGCTGTTTTAAAAGAGTACCGAGAGTTTTTTACGCCGGCTTTTTCTCTCGGCCTACACCCTCTGTCTTCTTTGCCGATGAGTAGGGATGCCTTCAAATTTAATGACGTGGAATAAGTGATACATGTATCTTATGTTCCATAATAAACATATTTTATTTTTTATTTTTTAACGTTTATCAATACGTTATACATTAAATTATAATTTCAACATTTTATTTTCCCTCCATTTTCTCCGCAACATAGTTGCCGAAATATCATGAAGATTCACAGTTTTTGTGAAAAAGATGAAAAAATCTCAAGAGATATCAAGCCGTTGATACTAGCTCAAAAATTTATCAACGCTTCCTAGTTAAAATAGAATGGAGGAGAGTTTAGTGCACATGTACATTATGCTACCTTAATGATTAAATGATTTTGAATTTAGTAAATCCAACAAATAAATCCTCAGTTAAAGAGTCTAAATGAATAATATGCTTTAGATTTTGTAATAATGTGCACAACAG
Organism: Pieris macdunnoughi; assembly: GCA_905332375.1. Classification (NCBI taxonomy): domain Eukaryota; kingdom Metazoa; phylum Arthropoda; class Insecta; order Lepidoptera; family Pieridae; genus Pieris; species Pieris macdunnoughi. The sequence continues at coordinate 2,231,769 of CAJOBZ010000040.1, forward strand.
TGCATTATCTGAGTTTTATCGTTCTTGCGATATAGAGAAAAAAATAAAGGATATTATGTATTGCCTATCTATATCGATCTCAGGGCCCTCATTGTAAGATATCATATTTTTCGTATGAATAGAATATTTAACTAATAGTTTTGGTGTAATACTAATAATTTCGAACTACTATGTTGTTGAATCTGGGTCTGTTGGGTATTCAAACTTATTAGTTTTTGGTTAATCGGCTATACATATCATAATTTCATTTATGAATTATGTCTATAAATTCACATTTAAAAATCAATGTTCATCGACATATTTACAAAACCTGGCTTGATGATCAATTCGAAGCACCAGGATCGTCTAACGAGCACGGCACCAACTTTAAAAAAAAACCTTAAATATTCATACACATTTTATATAAATAAAACAATATTACAATTTTGTATATATTATTTTATCAATCAATACAAGTAATACGTTTTTCTATTTTCTAGTCGTATATTTTTGTTTTAATTGAGTTTATGATCTCAATTTGATGGAATGGAAAAACAGGTTTCTTATTAATTTTACAAACCTTGTACTTTCGCGATAATATTAGGTCCTTACATATGAAATCGGCGTTTTGTATGGGAGGAACCAAAAAGTAGAATATTTTTAAATATAATATATTTAATTAATCAAAGTATAAACCATTGTTTTCTATGCACTTTTGCCATCTCATAGGTAGTTAATTGATCCCTTTACTAAAAAAACCAGTCGGACGGGAATCAATAAAATCTGTGAAGGCGATTTGGACTGCCCCATCAGAGTTAAATTTTTTCCCTTGCAAGAAGTTGTCCAAATTTCGAAAAAAATGGTAATCTGTTGGAGCAAGGTCCGGGGAGTACGAAGGATGTCTTAGACATTCCAATTGAAGCTCTTCTAATTTGGTAGCCGTCTGTTGTGCAGTGTGTGGTCTAGCGTTGTCGTGAAGTAGCAGTGGCGTGGAGCGATTGACCAGCCTAGGTTGTTTAGCCGCTAGCTTTTCCATCATGGTTTGCAATTGCTGACAATAGACATCAGCCGTAATAGTCTAGTCAGATTTGAAAAACTGCAATGAACAATACCGGCACTAGGCCACCAAACACTTACAAGTAACTTTTTTGGGGTTAATTTTCGCTTGGGGCAGGATTTGGCTGGCTGGCCAGGATCCAACTGAGCGCTTCCGATTATCGTAAAGAATCCATTTTTCATCACAGGTAATGATTCGGTTTAAAATACCTTCATTATTGTGCCGGTTCAGTAATGTAACGCAGCAGTCGACGCGCGTTTGCCGGTTTGCTTCAGTCAATTCGTGAGGTACCCATCTTTCAAGCTTTTTAATCTTCCCAATTTGCTTCAAGTGAATCAAAACAGTTTTGTCACTAACACCGCAGCCTGCAGCTAACTCGGACGTGGTTTGCGATGGATCCGCTTCCACAATAGCCTTCAATACTTCATTATCAACTTGGGTCTCAGGCCGTCCACGGGGCTTGTTCTGCAGGTCGAAATTTCCAGAACGAAAACGTTGGAACCAAAAACGAACTGTGTTTTCTTTTGCAACTTGACCGCCATACACATCATTCACCTTTCGAGTCGTTTCCGCAGCACTAGTGCCACGGCGGAACTCGTACTCGCAAATAATGCGATACTTTAAGTTTTCCATTTTGTAAAATGAGTGACGCAAACAGAAAAAACTGAAGAAAAAAACAAATGAATGACGGTCATCGAAGCACAAATACATGAGTAAATAGCTGTACAAATTTGATTTGGAATTCCTTACCAAAGAGGAGAACATCGTGATTAAAGTGGCCAGTACGAACTACGCCAATTTCATATGTAAGGACCTAATATTATTCCCACCGATACTTTAAATAAATATAATGTAAATTACACCAAAGTTTTAATGTTGCATATAATAAGATCAATGAAATAATAATAATACTAATTTATATTATTATATGTTGGTTATAAGAGTTTCGTATGTTAATTAGCATTATTGAATCAAGTGTCTTCATAGTATAATTTAGCACAAGAATAAACGTTTAATATTAATTATTATGGAAATATTTAGTGCATTAAATTGATAGCGATACTTTACTTTTTTGCAAAACAACGGTGTTTTTCACAACTCTTTTTAAAACCCAAAATAGGTAAAATGCTTATTTATTTCCAATTTATACTAAAAAATTACCCCCAATGTTCATTTTTTCTAGATTGTATACCGTGCATAATTATAAAAACACTATGGATTTCTTGAGTTTTTTTCTTGCCTCCATGTTACTTTTTCTTATAATAATTCTGGTTTATATCTATTGCTATAACCGATTAAATTATTGGAGACGAAAAGGTGTACCACAGTTAACCGACACCGATAAAATATTTGGGGATTTCAAAAGGGGAATTTTATTCCGATCCCCTCCAGGATACCACTTTGGTGAACTTTACCAACGAATGCCTAAAGATGTACCATATGTTGGTTTTTACATCTTCCATAAGCCCTGCCTTCTCTTAAGAGACCCAGAAATAATAAAGCAGATACTTGTTAAGGACTTTCACAATTTCTCTAACCGACACTTCGCGGGATCACAGCAAAGAGACAGCTCTGGAATGAGAAATTTGTTTGGGATAGTAAATCCCGGGTGGCGATACTTGAGGAGAAAGATATCTCCCACGTTTACTAGAAAGAATTTGAAGAAAATGCTTACACTGATGATTGACGCTGGTAAACCGATGATGGAGTTTCTTAATAAGAATATTAACGATAAAGAAAAAAAAATAATTGATGCACAGGACGTCAATTATAGATACACGGCAGATCTCATTGCCAATGTTGCGTTGGGTTTTAAAGCAGATTCTTTTAACTGCCCTGAATCGGATTACACAAAATACTGTAAGTTACCTATCACAGTATGACAGATAGTCTCATGTAGTGCAAATTTTGAAGCAGAATTTTTAATTATGTGCTAAATTGAATGGTATTTTTAGTTATGGACTTCTTTCACTCGTTCAAGCGGATGATCGCTGTGTTTACCGTATTCTTTGTACCTGAACTGGTCACCGTTGTCGGCCCTCGTGTATTGTATGACGCAACATTTGTACAGAACATATTTTGGAAATTTTTTGAATCAAGAGAAAAGAGTGGTAACAAGAGAGGCGACTTTATTGATACACTAATAGAATTAAAAAACAGTACCCAGGATCCAGTTTATAGTAAGCATTTTATTTTTTGGTCGCCCACGAATGTGTTATTTTTTTAACGTGATGTAAATAAAATAGTAACTCAGAGATTTAAAGAAAAAACTTTTTAACCGGATTAAAGTTATGCATTATTATAAATTTACAATTATTTCATTTCATTTTCATTTCGTACGTGGTCACCGTGACCACGCACGCTGTAAAGCACGCGAAACGTCGGATAAATTTAAAATTATGTTAAATAATTGTAAATTTATAATAATACATAACTTCAATCCGGTTAAAAAGTTTTTTCTTTAAATGTGTAAAGGTAATGTTAATCAAAGACAATACTATGTCAAAAGAGATTGCTAATATTAAATATTCAATGCAATGCAGGCATTAAACTATCGTAAAATCATATCAAATCTCACCTTCATTGCATTTGTAATATTTTAAAATACTCTATGTAAAGAGAATAAAAAGCTATAAGTAATATAAAAAAATGCGAACTCCCTAATCAAAAATTTTCTACTTCCACTGCAAGTGTTCAGTAAGTAATATTGTATATCAATGTATCTTTCAGAATTTGAAGGAGATAATCTATTTGCCCAGTCTTCTACATTTTTCTCTGGTTTTCAAACCAGTTCTCACGTCTGTGCATTCACTCTTATAAAAATAAAATAAATAGAATATAGAATAAAATAAATAAATAGAAAGATATCTCCCACGTTTACTAGAAAGAATTTGAAGCAAATGCTTACACTGATGATTGATACCGGAAAACCGATGATGGAGTTTTTTAATAAGAATATTAACGATAAAGAAAAAAAAAATTGATGCACAGGATATCAATTATAGATACACGGCAGATCTCATTGCCAATGTTGCGTTGGGTTTTAAAGCAGATTCTTTTAACTGCCCTGAATCGGATTACACAAAATACTGTAAGTTACCTATCACAGTATGACAGATAGTCTCATGTAGTGCAAATTTTGAAGCAGAATTTTTAATTATGTGCTAAATTGAATGGTATTTTTAGTTATGGACTTCTTTCACTCGTTCAAGCGGATGATCGCTGTGTTTACCGTATTCTTTGTACCTGAACTGGTCACCGTTGTCGGCCCTCGTGTATTGTATGACGCAACATTTGTACAGAACATATTTTGGAAATTTTTTGAATCAAGAGAAAAGAGTAGTAACAAGAGAGGAGACTTTATTGATACACTAATATAATTAAAAAACAGTACCCAGGATCCAGTTTATAGTAAGCATTTTATTTTTTTGGTCGCCCACGAATTTGTTATTTTTTAACGTGATGTAAATAAAATAATAACTCAAAAGAGATTGGTAACATTAAAAATGCAATGCAATGCAGGCATTAACTATCGTAAAATCATATCAAATCTCACCTTCATTGCATTTGTAATATTTTAAAATACTCTATGTAAAGAGAATAAAAAGCTATAAGTAATATAAAAAAATGCGAACTCCCTAATCAAAAATTTTCTACTTCCACTGCAAGTGTTCAGTAAGTAATATTGTATATCAATGTATCTTTCAGAATTTGAAGGAGATAATCTATTTGCTCAGTCTTCTACATTTTTTCTCTGGTTTTCAAACTAGTTCACAAGCCTGTGCATTCACTCTTATGGAGTTGGCTAAGAGTAAGGAATGTCAAGATCGTGCGCGTGATTGTATCAAGGAAGCGGTCGCAAAGTATGGATGGACGTTTGAAGGTTTCGATGAGATGAAATACATGGAACAGGTAATATCAGAAGGCGTCACGATGCATCCATCGGGTCCTATACTTGATCGCTACACCCTAGACGATTATAAGGTACGTTGAAAAGTCTTTTAAGTAGTATGTCTTCTTGTGTTTTTATGTGAGCAACAATAAATCAATAAGAAATTCTGAATTCTGTACCTGTTCCCTTGATATTTTTTCTTCATAGAGTGATAAGCCTTCTTTACCTGATATCGTCGAATTTTGTGTCTAAAACAGACTGGTTTCTTCATGTATTAAAAACAATATGTTGAATATTTTTATAGTTAATATTAACTGTTTATTGTGTATAGATACCAAACACAGACCTGACTATCGAGAAGGGAACTCCAATTTATATTTCTTTATATGGTTTGCATCGTGACTCAGAATTTTTTGAGAATCCCGATGTATTTGATCCAGACCGCTTCAGTAAAGAGAAAAAAATACACGGGAACTATCTTCCTTTTGGCACTGGAGCCAGAATATGTGTTGGTATGAATAATGATTTTTAAAATGATTTTGGGAATAAAAATAATTTAAATTAAATATAAGATATTATATAAATACAATGTACAACGTCCAATCGTCCACGATGTGGAACCAGCTGCTCGCTGGGCGACGGCGGTATCAGTCAGAGCCTCCTGCGCGAAAAAAAAAAAAAACGACGGGTTGCACTCTGGGAGTGCCGGCAGAAGTGAAAACTTGAATATTAACGTTGTGCATTTTTGATATTTTGCAATGGTTAGGGAATAATTTTGCACGAATTGCTTTAATTATCAGTATAAAAGTACTATCATTCATGTGGTAGAATACAATATTTATTTATTGCGCTGTCGTACACAAACATGAAAATTTACATTACATTAACCCAGCAATGCCCAGTTTCTTTTTAAATTAATATTTTTGTATTTGTTTCAATCATCTCACTTAAAATAACAATAATAAAGAGAAAAACAAGTTGTTTTAAAAAAAAATTGTTTATTTTGCGAAAAATTAAACGTGTCCATATGGACACGCTAAGCGTTAAGGTGTACAAATTAAATTAAATCTTCACTAATTTAAATAACAAACAGAAAAAGAAAAAAACAAGAAAGGACTTGGTTGTTTTTGTGGTAATCCCTAATGCAGTCGACGCAAAGGCCAACAGTTCATTTGCAGCAAGCTGTTCGAACTGCAGAAGATTTCGTCTTGCAGTACGGACCCACACATCTTCTCTTTTTTTTTTCTATTTTAGTACCAAAATGTTCCATTTTGTCAAAGCGCGAAGTGTTCGCTATTCACTAGAAGTACTAGATCTCCCTAGCCCTTTGGGTATAGAGTTATATTTTCTCAAATAATGTAACACAATCTCCCTTCTGAAATCAAGCTGTGCCACTTTAGCGCCTGCTTTCCATTGTAGTTGCCAAGCGTTGTGAATACAAGTACCCAGCCTCCAGCTGAATAGGGCCCAATACCATTTATTACTTCTAATGTGCATTCGATTCATATTTATATTCTTGTCCATACGATCGACGCCTCCCATGAACCGATTATATTTACCAAAAAGATGAGGACGTGGGATCTGTACATTCGTTTTTCTTTCTGTGAATAACGCTTCACAGTACTTATGGGTACCCCCCAGATTACTAGAAGCAATAAACACTATACGCCATCTTCTTTTCTTATCGCTGACTCATAATACCCTCTTTTCTCTTTTTTATTTGCTTGTTTCTGGTGAGCTTCGGGCATTTTCGCAAACGATTTTCACGTACGAAACCTGTCGAGTAGGTATGTGTTTCTCACGTATGGAGCCATAGCCTTATCGAAGATAAACAAACTTCTGACTTGTGAAGAGGTATTCAAAATATCACTCAGTATTCTTTGGTTTTTGAATATTCCATAATCCATGTACCTGATAACAAGCAGAAGCAAAGTAATGTCAGCTCATTCAAGTGCTTAGCGTGTCCATATGGACACGCGAACAAATTTGTTGTAAAACTCGATCGAAACAATGTTTTCACTTAGGTTATCATATCAAACGTCAGATAACACTATTGACCAGAATCCTATGCAAAAAGCAGTTAGCGTTTAAAATAATTTATAAGAAAAATTACTTACTTTCCACTGCCATCCATGTTTTTTCCAAAGATCAAAATCAAACTACAACTAGAACCTTATTTTACACACAATACTCACTCGCGCTAAAAATAAATGTCATTTGATACTTTGATAGTAGTTACATGGTATTGCCAAAATAAGAAAACAGTTAGTCTGACTTCAGTCATCGCTTACATTTTCTACATATGGACACGCTAGGCATTGCTGGGTTAAATACGCCGGGACAGCTGTCTACTCTCCATCCGTCTTACGAAACCTACACAAAATAATTAAAATTAGTATTAAATAATTCAATTAGATAATTTCACTATTTTTTAAGTTGCCATTTTTTATTCGCGTCAGTCTGACCAAATCGTTAATAATAAAGCTTTAGACGTTTCAGAAAATTAAACCTTGATGTATTAACTTAAGGTCTAATTCCACATGCATCAATGCATCTGAGGAAAGAGACAAATGAATTAAAACCGTAACTATATTGTACGAAGGTTCATAATCCTTTAAAAAAAACATCCGTCTTACGAATTTATCCTGACGCGAGTTTAACATATTTTACCCATTCCTAAAAAGTGTACAACGCCGCTAAAGAAGTTTTCACTTCAAAAAACCCAGTATAAATATAATTTGTATGCACTTAATGAAATAATATAAATATATAAGTATATTGGAACTGAAATTAAAGGGTCTAAAAATGAATGCAAACTGAGGCCAAGACCCATTTAAGGGTACTGGTATAAAAAAGGGACCTGAATTATTTCCAACGATAACCACTATAAGCATAGTACAAATTTTTTGTACGACTGCTGCCTCCTGAACTGTAAATATTTAAATGCGTTGCGATGCTTGCGGTTCGATAAAATGCGTGAAAAATTCTTTACAAATCTGCATAATTCAATTTTGTGTTTAAACAATATACAAAACTATATACAAAGGATTAATATTTTTTAGAAAATGCTTGTTTAATTATACATCTTATTTACAGTTACAATTTTGAATTAATAAAAAGTTTTTATGCATGTTTAATTTATAGGAATTAAAGCTGGAAGGTTGTTCGTGAAGGTGGTAATATCTATGATCTTATCAGAATATGAAGTGTACCTTTAACCTTCAGAGAAAATAAATTTGGACAAACGAGCTACGTTTACGACTGCTGAAAATGGCATTTATATGACATTTACTAAAATATAATAAAGAAATTAAAAACTATTAAATTTCACTGATATTTCCCATATGCATTTCGTTACTACATCTCTTCATTAACTTGAAACCTTTGAACTTTACTGTAATGGTTAAGTAATCTATTGTGGAACAGTCGGCTTGCATTCGGCATAGAATTGTTTAGGATAGCGAGGTACAGATGGCGAAATGGCTTGCAGGGGCCGACGAGAGTCGAGCTGTTAGTGGGTTATACAGATAATATTAATTAATTATATTATTTTGTATTGTTATTTTTTAGTATCACAAGCTATCGTTAATATATAACGCCTTTTTTGGAGATATTGATATGCTCTTTAATATTGTGAAACATTTTTTTGTTCTATCATCAATAGTTTTCGCAGCGCATGCTGTTCACGCCATCCAGTTACTTGTTTATAAGCGTTTTAACCTGTGACCAGAGAGGACTAAAGGTAACTGGATGGCGTGAACACATGCGATGAAAGATATTTTATAGGCATTTTTTTAAACCTTGGGTAACATTATTGTAGTTTAAGAAGGGATCCCTATATTTTATTCCAATTACAAGAGCCTATATTAATCAGTGATAATGTAGCATTCAAATGGTAAAAGACTTTTTAAAATCTGTCCAGTACTGTTTGAGCCAATTCGTTACAAACATACTTAATACAAATCTTTCCTCTTTATAATATTAGTATACATAGATAGCTGTTTATCATTTAACATGTATTATGAAAACAAAACTTCGTCATAAAATGTTTGACCATCGTATTGTATAGCATAATTTATTAAATATATTTATATCAATCATTCACAGAGTAAAAGATGTCGTATATACAGCTTTAAAGTCTAGGTAAAAGTAACACCTGCTAATAATACTGGTGACCACTATACTAATAATCACAAGAGATATGTCCACTTTTCTTTGTATAAAGCCAAAATGTCGCATTGTATAATAATTGTACATAGAAATCTCATCTATTCCTAGTTCACGAGAATGCGGTGATAATCCCGATAAAGAGGATTTACTAAAAGCTATGGCGGATATTGTGCATGTGCAATTTCTATGCTAAATTAGGCTCACAATATTGCCATCTGAAGCACTTTTAAAAGTATAAATGATTTGTTTCACAAAGTCATTTTATAATGGTTTAAATTACAATCTGCAGTTAATACTTCAAAACAAAACCGCTTCCCATCCATATCATCGGATAGTTTATACTCTTGTAAACATTCTCTCACATTTCCAAAGCGAAATTCTAATTATTTCGGTCGCTACAGCATTTATTCAGAGCGTAACATGTGCCGGGTCGGTCTCCCCGCTCAGATGTTCCTTTTGTCTGGTTCCTACATGCTCGTGTACCGACCTGCGGGGTTTAGGCAGCGAACTTTGCAGCAAATTATTAATACGAGGAAGCTTGATGGACCTGGCATCGCAGATTGATCGTAAGTAAACGATTGATCTAAAAATTTCCTTACAGGTGTACAATCTCTAAGGAATAATTTTCAAGCTTTCGATTTCAAATATTAACAACTATTAATTGTCTATTAATATTGAAAACCTATTTTTTTAAATCTTCCCATTTTTTCACGAAAAATGGTTGAAAAAAAAACCTAAATTCGATAATTTTAGTTTAAACCACCTTCATTGTGTGATGTGTCTAGTAGGCTTATAGCGGCTTTCTTACAAATTGATAAACTTTTAGATTTTTTGTATCAGATGAAATTACGGCCGCAGTGGTCGAAAAATCAAAATCATTTATTCATTTAGGCGACACAATGTACACATATGAACGTCAAAAAGAAATATATACACATTAAATGCTTCTCATTGTCCATTTACTGCCAGTTCTCAAATCAAGAGCGTAGAACGGAAGAGAAGATAACTGGCAATAAGCTCTCCGCCACTTTTTTTTATCGCCAAGTTTTTTTGTTTTACACAATGTTTGTAAGGATACATGATATATTCAGTAATTATTAGTTAATTAATAATAAATTTAAAAACAAAGATTTGTCCTTTATCAGCAGTAGGCATGGTGAAATAAGAGCACGCTCTTACATTCGTGGGAACAACACGCAAATACATAGTCTAAATTACTAACAACACCGGATACACCAATTCAAGTCCGACCAGTCACACAAGTAGCCCCCGTTCACGAGTATGACGCATGGCCAGCCATCGGCCCCCTCGCCATATTTTAGATAGAGTGAACCCGACGCATGGACGCTGCCACAGGCACCCATCACAAGACACCATCAAGGACCTTTATTGTTCAACGAAATTTGTAATAATTTATAACAATAGGAAATAATTAATAAATCAACATTTTTTTATAAATGTACAATTTTATATTTTACATTAGTGCCTTTATTTGTAACAAAAAAAAATCAGACCGATCAGCATATCCTAACCATGAAAAAAAAATCGCGAACATCAGTTATTTTTCGGAGGTTCACACTGATATGATTCCTTAAACTTCATGTTTCCACCCGCACACGGGTAAAAGTTGGAACAACAATCAATACAAAAAATTCCAAATTTTGTCGTCTATTTCCGGTATTACACAATAAAAATACTGTTACATTTTATTTAAATGAGAGTAATATTCGTAAACATATATTTGTAAATAATAATTTAAAAAGGAGTTGGCGGCGCGCACATCTTAGCCAAAAAATAAGCGCAGTTTAAAAAGTACATAATGCTGTAATTATCGAATTTGTAATGTCTGTTTCAGTTTAACATGTGAATGATGGTTAATTATGACTGAAACACGACATGATTTTTCTTCAAAATCACGTAACTTTATCCTAATTAGATAAAGACATGAGGATGAAGACAGCCGTGGGGCTTGAGATCAGCAAAAGTTATCAGCCTCCAGCTATGTATTACAAATATTACTCTTTAGTAATTTATTTTCTTCATACGCCATTTATAAAGACGTTGTTGTAACATGTAAATATCATATGGATCAACTCTAACGTCATCTTATATTAAAGAAGAAACAAATTACTTACTTTTTTCCCGGATTTTATTACAAGTACTTTGTACTTTGTACTGAAATACGTGAGACCAGATGATATCTTTATTATTGCGTATTTGTTGTTGGATATTTTGTTGATTATTCACAATCAAACCAAGCCCGCCATCCTCATGTTTTTGTCTTTACATTTTTTGGTTGTGACTGGAACTAAAGCTTGGACTCGAACATAAACATACCACGGTACCAGAAAGCAATCATTATTTTTTAGGTAGTATAAAATGTGAACGCAGTTAGTTATGTAGTCGAATAATTACTAGTATAAGTATAAACTTAGGAAATTATTTCAAAAGCGTCTACGTATTAATAAGTTTCTAGGTATAAGCTATGAAGTGCAAATTGATTTTCGGCTTAGCTCATTTTCATAGGGATTCCTTCGATAACAAGAGATTGCTATATGAAAATCTAATGCTGTGCGCTATTTAAGCATTTCTCTGATCATAACAATATGCGCACATCCGTTATATTTAAACTAATAATAGACTTACGTTTGTATAGTTATTCTCTGTAAAATATAACTAACTTATTACTATAGTAAGAACTTGATTTTATACTATCTTTTTTATTTTAGTAATTAACATAATTCGTTGATTTAAATTTTTTTAACACTTGGAATAGTGTGAGATTTATTAACGAGTCGTCTTTGTGTTGCCGCGAGCGACGCGACCGCAGCTAATTTGTTTTGCTTGGTCCTTCCTATTTACGGCAAGAATAGCAAATATCTTACTAATATATATGATATATAGATTACTAAATCTATTGACAATCTATTAATATGTTGTTGTAAGTTGTAAACCTTGGGCCTGACTCACGTAATTTTTGGGTATTTGACATGCGAATTTCCTCACGACGATACTTAGATGCTGGCTGTTACTGCATGCTACTTGGAGCGCACGACTTGGGAGTTGTGTGTAGTCCACATTGAACTAGTACTTAGGTCACCAATTTATAGACTATGTATATCATATAATAATAACAATAAAAGTCTCATAATTCAGATACTATTATATTTAAACATATTTATATTTACATATTTGTAAATCATATATTTTATCTTAAACTGTGACAAACCTGGAGTTCTAAAATAGTGTAGTTGACAAAATTATTAATATTGATCCTGCCTTTTTGTATATATTATGTATTTCATCTTTGGCTACATCTTTAGTATAACTTTTTTGTAATATATAATATAAGTTGTACGAAAAGATATTACTCGTATAATAATCCTTCGTATCAAATATCTCGTCGTATCAAGAATCGCCATGAAATTATAATATTGTCTGTATATTTTACTAAACTTATTGCATAGAGAACCTTTGTATCTACATGCAAGGTTGCTGTTCAGTTTATAAAAGTAGTAGAATAATGGTCGACTCGCGATCATACCTCTTAGAATTTGACCCCAGGGCTATCACGCTTTCGGTGTATATTTTATATGGTTTAATAAAAACGTATAATTTGAGGTGCACATGTTAATAAACAAATCTAAACAACAAATATTTCAGATATTAAATCTTTTAACGTATAATTTATGATTATTAAAACGCATTATATATATATATATATTTTTTCGTTTTCACTTTTAAATGACAAAGGGATTCTTTAATGATGTGCTTTAAAACTTCTGCGAAACTTCTGCATGAGGGCATAAAATCGTGAACGTATTAATATTCTCTTATGCACATTTTCATTCCTAGTTTATCTACTCTGTAAATGTAAATTGGGGTTAAGACTTTGGAAGAAAAGGTTAAAACTATGTTGATGTATGATTATTTTACTTAAAAGCATATATTTAATTGAACTACACAAATTGCGCGCCCTCTAGCGAATAAAAAATAATGGAAATTCCTTCGAGTTACTTTTCTCATATTATGCTTCTATTAAATACCAAAACAATGTTTTTCAATATTTTGTAGTACAACATACATAAACAGTGTATTTAAACCAAAAATGCCGTGTTTTCGACGGCCCTACTCGCAAATTTTCTAGCGATGTCTGACAGTGCGGGAACGAGTCCCTTTGACATGCAGAATTTTACGAGAATTTTTGTTATGTCTTTATAAAGCTCAACAACTTTATAACAATAACTGAAAAGTTTGTATTTTATAACTCGGTTTAACTCGGATCGATATTCTGGTCTAATATTATTTTTTATACATTATTATTCATATCACAGAGATGATAATAATTCTCTAAATAATAGCTTATTTGTAAAATATACTCATGACGTTTAAAACACAGGTGGGTCTCCAGCAACATATCTGTGCCTCACACACACAAAAGTTGTGTTATTAGTAATTAATAAATTGAACGCAGAACTGCGTCTGTGCCATTAGGAGGATGCGGACTTCAAACAAAACTCTCATGTGAAAACGCCTATTCTTCATTCCTTCCTTTGAACATATAACAGCAGCGTAAATGAAGACGTGATAAGTGTTAAACGTGTACATAGGTACATTTAAAGAGATATATAATGCTTAAACGATAAAATGAGCCAAATAAATAGGCCAACTCAGAATACAGCTGTGTGACAGTAATAAGATTAGAGTGTATCTCAAGATGTGTTCATGTCTAAATTATTTTTTATATTTTTTGTGTTTGACAGCAATAAATAGGATAATAACTAAGCCTTTTATTATTTATTATTCCTTGAAACAATGCTATTTACGATAGATACACATCGATACAAGCCCGCTTGAAGGGTTACGGCCTCCACCAACCGACTCCATCCCTCTCTATCTTCAGCATCTTCCCCAACCACTTCTTTAAGCTCGTCAGCTCACTGTGCAGGAAGACGACCAGCCCTTCTTTTCCCTGGTGGGCCTTTCCATCGAGTTAGCCCGTTTGTCCATATGCCATTGTTAAGGGGAGTGGTGTGCCCACCCAGGCTACACATACATAGGATAGTGCACCAATATTTTTAACTACCGTAAGAAAGACACAGAGATATATGTGTGTATGTATACACGTGTTTAAGTCTTTCTTCTTAAAGTACATTGGCACCTCTCCCTTCAGTCAGAGGCGTAACTATACCATCTGGGGCCCGTGGCAAATTCTTTTGGGACCATATCAGTAAAATCGTCACGTCGTTGTACTCAGTTTAATTTTAATAATCTTTGAGATTTTGAGAGTACTCAATTACACATTGTATGTGTCCCACTAATGGCCATAGGCCTCCTTCTCTTAGGCGAGAGGGAATGGTCTGTAGTCCCCACACTAGCCCAATGCGTATTAGAGACTTCACATTCATCCATAGAACATAATGTCTCTTGGACAGAGTCCCTCTTGAGTCGGGGGCCCGTGACATTTTGCCAGACCTGCCACCCTATTGTTACGCCACTGCCTTCAGTATTTATTTATTGTCACATCCTACTTCGTCTCTCGACTTCGTCATGATGCTCTGACCTTCAAAAAGATGAAGAGAAGAACCAAGTAGATGTATTTTTGTACATATTCTATGACTTTTACATTAATATGATCTTGTGAATAACTAACTGTGTAACTAATGGCTAACAAAACAGAATTCATCATCATTTTCTCCAGCAGTTTAGGATACTGGTAAAAAAAACGATGTCATCACCAAGTATTGTTTAAGTATTTACCGTCAATATGCCATAATATGCATTTGTGTGTCCAATTAAGTTATTTCATTGTGCATTGATATAAAAACAGTTTTTCAAGGTTCGACCTATTATCTTTATAATACGTTCGTTTTGTATTAGCGTTCGTGTTTTTTTGAACAGAGTTAAAGCTATATTAATTTAATTTATTTGTAAACGATCATAACAAAAATAACCTTTAAACATTTACAAGCATTAAGCGAAGATGTTAAAGAGAAGGGAGCTCGGAATCAACTTATTTATTGAACGTATATTAAGTTTAGTACAAAATAATGATGAATCCTTGACTTTTAAACTGGTTACCTATATTCCCAGGAGGAATCTTCATGAATTACATTTAAGCACAGCAAGATATAAATGTATGCAGCAGAAGTAAATCTAACTTAATTTATATCACTTTCCGGATTCATAGTGCCTCCGCCGAATGGTGACGTCAAAGCTGAGCTTAGAAATAATTTAAAGCTATAGTACAAATGGTCTACATATTGAAGCATTCATGTGTTAACTTAGAATTAATTTTTAACTTTTATATTCTAACATATTATGTAACAAGTAAATAAATGGTGTGGAAAATAATTTTGAATACAAAACTTTATAGACGGCAATTAAACAATAAAAAAGCCTGCGTCACTGAAGTAAAGAGATACATACTTTAGGCCAATTCTTGAAACCAGCTGCGTCATAAGGTCTCCTTATGAAAGGTATTATGGGGATATGATTGAAAGGATGCAAAAGAAGTTCATGAGAAATCTGTGTTCTTACAACAATAGGTACAATTTTTTTCCTTACCGCTACCCTACTAAGTTCGTGATGGGGGTGTTAGGGTATAATTCATTAGAGCTTCGTAGGGATTTTTCTGTGGTCAGGTTTGGTTTAAAAAAAAATCAGTGGCGCTACAACCTCTTTAGGTCTTGGCCTCAGATTTCTGAATCTGTACCATGATCAGTTTTAAATCTAATAGGCAAGTAGGTGATCAACCTTCAGTGCCTGACACACGCCGTCGACTTTTTTTCGGTCTAAGACATGTCGGTTTCCTCACGATGTTTTCCTTCACCGTTCGAGCAAATGTTAAATACGCTCATAGAAAGAAAGTCTATGTGAGTATGAGTAAGGTATGAGAGTCGCACGCTGAAGCCACTAGCCTAACACTGCTCCAGGTCAGGTCAGGTTTGGTTCAAGCTTAATTAAAAACGAAACGGAAAGCGCATACTTGCTGGGAGAAATCATGACACTGTACGTTCCGGAAACCTTAAATCGCTGCCGGAAACATTTTTGCTGTGCGTTCGGCTCGCACTGTCCAGCGACAACAAGCACCCATTCCTCGGTTACTCTTGCTGCTTAATGGGTTTCTCGACTCTTCACCGGAGAGCGACCTATTTGGGAAGCGTATGGGGGTAGTATACTGTGATATGAGAGTATACTTGGAGGGGGTAAGAGGATAGCATTTACTGTCAATTTTGTAAATAACTTAATTGTATTTTATTGTTGAGTTTGGCCATGCATGGACTGTAAGTAAATACATAAATAAATAAATACTGTCGTTTTATCAATTATGTATGTAAACTTGTTAACATTTAATTAAAACCACACACAAAAAGAAATAAACATTAAATATAAACATTCATGGCCTTGAATATTTTGAACAATAACATATTATACTCATGTAGAAGGCAAATTACTTTTAAATTAGCCATAGATAGGAATTAAATGTATTAAGAGTTTATTATTTTATTAATATACCAGGGGCAGAGAGACCCTAGATGTTTTAATACATAAATTAATAAAAGGAAATATGGAATGACTGTACGTGCAAATTATTAAGGTATAAGAATCATTGCCACAAAATAGCGGTGCGATAAACAGCAGACAATTGGTCACTGGCACATTTATTTGTGTAATCTAAATGCTAATTGCAAGCGCACTAATTAACTGCACAAAACTGCATCAACATTCAACTCTATCTTTGAATTTAATTATTTATATTGTTACACAACTTTACTCTTGCCATTGCTTGATGCGTTCCTTACTTAAGAATAATAATATACTTTTATATATTATATTATATCTGTTTTAGTTTGAATGAATCTTCCGTTTTTGAATGTATTTATATGACATTAATGCAATAAATATATATAGTGGTGTTTCTAACACAGCAAATGCAACTATCACTGACATTAAAATTAATTTTATAATTGATTATAATTATTAATTTGTGATAGAATTAAAACTAAAGCTTGTTTATATTATGTGAAAAAAAAAAATTCGCTGTAATTTATATTAATTTAGACTAACAATTTATTTAAAATAAAATTATATATGGTATATATCTTATTTATATTAAGAGATAATTAAGGAAAAATAGAAAATACAATAAATAAGTCTATTAATATGCATATTACTCAAATTATTTGTTTTTGTAAGTATATGTTTGGTGGAATGAAAAATTCTGCCAATATCTAGAAATGCGCGGAGGAGGCTTTTCTACACTCACAATGCCAGAGGGCTCGCTAGTGCGATGTCGGCTTTTTAAGAGTTGGTACGCTCTTTTGTAGGGCCTAAGTTGAATTGCTTGGAGATAAATCGGTGGGCGGCTGCGGCGGCGGCGGCGGCGGCGGTAAAAACTGCCTAAAAGAACGCGACGGACGCGGTCGAGGTGATGCGGGTGGAATTTGATATTCTGCCTCGACGTCCGACGATGAAACTTAGATGCAGGTATGTCGCATGAAAGTCCCAGATGCATTTTAAGGAAGACAAGTATGGCCATTATATGTATCCAATGTTAGGTACGTCAGGTGCTTTGAGGCATGTCCGCAATAGACTTTCTCGTGACTGAAAATAATATCTCTTGAAAAAAGGAGCTCAAGTGTCTTAAAGAGCGTACAGGTCTATCTGTAAAACAAACGTGGCCCTTATGTTAATAAACGGAGTAATAAGCCAGAAAATACAGAGAAAAATGTCCCCCGCGGGCACGGCGGTCGTTACATGAAGCGTTCTCGCTTGATTGCCGCACGTATCTCTACGACCACACTCTGGAGACATACAGGTGTAGGCTTGAACCGCTCACGCTTAAACTTTACGTATTATTGCACTCTTATCACAGTCCTAAATATATATCGCATGTAGTCCTATTATATAAAAGCGACGTCATTACAATAGTTAAAAATGCATATGTGTTAAAATAAATACTGTATGCCAATGTTCTTAAATCATGAAACGTTTAAAGAAATTTTTAAACCAGGATTTGTTTAATCTATCGCGAAATATGCTTAAAAGGAGTATTAAGAATATCCATAGCTCTAAATCACCTGCGTGAGCACAGCCCACATACACACCATCACAAATCACAGCCGAATTAGGTATTTAATATTTATTTTTCCTTTCGTAAATGTTTGAACGTTTTTGTATAAAATATGTATCTCATCTTTGTCTATATGTTTAGTATAATTGTTTTTAACTAAATATTTTATAGAAAATTAAAACAAATTTAAAAAGTTTGGTCACTGTGGCAGTGTACCTTTAACGCTGGCAGTATTTCCTCGCTGTATTGCTATACTTATTCGTTGAGCCAGGAAAGTGCCAGCTCTGGGGTCACCGCTACTATTTACTAGGCACCAACTTAAATCTTTAATATGCGCCTGTGCACTTGAACCCCACGGCCCAAGAGTCTCTACTCCAAAGGGAACAAAATCGAAGTTGGAGGAAAGACTCTTATATTTGGCCCGTTTTTTTTTTCTGCCTGCTCTGCGGCCGCCCCAGCTTTTTCGCTTGTCCGATGGAGGTGAGACGGGGCAAACGTGTCCACACAAGTAGCATCCCATACTAAAGCCCGCCTCATTTTCCAAGGGATCAACGACATTCCATCCGGCCGCTTGCCATCGTCTCTTGCGATGCCTGTTGGCTCCAAATTGCTGGAACAGTGACGGAGGCTTATCTTATCTTATCTTATTATTATTAATATTGTTTTTTGTTTTATGTCTTAAATTGTATATAAAATTGCTCATTTTATTAAAACACTGTTTCGTTTTATATTGTAAAGAACGTATTTTCACCGCGCCATACCGCGTCACGTATGTTTGCAAAGCCTTTAAATAATGACATTCGTTGCTGCCACTGCGTAGAGACGCGTCCTCTGTATATTAACTGCACTGCTCTTCATTTATATGTGACGGGACATTTAGGGGTTAACCGCCACGTCAATCTTAAACATATTCATGAAAAATACGCATAAAAGATAGCAAGAGCGTATCACGCAAGTCATACCTAGAACTTCGTATCAAAGATAAAAATATTTATAAAAATGCTGCGCTATTATAGGGTAGGTTTGCAATCGTCTACCCTCTTCAGTAAGTTTGTCAACTCTTGTTTTAGTCAGGTTTATTAAAAGTTGTTGTTGTTGGTTTATTACGTACATATTTATAAAAAAAACAAACCAATGGCACTAAAACCTTTTTAGGTCTAGGCCTCAGATTTCTGTATTTGTTTCAAGATCATTTGTCAATCTAATAGGCAAGTAGATGATCAGCCTCCTCTGCTTGGCAAACGGCGTGACTTTTTGGGGCTCAGGCAAGCCGGTTTCCTCACCATGTTCTCCTTCACCGTTTGAGCGAATGTTAAATGCGCACATTGACAGAGTCATGTTAAAGGTATCGGACATCGAATTTACGACCTCAAAGATGAGTGTTGTACGCTTAACCCTCTAGGCCAACACTGCTCACGTAATAACGTGTTTAGTATTTTATAAAGCTATAGTAATATAAATAATAATTAGGGTAATACCAGTTTATAAATTAAAAAAGATTTTTCAACAAATAAACTTAGTGAAGTCGAAGAAAATTGGCGAAATGTAATAAGACTGTCAACAAGCTCCCTGTGGATCGCCTGAGACATTTAACTGTATGCTGTGTGTATGTTTTAGTATATTGTGTAGGTTATCTCTCCATCTTGGGAGGTTTCAACGATACATAAATGTTTAAGCGTACTCAACTGAAATGGCAATTACCACTTGCTCTTTCAGTTAAGGTAAACTCTGAGGAAACCGGCATATCCAAGGCTTATTATACAACGTGTGTCAGGGTTAATCACCAAAAGAAAAACGATTAATCAAACTGAAAATTTTGGACTTAAATACAATTCATTTAAAAGACTATTTAAGGCGCTTTCATTACGTTCGGCTGGAACGGATATAGATTAAAAACCTCAATAAAGCAGCGTCAGCAAAACAGACCGCACGACAGCAGTCGTCCATCTACCACTAAATACGGAAATATCTCCGTGGCTAGGCTTATCCCGACAAATGTGATATGACGTCACTCGGAAGTGCTATCGGTCCCTCGAGCCGGATGGATGACGTCATACTGTCAGCCAGTTTGTTCCAATTTCTAGTATAACATCAACCTGTGGTAAGATTATACGCTGAATATAGTGTCTAACACATGTAATGGAATTTATTTGCTACTCAGTTGCCTAATACTTACTGAAGAATAAAATGCATTTAAAGTAAATAACCCAGGGCTCAAACTTCGTAAAACACGAATTAAAAAAAAAATACGTAATCCATGTTCTTTTAAGTTTTTTTTTTGTCGATGTAAAACATAAGAAGTACCAAGGTTGGAGGCGATGGTTGGATAATACAAATTTTTCCCTCCTGATTTTTAATATTACAGTGACTCAAGAAACAGTATAAATGGTTCAATGTCCCTTTGCTTATAATTTATATACTTTTGGTTTCATAGGTAATCACATTAAAATGATAGGAAGAGCTTAAGGATATTAAACCATTTTCAAAATTAGAATTAAATCTGTTAAGCCGTTTGGTCACAATAATGTTTTTTGTCGTCATTCAGACAGTGACACTGTATGTAGTAAAAATACAATGGTTAGTTCAGAAAATCAGCAATTTTGTTTTGCCAAATACCAGCCTAAAATTTTTTTTCAACAGTCCATGTATAAATAGAAGTCTGATAATGCCATACCTGTGTCTGCAATGTAATGCCAGACGATGATTAACTGTGCAAAAATAAGCCTGGTTCAAATGGTTGAATATTTTTTTTTAAATCATCGCATTCGCGTCGGTATGGTGGGCTGTAAGTCACACCGGAGAAGTATTGCATGACACTGCCGTCTCTTATTTTTTTATGGACTATCGGAAAATACTAGAATTTTTGTGGAACAAATCGTTTGACGTTCGTAATTAATCCGACAGGTTCGACTAAACACAATTTGATTAAACGTAAACCTATTGTATGTATTACAAAGATACATTTATGATAGGCTACACGGCACACATTAGATATAGTTGAGATTTATTGAAATATTCATACGACGCTTCTGAACATCTAAAAACTAAACAATCGTAACCTATTAATCTCAAATGCTAAGATTTCGACACAACTGAACTTGTTGTAGCCTGTAGGTATTCTTTTAATCCTACCGAACTAGCACGCCAATGCGTGACGTTGTCGTTTTTCACCGATGTCTAGTATGAATGAATTTGCAAGGTATTTATATATTGACTCATTTTACCTCAATTTGTTTGTATGGAAAAATGGGTTTCTTAATAATTCACGTTTTCCTTGTACTTTTACGTAAATATGCATATTGACACTGATATCCTTTAAATAGAAAAAGAAATGTGATTACGTTTAAAACACGTTGTATAATTGTGTATGATATAAGATTATGTGAAGTGTGTCTTGTTCTGTGTCAGCTGTAGCAACTCTTTCCGGTCCACGTTGCGAAGCCATGTGTTTTCCAACCCGCAGTTTAACTTGGATTTACCTATTATAATTAATTGAAGGAGGTGGTAGCGGTCATGGCACAATACGTGGCCAAGGTACGCAACTTTCCGTTGTTTAATGTAAACAGGTAGGATAATTAGTATTTATTAAAACTGATGTCTTTCAGTCAGGACCCTTAACCTCGTTTACTCAGTTTCTACTGAATGTATAATGTGTATGAACATTATATTGGATTTAATTACTCTTATTTAAGATAAACAGAATTTCATAATAATACGTTTTCATTGAAAACAACAAACATTATCTTAATGAGATCTGAAGAATACCTAGGATTAACTAATACAGTTACATAACTATCGAGTTGAAAAGAATAATGCATTCATTTTATTTAAACAATAAAAATTTCACTCTATCTCGTGATATTAGGGTTTACTTTCGGCTGCATTATATTGAATGCATCTACGGTGTTCTCGGCAAACAATGTGAGAAGCCGGGAGCGTTCCGTAATCATTATGAGAAGACAAACATTTCTCATTTAATTATATTTATGTGTACAAACCGCGCTCCGTTGGCGGAGAGAACATCGAAGCTTGTTATTTAGTCATTAATTAACTCGAGTTTGCGAGTTTCACGGAAAGGATAGATTCTCTAGTATCCGAAATTATATGTAAAACATTGGCAAGTCCTCAGACCCAATTGGAAATGCAGACTCATTTCTACGATTGTTTTATGGGTACTGTTTGATGGATATCATGTTTATGTGGTGCAAGATGTGACATTACGAAGTTTTTCTTCACCATAATAATAAAGCCATTTTAATTCCATACTATTAAAAATTACATCATCAAATGGGAGTTAGTATACTCATAGTTAGTATTGTTAGGTATTGTTATTTCCATTACTTCGTATTCTGCAGTATGGACCCCTATTGGGTAAAGCCACTCTCTTTTACTTCAACTTCTTCCGAGAAACCTTAACATAGCACATATAAAAACTATTGGTGTAAAACCAGGTTTCGAATTTATAATCGCTAGAAGCGCTAGATTATTAGTGCTTTATTCAAGATAAGATTCACACCTAGGGTTGACTTCTTAATTGCTATGAAATGAAAAACAAAACAAAGTTAAGTACGTGAATAGTTTCCTCAACGGGCCATATTTTATTAAGTTGTTATGTTGGTACTGTCACCAAGAAAACAATGTGTATTATAAGTAATTTTTCTTTTTTTCCTATACAATAGGAATTAAGCAGTGTAGGAGCAGCGTTGGCCTAGTGGCTTCAGCGTGCGACCCTCATCCCTGAGGTCGTAGGTGCGGTCCCCGTCTCTGCACAAATGGACTTTCTTTCTATGTCCGCATTTAACATTCGCTCGAACGGTGAAAGAAAACATTGTGAGGTGTGCCTTAGACCCAAAAAGTCGACAGCGTGTGCACAGGCTGATCACCTACTTGCCTATTAGATCGACAAATGATCATGAAACAGATACAGAAATCTGAGGTTGTAGCGCCACTGATTTATTAATTTTTTTAGGAATTAGTATACTTAGATATTTCATTGTAATTAAGTAACTTTTTTAATATAGGCTACTTGTATAAGAGAAGTTGCAGTGACAGAATGCAGACGTATTTAGAATTTTATGCGTAATAATTATTTTTAATACAAAACTTTGTTATCTATCTATTAATTTATGGATGAAAACTTTTCGAAGAATGAATGAGAGTGATAAAAGGTTGAAAAAATGGTATGAATGATGATTAAAAAGCCTGTTTTTCAGTAGTCACTGATTCAAGAAGTTCATATATGATTAACTTATATAAAAAGGCTGAAATAAAACACTTGTGCAGATGACTGTACGGATTAAGCGACAAGTAAGAGCAACATTCAAATGATTAATGGAAGGAATTAGCTCACTAGCGTACTTAGCTCCAACTAGCTGCTAACTGCGCGCGATTATACTTACAGTTAGGTGTTTGCGAGAAAAGTATACGTTCCCTTTTAATGTTTAATACGATTCTCAGTTCATATTATTTTAACCTTGTACCTATAATTGAACACTTAACCTATGCTTGTAATTGACTAAGAAAACCAGTATAATAAATTTATATTTTATGATTTCTGCTCACCATATTTTCCCAATAAAGAAAAAATAACGGAGTTAGTAGAATGCTGTTGTATACTATAATATGTTTTGTCAATGAGAATTTGTTTTAAAAAAAAAAAGTTATTCCATAAGAGTATATGTTACTTAAATTGATCAATATATGTACACGCTTAGCTGGGCCATACAATTATGAAAAGCCCTTAATAAAACAAGGGTAATTTTGACCTATGCTGTTATTTTAATTCTGGATTTGTAATATTATATGTTGGTTTTCAAGTATCCAGTGAATTTCTGAGCTAGGCATTTATATAGAAAGTATTGCTTGTTGAAATGTTGAGTGGGTACCTACGAGGCGTTGCAACCTATTTTCAGTTCTCATGTAATTTATTTATTTATTTCGTAAATATTTAATATTACAACATAAATTAAATACAACAAAAACAATTACACTAAACGTATAGGCAAAGATGGAATACCTAATATAAAAGGTTCCAAAATTTACGAAAGAAAAAAATCAATAAGAATTATTAAATGCGACAAAATTATTAATATTGATCCTGCCTTTTTGTATATATTATGTATTTCATCTTTGGCTACATCTTTAGTATAACTTTTTTGTAATATATAATATAAGTTGTACGAAAAGATATTACTCGTATAATAATCCTTCGTATCAAATATCTCGTCGTATCAAGAATCGCCATGAAATTATAATATTGTCTGTATATTTTACTAAACTTATTGCATAGAGAACCTTTGTATCTACATGCAAGGTTGCTGTTCAGTTTATAAAAGTAGTAGAATAATGGTCGACTCGCGATCATACCTCTTAGAATTTGACCCCAGGGCTATCACGCTTTCGGTGTATATTTTATATGGTTTAATAAAAACGTATAATTTGAGGTGCACATGTTAATAAACAAATCTAAACAACAAATATTTCAGATATTAAATCTTTTAACGTATAATTTATGATTATTAAAACGCATTATATATATATATATATTTTTTCGTTTTCACTTTTAAATGACAAAGGGATTCTTTAATGATGTGCTTTAAAACTTCTGCGAAACTTCTGCATGAGGGCATAAAATCGTGAACGTATTAATATTCTCTTATGCACATTTTCATTCCTAGTTTATCTACTCTGTAAATGTAAATTGGGGTTAAGACTTTGGAAGAAAAGGTTAAAACTATGTTGATGTATGATTATTTTACTTAAAAGCATATATTTAATTGAACTACACAAATTGCGCGCCCTCTAGCGAATAAAAAATAATGGAAATTCCTTCGAGTTACTTTTCTCATATTATGCTTCTATTAAATACCAAAACAATGTTTTTCAATATTTTGTAGTACAACATACATAAACAGTGTATTTAAACCAAAAATGCCGTGTTTTCGACGGCCCTACTCGCAAATTTTCTAGCGATGTCTGACAGTGCGGGAACGAGTCCCTTTGACATGCAGAATTTTACGAGAATTTTTGTTATGTCTTTATAAAGCTCAACAACTTTATAACAATAACTGAAAAGTTTGTATTTTATAACTCGGTTTAACTCGGATCGATATTCTGGTCTAATATTATTTTTTATACATTATTATTCATATCACAGAGATGATAATAATTCTCTAAATAATAGCTTATTTGTAAAATATACTCATGACGTTTAAAACACAGGTGGGTCTCCAGCAACATATCTGTGCCTCACACACACAAAAGTTGTGTTATTAGTAATTAATAAATTGAACGCAGAACTGCGTCTGTGCCATTAGGAGGATGCGGACTTCAAACAAAACTCTCATGTGAAAACGCCTATTCTTCATTCCTTCCTTTGAACATATAACAGCAGCGTAAATGAAGACGTGATAAGTGTTAAACGTGTACATAGGTACATTTAAAGAGATATATAATGCTTAAACGATAAAATGAGCCAAATAAATAGGCCAACTCAGAATACAGCTGTGTGACAGTAATAAGATTAGAGTGTATCTCAAGATGTGTTCATGTCTAAATTATTTTTTATATTTTTTGTGTTTGACAGCAATAAATAGGATAATAACTAAGCCTTTTATTATTTATTATTCCTTGAAACAATGCTATTTACGATAGATACACATCGATACAAGCCCGCTTGAAGGGTTACGGCCTCCACCAACCGACTCCATCCCTCTCTATCTTCAGCATCTTCCCCAACCACTTCTTTAAGCTCGTCAGCTCACTGTGCAGGAAGACGACCAGCCCTTCTTTTCCCTGGTGGGCCTTTCCATCGAGTTAGCCCGTTTGTCCATATGCCATTGTTAAGGGGAGTGGTGTGCCCACCCAGGCTACACATACATAGGATAGTGCACCAATATTTTTAACTACCGTAAGAAAGACACAGAGATATATGTGTGTATGTATACACGTGTTTAAGTCTTTCTTCTTAAAGTACATTGGCACCTCTCCCTTCAGTCAGAGGCGTAACTATACCATCTGGGGCCCGTGGCAAATTCTTTTGGGACCATATCAGTAAAATCGTCACGTCGTTGTACTCAGTTTAATTTTAATAATCTTTGAGATTTTGAGAGTACTCAATTACACATTGTATGTGTCCCACTAATGGCCATAGGCCTCCTTCTCTTAGGCGAGAGGGAATGGTCTGTAGTCCCCACACTAGCCCAATGCGTATTAGAGACTTCACATTCATCCATAGAACATAATGTCTCTTGGACAGAGTCCCTCTTGAGTCGGGGGCCCGTGACATTTTGCCAGACCTGCCACCCTATTGTTACGCCACTGCCTTCAGTATTTATTTATTGTCACATCCTACTTCGTCTCTCGACTTCGTCATGATGCTCTGACCTTCAAAAAGATGAAGAGAAGAACCAAGTAGATGTATTTTTGTACATATTCTATGACTTTTACATTAATATGATCTTGTGAATAACTAACTGTGTAACTAATGGCTAACAAAACAGAATTCATCATCATTTTCTCCAGCAGTTTAGGATACTGGTAAAAAAAACGATGTCATCACCAAGTATTGTTTAAGTATTTACCGTCAATATGCCATAATATGCATTTGTGTGTCCAATTAAGTTATTTCATTGTGCATTGATATAAAAACAGTTTTTCAAGGTTCGACCTATTATCTTTATAATACGTTCGTTTTGTATTAGCGTTCGTGTTTTTTTGAACAGAGTTAAAGCTATATTAATTTAATTTATTTGTAAACGATCATAACAAAAATAACCTTTAAACATTTAAAAGCATTTAGCGAAGATGTTAAAGAGAAGGGAGCTCGGAATCAACTTATTTATTGAACGTGTATTAAGTTTAGTACAAAATAATGATGAATCCTTGACTTTTGCAATGGTCACCTATATTCCCAGGAGTTATCTTCATGAATTACATTTAAGCACAGCAAGATATAATTGTATGCAGCGGAAGTAAATCTAACTTAATTTATACCACTTTCCGGATTCATAGTGCCTCCGCCGAATGGTGACGTCAAAGCTGAGCTTAGAAATAATTTAAAGCTATAGTACAAATGGTCTACATATTGAAGCATTCATGTGTTTACTTAGAATTAATTTTTAACTTTTATATTCTAACATATTATGTAAAAAGTAAATAAATGGTGTGGAAAATAATTTTGAATACAAAACTTTATAGACGGCAATGAAACAATAAAAAAGCCTGCGTCACTGAAGTAAGGAGATACATACTATAGGCCAATTCTTGAAACCAGCTGCGTCATAAGGTCTCCTTATGAAAGGTATTATGGGGATATGATTGAAAGGATGCAAAAGAAGTTCATGAGAAATCTGTGTTCTTACAACAATAGGTACAATTTTTTTCCTTACCGCTACCCTACTAAGTTCGTGATGGGGGTGTTAGGGTATAATTCATTAGAGCTTCGTAGGGATTTTTCTGTGGTCAGGTTTGGTTTAAAAAAAAATCAGTGGCGCTACAACCTCTTTAGGTCTTGGCCTCAGATTTCTGAATCTGTACCATGATCAGTTTTAAATCTAATAGGCAAGTAGGTGATCAACCTTCAGTGCCTGACACACGCCGTCGACTTTTTTTGGGTCTAAGACATGTCGGTTTCCTCACGATGTTTTCCTTCACCGTTCGAGCAAATGTTAAATGCGCACATAGAAAGAAAGTCTATGTGAGTATGAGGATGGTATGAGAGTCGCACGCTGAAGCCACTAGGCTAACACTGCTCCAGGTCAGGTCAGGTTTGGTTCAAGCGTAATTAAAAACGAAACGGAAAGCGCATACTTGCTGGGAGATATCATGAGACTGTACGTTCCGGAAACCTTAAATCGCTGCCGGAAACATTTTTGCTGTGCGTTCGGCTCGCACTGTCCAGCGACAACAAGCACCCATTCCTCGGTTACTCTCGTTGCTTAATGGGATTCTCGAATGCGATCTGTTTGGGAAGCGTATGGGGGTAGTATACTGTGATATGAGGGATGGGATAAGAGGATAGCATTTACTGTCAATTTTGTAAATAACTTAATTGTATTTTATTGTAGTTTTATGTTATTTTTAGTCTGAGTTTGGCCATGCATGGGCTGTAAGTAAATAAATAAATAAATACTGTGTATCAATCATTATTTAGCTCTTTATATATGTAAACTTGTTAACAAATAATTAAAACCGCACACAAAAAGAAATAAACATTAAATTTAAACATTCATGGCCTTGAATATTTTGAACAATAACATAATATACTCATGTAGAAGGCAAATTACTTTTAAATTAGCCATAGATAGGAATTAAATGTATTAAGAGTTTATTATTTTATTAATATACCAGGGGCAGAGAGACCCTAGATGTTTTAATACATAAATTAACAAAAGGAAATATGTAATGATAATTGCAAATTATTAAGGTATAAGAATCATTGCCACAAAATAGCGGTGCGATAAACACCGGACAATTGGTCACTGGCACATTTATTTGTGTAATCTAAATGCTAATTGCAAGCGCACTAATTAACTGCACAAAACTGCATCAACATTCAACTCTATCTTTGAATTTAATTATTTATATTGTAACACAACTTTACTCTTGCCATTGCTTGATGCGTTCCTTACTTAAGAATAATAATATACTTTTATATATTATATTATATCTGTTTTAGTTTGAATGAATCTTCCGTTTTTGAACGTATTTATATGACATTAATGCAATAAATATATATAATGGTGTTTCTAACACAGCAAATGCAACTATCACTGACATTAAAATTAATTTTATAATTGATTATAATTATTAATTTGTGATAGAATTAAAACTAAAGCTTGTTTATATTATGTGAGAAAAAAAAATTCGCAGTAATTTATATTAATTTAGACTAACAATTTAATTAAAATAAAATTATATATGGTATATATATCTTATTTATATTAAGAGATAATTAAGGAAAAATAGAAAATATATGTTTAGATAAGAATATAATAAGTCTATTAATATGCATATTACTCAAATTATTTGTTTTTGTAAGTATATGTTTGGTGGAATGAAAAATTCTGCCAATATCTACGTAGAAACGCGCGACAATGAAATAGTATCAATCAGAATATGTACCTTTCCCCGGTTTTTGTTCTTCCGCAAGGAAAAGGTGTTTTTTTTTGGGGGGGGGCAGCAGGAGGCTTTTCTACACTCACAATGCCAGAAGTCTCGCTAGTGCGATGCCGGCCTTTTAAGAGTTGG
Organism: Pieris macdunnoughi; assembly: GCA_905332375.1. Lineage (NCBI taxonomy): Eukaryota > Metazoa > Arthropoda > Insecta > Lepidoptera > Pieridae > Pieris > Pieris macdunnoughi. The sequence continues at coordinate 2,261,193 of CAJOBZ010000040.1, forward strand.
TACGCTCTTTTGAAGGACCTAAGTTGAATTGGTTGGAAATAAATCGGTCCCACATAGTGGTGATGCGCGGTAAAAACTGCCTAAAAAAACGCGACGAACGCGGTCGAGGTGATGCGGGTGGAATTTGATATTCTGCCTCGACGTCCGACGATGAAACTTAGATGCAGGTATGTCGCATGAATGTCCCAGATAGATTTTAAGGAAGACAAGTATGGCCATTATTTGTTAGGTACGACAGGTGCTTTGAGGCAAGTCCGCAATAGACTGTCTCGTGACTAAAAATAATATCCCTTGAAAAACGGAGCTCAAGTGTCTTAAAGAGCGCAGGTCTATCTGTTAAACAAACGTGGCCCTTATGTTAATAAACGGAGTAATAAGCCAGAAAATACAGAGAAAAATGTCCCCCGCGGGCACGGCGGTCGTTACATGAAGCGTTCTCGCTTGATTGCCGCACGTATCTCTACGACCACACTCTGGAGACATACAGGTGTAGGCTTGAACCGCTCACGCTTAAACTTTACGTATTATTGCACTTTTATCACAGTCCTAAATATATATCGCATTTGTTCTATTATATGCATGTAGTCCTATTATATAAAAGCGACGTCATTACGATAGTTAAAAATGCATATGTGTTAAAATAAATACTGTATGCCAATGTTCTTAAATCATGAAACGTTTAAAGAAATTTTTAAACCAGGATTTGTTTAACCTATCGCGAAATATGCTTAAAAGGAGTATTAAGAATATCCAAAGCGCAAAATCACCTGCATGAGCACAGCCCACATACACACCATCACACATCACAGCCGAATTAGGTATTTAATATTTATTTTTCCTTTCGTAAATGTTTGAACGTTTTTGTATAAAATATGTATCTCATCTTTGTCTATATGTTTAGTATAATTGTTTTTAACTAAATATTTTATAGAAAATTAAAACAAATTTAAAAAGTTTGGTCACTGTGGCAGTGTACCTTTAACGCTGGCAGTATTTCCTCGCTGTATTGCTATACTTATTCGTTGAGCCAGGAAAGTGCCAGCTCTGGGGTCACCGCTACTATTTACTAGGCACCAACTTAAATCTTTAATATGCGCCTGTGCACTTGAACCCCACGGCCCAAGAGTCTACTCCAAAGGGAACAAAATCGAAGTTGGAGGAAAGACTCTTATATTTGGGCCGTTTATTATTTTCTGCCTGCTCTGCGGCCGCCCCAGCTTTTTCGCTTGTCCGATGGAGGTGAGACGGGGCAAACGTGTCCACAAAAGTAGGATCCCATACTAAAGCCCGTCCCTTTTTCCAAGGGATCAACGACATTCCATCCGGCCGCTTGCCATCGTCTCTTGCGATGCCTGTTGGCTACAAATTGCTGGAACAGTGACGGAGGCTTATCTTATCTTATCTTATTATTAATATTGTTTTTTGTTTTATGTCTTAAATTGTATATAAAATTGCTCATTATATAAAAACACTATTTCATTTTATATTGTAAAGAACGTATTTTCACCGCGCCATACCGCGTCACGTATGTTTGCAAAGCCTTTAAATAATGACATTCGTTGCTGCCACTGCGTAGAGACGCGTCCTCTGTATATTAACTGCACTGCTCTTCATTTATATATGACGGAACATTTAGGGGTTAACCGCCACGTCAATCTTAAACATATTCATGAAAAATACGCATAAAAGATAGCAAGAGCGTATCACGCACGTCATACGTAGAACTTCGTATCAAAGATAAAAATATTTATAAAAATTCTACGCTATTATAGGGTAGGTTTACAATCATCTACCCTCTTCATTAAGTTTGTCAACTCTTGTTTTAGTCAGGTTTATTAAAAGTATAATAAAAGTTGTTGTTGTTGGTTTATTACGTATTTATAAAAAAAAACCAGTGGCACTAAAACCTTTTTAGGTCTAGGCCTCAGATTTCTGTATTTGTTTCAAGATCATTTGTCAATCGAATAGGCAAGTAGATGATCAGCCTCCTCTTCTTGGCAAACGCCGTCGACTTTTTGGAGCTAAGGCAAGCCGGTTTCCTCACGATGTTCTCCTTCACCGTTTGAGCGCATGTTAAATGCGCACATTGACAGAGACTCCATTGGTGCACAGTCAGGCATCGAACTTACGACCTGAAAGATGAGAGTTGCACGCTTAAGCCTCTAGGCCAAAACTGCTCACGTAATAACGTATTTATAAAGCTATAGTAATATAAATAATAATTACTTAATCTGGTAATACCAGTTTATAAATTAAAAAATATTTTATACAAATAAACCAAGTGAATTCGAAGAAAATTGGCGAAATGTAATAAGACTGTCAACAAGCTCCCTGTGGCCTGAGACATTTAACGTATGCTGTGTGTATATTATAGTATATCGTGTAGGTTATCTCTCCATCTTGGGAGGTTTCAACGATCCATAAGCGTACTCAACTGTAATGGCAATTAACACTTGCACTTTCAGTTAAGGTAAACTCTGAGGAAACCGGCATATCCAAGGCTTATACCACGTGTGTCAGGGTAAATCACCAAAAGAATAACGATTAATCAAACTGAAAATTTTGGACTTAAATACAATTTATTTTAAAGACTATTTAAGGCGCTTTCATTACGTTCGGCTGGAACGGATACAGATTAAAAGCCTCAATAAAGCAACCTAAGCAAAACAGACCGCACGACAGCAGTCGTCCATCTACCACTAAATACGGAAATATCTCCGTGGCTAGGCTTATCCCGACAAATGTGATATGACGTCACTCGGAAGTGCTATCGGTCCCTCGAGCCGGATGGATGACGTCATACTGTCAGCCAGTTTGTTCCAATTTCTAGTATAACATCAACCTGTGGTAAGATTATACGCTGAATATAGTGTCTAACACATGTAATGGAATTTATTTGCTACTCAGTTGCCTAATACTTACTGAAGAATAAAATGCAATAATAATATGCCCAGAGCTCAAACCTCGTAAAACACAAAAAATTAAAAAAAATACGTATTCCATGTCCTTTTCAGTTTTTTTTTGTCGATGTAAATAGATAAGAAGTACCAAGGTTGGAGGTGATGGTTGGATAATACAAATTTTTCCCGCCTGAGTTTTAATATTACAGTGACTCAAAAAACAGTATAAATTGTTCAATGTCCCTTTGCTTTAAGTAACTACACTTATATACTTTTGGTTTCATAGGTAATCACATTAAAATGATCGCAAGAGCTTAAGGATATTAAACTATTTTCAAAATTAGAATTAAATCTGTTAAGCCGTTTGGTCACAATAATGTTTTTTGTCGTAATTTGTCTAACTGATTACTACGTAGTAAAAATACAATGGTTAGATCAGAAAATCAGCATTTTTTTTTGCCAAATGATTTGTACCAGCCCAAAAAATTTTTTCAACAGTCCCTGTATAAATAGAAGTCTGATAATGCCATACCTGTGTCTGCAATGCAATGCCAGACGATGCTTAACTGTGAAAAAATTAGCCTGGTTCAAATGGTTGAATTTTTTTTTTAAATTAACGCATTTGCGTCGGTATGGCGGGCTGTAAGTCACACCGGAGAAGTATGGCATGACGCTGCCGCCTCTTATTTTTTTATGGACTATCGGAAAATACTAGAATTTTTGAGGAAAAAATCGTTTGACGTTCGTAATTCGACTACGACAGCGTTCGACTAAACACAATTTGATTACCAACGCTATGAACATCATTGTTTGTTTTTCAATGATACTTAATATAGGCACCCTGAACACACTGACATACTTGTAGATAATGACCACTATTCTTACGTCACTTTTGAACATCTTAAAACTAAACAATCGTATCCTATTAATCTCAATTGCTATGATTTCGACACAACTGAACTTGTATTCTTCTAATCCTACCGAACTAGCACGCCAATGCGCGGCGTTGCCGTTTTTCACCGATGTCTAGTATAAATGAATTTGCACGGGTTTTATATATTGACTCATTTTACCTCAATTTGTTTGTATGGAAAAATGGGTTTTTATATTTAATGGGTATTCACGTTTTCCTTGTACTTTTACGTTAATATGCATATTGACACTGATATCCTTTAAATAGAAAAAGAAATGTGATTACGTTTAAAACACGTTGTATGATTGTGTATGATATAAGTTTATTAATATTTAATTCAATAAGAAACGTTAATACATTTTTTACCGAGTTTTGGCAGAAATAGCTCACGGTGTCCTCACAATCCGCGAAAATAGAGGACACCGCCTGAGCCATTTCCCCGCCAAAACCCTCCATCTTTTATTCGATACCAACTCCGGGGAAATAAATACAGATAATACAACTTTTTCTACAGCTGTATACTAACTACTACTACTACGATACTTTTTGACATTCAACACCTTTTGTCTTCAGTCACCGTGACCACGCACGCTGTAAAGCACTCGAAACGTCAGTTAAATTTAAAATTATGTAAAATAATTGTAAATACATAACTTCAATCCGGAAAAATTTTTTTTTAATAATTGTGTATGATTATAAGACAATACAACTTATACTGATCAGTGTAAATAGGTGGATCTTGTTCTTTAGTGCCTCTCCAGTACTGGAGCTTGGCCGGTCCACGTTGTGAAGCCATGTGTTCTGTGTCAGCTGCAGCAACTCTTCCGCAGTCCACGTTGCGAAGACAATATGTGTTTTCCAACCCGCAGTTTAACTTGGATTTACCTATTCATGTCATGGCGCAATACGTGGCCAAGGTACGCAACTTTCCGTTGTATAATGTAAACAGATAGGATAATTAGTATTTATTAAAACTGATGTCTTTCAGTTCCCCTCAACCTCGTTTACTCAGTTTCTACTGAATGTATAATGTTTATGAACATTAATTTGGAATTAATTACTCTTAAGATAAACAGAATTTCATAATAATACGTTTTCATTGAAAACAACAAACATTATCTTAATGAGATCTGAAGAATAAAACCTAGGATTAACTAATACAGTTACATAACTATCGAGTTGAAAAGAATAATGCATTCATTTTATTTAAACAATAAAAGTTTCACTCTATCTCGTGATATTAAGGTTTACTTTCGGCTGCATTATATTGAATGCATCTACGGTGTTCTCGGCAAACAATGTGAGAAGCCGGGAGCGTTCCGTAATCATTATGAGAAGACAAACATTTCTCATTTAATTATATTTATGTGTACAAACCGCGCTCCGTCGGTGGAGTGAACATCGAAGCTTGTTATTTAGTCATTAATTAACTAGAGTTTGCGAGTTTCACGGAAAGGATAGATTCTCTAGTATCCAAAATTATATGTAAAACTTTGGCAAGTCCTCAGACCCAATTGGAAATGCAGACTCATTTCTACGATTGTTTTATGGGTACTGTTTGATGGATATCATGTATATGTGGTGCAAGATGTGACATTACGAAGTTTTTCTTCACCATAATAATAAAGCCATTTTAATTCCATACTATTAAAAATTACATCATCAAATGGGAGTTACTATACTCATAGTTAGTATTGTTAGGTATTGTTATTTCCATTACTTCGTATTCTGCAGTATGGACCCCTATTAAAGCCACTCTCTTTTCCTTCAACTTCTTCCGAGAAACCTTAACATAGCACATATAAAAACCATTGGTGTAAAACCAGGTTTCGAATTTATAATCGCTAGAAGCGCTAGATTATTAGTGCTTTATTCAAGATAAGATTCACACCTAGGGTTGACTTCTTAATTGCTATGAAATGAAAAACAAAACAAAGTTAAGTACGTGAATAGTTTCCTCAACGGGCCATATTTTATTAAGTTGTTATGTTAGTACTGTCAACAAGAAAACAATGTTTAATATAAGTATTTTTCTATTTTTTCCTTTAACAATAGGAATTAAGCAGTGCAAGAGCAGTGTTGGTCTAGTGGCTTCAGCGTGCGACCCTCATCCCTGAGTTCGTAGGTGCGGTCGCCGTCTGTGCACCAATGGACTTTCTTTCTATGTCCGCATTTAACATTCGCTCGAACGGTGAGAGAAAACATTGTGAGGTCACCGGCTTGCCTTAGACCCAAAAAGTCGACGGCGTGTGGACAGGAGGCTGATCACCTACTTGCCTATTTGATCGACAAATGATCATGAAACAGATACAGAAACCTGAGGTTGTAGCGCCACTGATTTATTTATTTTTTTAGGAATTAGTATAGATATTTCATTGTAAAGTAACTTTCTTAGTATAGCATAAGAGAAGTTGCAGTGGAAGAATGCAGACAATTTAGAATTTTAAGTGTAATAATTATTATTAATACACTACTACAAAACTTCTTTCTATCTATTAATTTATAGATGGAAATTTTTCAAAGAATAAATGAGAATGATAAATGGTTGAAAAAATGGTATGAATGATGATTAAAAAGCCTATTTTTCAGTAGTCACTGATTCAAGAAGTTCATATATTTATTTAGATTAGGCTGAAATAAAACACTTGCGCAGATGACTGTACGGATTAAGCGACAAGTAAGAGCAACATTCAAATGATTAATGGAAGGAATTAGCTCACTAGCGTACTTAGCTCCAACTAGCTGCTAACTGCGCGCGATTATACTTACATTTAGGTGTTTGCGAGAAAAATATACGTTCCCTTGAAATGTTAAATACGATTCTCGGTTCTTATTATTTTAACCTTGTACCTATTTGCAAATTTAACACTTAACCTATGCTTGTAATTGACTAAGAAAACCAGTATAATAAATTTATATTTTATGATTTCTGCTCACCATATTTTCCCAATAAAGAAAAAATAACGGAGTTAGTAGTATGTTGTTCTATACTATATGCTATATGTTTTGCCAATGAGAATTAGCTTTTCAAAAGGGACGCTTGTGAAAAGTTACATATTCCATAAGAGTATAAGTTACTTAAATTGATCAATATACACGCTAAACTGGGTCATAAAATTATGAAAAGCCCTTAATAAAACAAGGGTAATTTTGACCTATACTGTTATTTTAATTCTGGATGCGTATTTGTAATATTATATGTTGGTTTTCAAGTATCCAGCCGCCTGTCCCGGTTTGACTAAGTTTTGCATTATATAGTATATTATTTTATATTTACAATATTTTGAATTTAAATTATGAATTTCTGGGCTAGGCATTTTTAGATAGAAAGTATTGCTTGTTGAAATGTCGAGTAGGTAACTACGAGGCGTTGCAACCTATTTTTTAGTTCTCATGTAATTTATTTATTTATTTCGTATTCCTACAGCTAACATAAATTAAATACAACAAAAACAATTATACTAAATATAACAAAAAGAATTACACTAATATTTTTATATATTTTATTATTATTTTTACCTAATATAAAAGGTTCCAAAATTTACGAAAGAAAAAAATCAATAAGAATTATTAAATGCGTAATACCTAATTCGGTTGTGCTGTGTGATGCTGTGAAAGTGTAGGGGTGTGCTCATGATGCAGGTGATTGAGCGCTATGGATATTCTTGAAACTCCTTTTAATCATACTCCACGATAACTTTTCACGGCATATCATTTTTTAAACAATATTTTTGTTTGTTTGTTTCGGCTTTAATATATACGATATTGAGGAACTAAAATATTTATACGACAAAACCTACTAACCATTTTACTTAAACCACTGCTGAGAATAGCTAGCTAGCTCTCATAAGAGCACACTTTAATGGTATTTTTGAAATCATGATATCAAACACACAAAAAATAGTTTGTGTTGGAATGTAAACCAATTAATCCTAAAACTTGTTTAAAATTAATCATGTATCTTCTAAATAGGTATACTTTCTAAAACACCATTCGCTTTTCTCGTTGCCAGACAAAACAGCTTTAATAATGACTTGCTCATAATTTCTTAGCTAGTAATAAGGTGTCTATATTGTGTCAAGAAAATGGATTTCACGAGAAAAATTAAATCTCCTTTCATTTTGCGCCAACGTTCACCTACAAAACGAGTAGATTGTGTTGAAATTTAAAATACACTATTGAGTTATATTTGTTTATAACTAGATAAGTGCAGTTATTGCAATTTGTCATCTAATAGATTCTAATGGCTTATAAACCTTAAAAAACTGTGTTTTAAGGTGATATTTATTATTAGACTGAGTAGTACAATATTTGTTTTAATTTATTTCATATGAGTATAGCTACTTCCAGTAGCTGTAAATATTATAGTAGTTTTTGCAACTGTTGTAAGTGTACTATTTTTAGTAAATGAGTTTTAGCACGTAGCTGTCTACAGATTACTTCTTTGTACAATATTATAGAATAATAATAATCTTAATCTTATACAGACAGTGAAGCGTTGGACGGGCGACTAGGTAGACAGGTGAGGGTGGAGGGATGGCCTTAGGTGCAAAGCGTGTGGAATGTGGATCCAGCCGTACTAGAAATATAGGGGAGAGGCGTATGTCAAGCAGTGGACGTCAACAGACTGTAACGACGACGATGACGACAATCTAATATAACATTTGAATAAAACGCATGACAAGCATGTATGGTGTCAGTATAAAATAAAATACATACAACATACGTATATGTAACGCTTTAGACTATAAGAGAAATGTACTCTAATTATTAAGTTGAATTATAACGACTACAGAAATTACGCGCACAGAAAAATATAATAATGGAAACGTTTTAGTGACGCAAACTTTATTAAATTGACCTTTGATCTTAATCACCATAAACATTATTTCCCTCAAACACTAAAATTATAAAGATTTATTATAGAAATCTGTTTTTCTGGTAACATTTTTTATTTATTCTTTGGAGATAGTTTTAGACTAATCGGCTGGCTAGCTTTTTTCTGGCGCTTAACGATTTTTTAGTTGAAGCACCGAGCCCCCTTCCCCGCTCCCCCCCATCTCAATCCCCTTTTCACCGTTTTGCCCCCCTTCTTAAACTCACACACGTCAGTAGCATTCTTTGGAGTTTCACGGAGCTTCAGTGAAACTGTCCGTCGCGTTGCCAAGTAACGTGATTATGGCTCTGTTGAATACTACGGAGCTAGCAATGATAGCTGTTGCTTTAGACGGAAGAAGACCATCAAGGAAAAAAAGAAAATGGGTGCATGAAGCATGGCAATTAAGAGAGACGGAAGGAGAATTCATCATATTATACAAAGAATTAGTTAAAGAAAATATTTTAAAATGTCAGAGAGCTGCTTCAATATTCTTCTGCAATAAACAAAATGTAACAAATAATAACGCGGCGTCAGTCGATTCCGACAAAAATATCGTTGTCAACAGTAACCACGTCCGGGATTGCCGGTTTGGGCACTGACACCGAAGACACTCTCTCCCCCCCCCCCACTGACAAGTGGGCATGGTTCATAGAGATGTATGAAAGAATATTTCGCACTGTGCCGGTACTGTGTCGGAACTGTGGCTTCACTGATATATGTGAATCGACCTTAAAGATTTCTAAGTACTCAGTAACCACGTCCGACTAACATCAAGGTTATTTGGGAGTCAGAAGTCAGAATTTTACTGACTCTGACACTTTTGGGCTTTTCTATCTGCCATTTGGTGCATACGTCCCAATCGCTTTAGCCTGTTGCTTTAAACGAAGGCTAAAGGCGTTTTGAGGGCTTTCATAAATGGACACGACACATCACGTCAAATGGGACAGTGTCTTTCAAACCCAAAAACTCAATGTAATATAAAACCACTATAGCAATGTAAAAATTTCGTTACAATAAATAAAAGAATACACAAATTGTATTACTTTCCTCTGAGAAAATGATAATCGCATAAAATGAGAGAAACGGAAACTTTGGATGTAATATTTTGTGTAATTACGTTTCGGATGTCATGTCGCCTGTCTCCGAGTTTTTGCCTGCAGAAGCTGTCAATCTTTGGATATTTAAACTGGGTAATTTTTACATAAAGAAAATAAGGTTGATATTTTTGTGTTATTATTTGTATAATTGATCAGTATTAGCAGACGTCTAATATTGTTATGATATTGATAATAATTATCAATCGTGACTTACTTCACTTAAAGTCCTTTGGGGCAAGTGGGGCAGAGAGCACTCAGCGTAGAAAACCAGTCTGATCGGTCCTGGGCAGCTCTCTTAATTTCACTCCACGTCATTCCAGCTTCCTTCGCCTCTGCAATGAAGCTTTGTTGCCAGGTTTGTTTTGGGCGGCGACCGGCGTTTCCTTGTGCCATGACAGTTGAATGCTTGCTTGGAAATGTGTATTGGATTCGGAGGGCCCACCCATTTACGAGTAAGTAATTAACACTTAATTGCTAAGAACGATTATAAACGAAACATTCTCTTTGGTCTGCCAAGTGCCGTTTAGGATTTACGAAACTTTATACATAGTCTGTATCGATAAATCGATTGATATTATTGAACAATAATTTTCTAAATAAAGAGTAGTTATTTTTTGTGTTATAGTTGTAAATTCTTAATATCACTTAAAATAACTACGTGATAACTAAACTCTTTAAAGGTAACATTTTTCAAAATGTGGAAGTATAAAACCAGCTCAAAACTGTTTAAAAATACAAAGCTCTGTCAATACAGAGTCCCTGTCAAGTGGGAGGAAAAAGTTAATTTCCCTTCACATTATAAATTCATGAATGCCTTGTGTTCCCCAAAATAAGCTGTTTGTTTGGCAGCGCCAAGTCTTCGGATCAAAGCTGCCTGTAATTGGTACCTTTATCCCTATTCAAATTAAGCCATTTTTCCCTGGAAATTGAGGAAATTCATAATTTTATTATTATTGCCGTTATAACATCAGTCAAAGGGTTGACGCGTTTTTCTGTTTTTTAACTTAATTAAATGTATGCATAAAACCACTATCTCTATAATATTTTTTTAAGAATAGTTCGAAATTGAGCAAAAAAACCATTGCATATCGTACATTGGAAATAATAAACATATCACCTATATATTTTTTATTCTTAATACCAGATTAAATAAGAACTCGAAACCCTGATTTTTTTTGTATATTTACATTGTTTCCATTAATTAATCCATAATCCCTGGACCTAGCTCCAACAGATTACGAATTTTTTGGAATTTGAATAACTTCTTCAAAGATTTTATTGATTCCCGTCCGAATGGTGTTTTTAGTAAAAGGAACAATGAACTACCTTTAAGATGCAATATATATGCAGATAGCAATGGTACATACTTTGATTAATTAAATATATTCGATTTAAAAAAAATCTACTTTTTCCCCTCCCATACAAAACGCCAATTACAATTGTAAGGATCTAATATTAATATATTCTTATAGTGAATCTAATATTAATATTTTTTTTTTTTTTTTAAAGACAATTCACACCAATTGACCGAGTCCCATGCTAAGCTGGTGAAGCTTGTGTTATGGGTACTAGGCAACGGATATACATACATAGATAGATAGACATATAAATACATATTTAAACACCCAAGACCTAAGCACAACACCAAATGCTCATCACATCGACGTTCGTCTCAGCCGGGGATCGAACCCGGGACCCATGGATTCGCAGTCAGGGGTACTAACCACTAGACCAATGAGTCGAATAAATATATTATCCTTGTGATCAGGTTGGCGATCATCATGGGCAGTTTAATTTTGAATGCCGCGATTTTAAACAATGACTTGGTGCTGTATCCAAGGTTTTTCAACCAAAACGTGCGTCTGCGGCCAGGTCTCCTATCTGCGACTTTGCCTTGTATTCTTGTAAGTTGAAGGAGCTCGTAATGTTTAGTGTTACGTAAAACGTGTCCAAATACTCATGTTTCCTTTTCTTAACCGTGTGTTGGGTGATTATTGTAAAATAAAACCAAATTAGCACAGGATATTTATAAAACGAACGAAAACACAGTCAAGTTAGCTAGCACAATACAATAACTAAAATATACTAAACTAAATCTTATAAATAACTTAAAAAAATAAAGCTGGGTGTGGCGACAGGAGGATTTTGGTGTATCCTACCAAACCTATTATTGTTAAATTGTATTATTATATAATCGAACACCTAATTTGTGGGCATTTCCCAAAGCTAAAAAAAGAAAAACATTTCAAATACCTTCACAACAAAATAAAAATAAACCCTAAAAGACTAATTAAAGAAAACATACCCCTCAACAAAGTAATAACAAAAAAAAAACAAAATTTAATATAACACTTTATAACTCAAAAGCGTCCAATACACGGCGATCACCGTCCGTGTCTGTTGTTTTGTCCTTACCCTCATCCTATTATAATCGCCAGAAGCACTTCTTTGTTCTTCTGCATTCTGTCTAGTACGGTTGTATTTCGTATGCGGTCTGTCAAAGAGATCTCGAACGCTTCCACTTTTTGGACATAGTTTTTGTCAGCGTCCAAAATTCTACGCCATAGAGCAGCACAGAGAAGACGTAACACCGCGCAATGCGCATTCTAAGCTGTATATTTACGCGCTTGTCACAAAGTACTTTTAATAAAAGGCGTGCTGCGCTTGTAATTCTACAGCAGATTTCGATGCAATGCTATGTTTAATATATATGAAGCTAATACAAATACGTAAATTAGCATGATAATGGCTATTAATTATCAATTGTTAGACTTAACAACAAGGAAAAAAATACGGTCCTTCTTCTCTAAGATTAGAGATAAAAAAGTTTAATAATGAACAGCTAACTACAGAATACACTAGGCATTAAGTTCATTGAATAGCTTAGCGACAAAGTGGCAGCTAAGTGACTACTCGTGAATGTTTAACCCCTTCACTGTCTAACTTGAGATCTTAACTTGTACAATAAAATTAAGTACGAAAGACGTGTGGGGCTAAACTTGAACGCTTATAAATGTTAAGTTATTTGTATTGTTGTTCATTGTTTTTATCCAGTACATGAAACTGAAAGTTACTAACTATCATGAAAAATATTTGTAGTCACCGACTATAGAGATACATTTAAACAGCCTACAAAATAATAATACTTTTAGCCACTTTTAATTTATAGCAACCAATATACCTGTACCGAATAATTTATAAGAGATAATATTTATTTAATAATTTATTTGGGAAACTAAACAGATACATCTCTATAAAATAAAAAAGTTAAAACATAAAAGATAAAATAAACACATTGGATGTATCCATAAAAAGTTTTACTAATAAAAAATATGATACAGAGCAAAGCAAAACAAAACATGATAGCACAAAATCTATAAATCCGGAGAACGACAAACATACTAGAAGCTATAATAAAGATGAAAGATACAAGGGTTAGGACATTAATAGAGAGAGCTTTTTGGAGGCTAATTTAGCCTCCAAAAAGCTTGGTGTGCTCAGCAAGGCGAGGCGGTACTTCACTCCGGGCCACCGCATGCAACTATATAAAGCGCAAATTCGGCCCCACATGGAGTACTGCTCTCACCTCTGGGCGGGGGCTCCCCAGTACCAGCTCCTTCCACTTGACCGTATACAACGCAGAGCGGTTCGAATCGTCGATGACCAATCCCTCTCCGAGCGGCTTGATCCTTTGGCGTTGCGTAGAGATGTGGGGTCACTCTGCATCTTCTACCGCATTTACCATGGAGAGTGTTCAGAGGAGTTGTTCGGATTAATACCTGCAGCTGAGTTTCATCATCGGACGTCGAGACAGAATACGAAATTCCACCCGTATCACCTCGACGTCCGCCGTTCCACAACTGAGCGTTTTTCAAGGCATTTTTTGCCGCGCACCACCACTATGTGGAATCAGCTGCCCACTGAAGTATTTCCGAACCAATTCGACTTAGGGTCCTTCAAGAAAAGAGCGTACCAATTCTTAAAAGGCCGGCAACGCACTCGCGAGCCCTCTGGCATTGAGAGTGTCCATGGGCGGCGGTATCACTTAACATCAGCCTCCTGCCCGTTTGCCCCCCGTTCTATAAAAAAAAAATATTAATAGTTGTTTTAATTTATTCTTAAAAGAAGCAGTAGAGGAATGCTAATTATTGTACGTGTAACGCATCCTAATATGTCCTAGGTATTTCCATTGGATCACAAAGCATGACCCAAACGAGGTATCCCTCATATCATAACGAGCGAGTTTGGCTTTGAGATTTCTTTATTAAAAATATTGGTGACAATTATTACATCAAACATAAAAATGATAACGATGGCAGCTACATTTTTAATTAAGAACATAATGAGTAGTTGAAATAAAATGGCAAGGCTTAGAGTATCAGTAATTATGAAGTTGCAAGCATTCGCGGCGGCTCGTTTTCGACTCAGCTGAAAGTTAGTGAAGTTCATTAGTTGCGGCCAATTTGTTAGCAAGATATTCCAACTATGGCTAGACGTAATATTCAACCCCTTGTAACTTACTTTGGAAATAATGTATACAAAGTATTATTTAAAGTACAAGCGCTTGAAGTTAAACGCCTAACGCCGTCGCTAGTTTATTAGAAAAATGATTCCTTCATTTAAAGAAAGACACGCATTATTCTGTTATAGTAGTTATAATGATCGTAGTAAAAGAATATAGTAAAATAGTTTCATGTTTCTGACATTATGACACAATCTGGTGAATATATTCTTGAAACCTTGTTGTATGTACATAAAATATAAACTTCTATGTTCTATATTATGTTCTTGTTTATATAAATGATCTACCTTTCATGGTAGAGAGAAAACATCAGATAGTTTTGTTTGCTGATGACACGTCCTTGATTTTTAAAATCAAACGACAAATAACAAATTTTGACGATGTGAACAATGCTCTGCATGTCTTCGATTGTCCATTGGTTTAGTATGAATAACCTTCTACTTAATGCAAAAAAGACAAAATGCATTAAATTTTGTGCAAAAAATGCAAGGGTTATGGATACTAGACCAATTATAAACGGTGAGGAATTGAATCTGGATGATACAACTGTATTTCTCGGAATCACCATGGATTCAAAACTTCAGTGGTCCCCTCATATTAACGGATTGGCGAAGAGACTTAGTTCTGCAGCCTACGCGGTTAAAAAAATTCGCTCACTAACTGATGTCGATACAGCTAGACTTGTTTATTTTAGTTACTTTCATAGCTTAATGACTTATGGCTTATTATTATGGGGTCATGCTGCTGATGTCGAAACTATTTTCATCCTGCAGAAGAGGGCTATTCGTGCAATCTATAATTTAAAATGTAGGGAATCTCTTAGAGATAAATTCAAGGAAATTAATATACTTACCTTTCCCTCGCAATATATTTATGAAAATATTATGTATGTATACAAAAATAGTGATAAGTTTACTAGAATAGAACATACGCACAATGTTAATACACGGAACAAACGCAGGCTGCAATTTCCCCGTACTAGACTATCTAAAGTTAGTAATTCTTTTTTTGGGGAAAGGGATACTCTTCTTTAATAAAATCCCAGAGGCTCTTTTATCACTGCCTTTCAATAAATTTAAGAAATGTATTAAAGAAAAGCTGTGTAAAAAGGCTTACTATAAAGTCAACGATTATCTATTTGATAAAAGGGCCTGGGACTAGTGCTAGACAGGCTACTTCTAATTAATTTGCGATATTTGTTTTAAATAAGTGTTGTTTGATGATTTGCTGTTTTAAAAGAGTACCGAGATTTTTTTACGCCGGCTTTTTCTCTCGGCCTACACCCTCTGTCTTCTTTGCCGATGAGTAGGGATGCCTTCAAATTGAATGACGTGGAATAAGTGATACATGTATCTTATGTTCCATAATAAACATATTTTATTTTTTATTTTTTTTTATTTTTAAACGATTTTAACTGTCCATTACTCGAAACAGAAGAAATTACGTACGCCATAGTCAGAATATAATTGTATTCGTTTTTACAACAAACTCCCAAGCGAAATTAGAGAATTATCACTGAATAAATACTAAACTCGCGTTAAACGTAAATTAATCAATAAAGCTCTTTATAAATTAATTTGACAATTATTTAAATGATCCTAATCCTAGGGATTGATTTGCTCCATTTCAAATATTTATAGCTGTTCTGCCTTACAAACAATTTGTATGACTCAAAACTTGGTTATTAAAAAGAGTGGCTGAGAGTTTCTTGCTAGTTCTTCTTGCCCGCTCTACGCCTTTAACTTGCGAACTGGTAGTAAATGTAAATTTAGAATCAATTTAACATCTTTTCTGTTGATGTTCATAACGTGTACTTGGTTATTTATGTGGATAACGATATTTTGAGTTTGAGTTTGAGTATGTATACATGAATTTTAATATATGACGCTGTATGCTCAGATAAACAGTTCCACACCACTTAGTTGCTTCCCACGCCAAAATCTTTACTTACATTATAGGATAGGATTAGGTCTCGGATAAAAATATGTTTCAATTTTACGACGATTAAGCATAAACTTAGAACCATATTCCTAATTTTTTTGCCTACATTTGCCATGATTTTTTTTTTATTGTTCTGGTAAAGGCTGTTCGCTGATTATTTGTCCATCTACAGGTCTTTCCACTTTACACATTTTTATTCATTATTATTCGTACTATTAACAAATATATTAATATATACTTTTGCCACCCTCTTTTGCATAAAAATTTATAAAGCCACATGGAAAAGTAATAATCGAATTTGATAACCGATCCATTCAATAATTATTTATCATTTGAGAATTGACGTGAGCATTTAGAGAACTAGTAGAGCAGTGTTGGCCTAGTGGCTTCAGCGTGCGACGCTCATCCCTGAGGTCGTAGGTTCGATCTCCGGCTGTGCACCAATGGACTTACTTTCAATGTGCGCATTTAATATTCGCTCGAACGGTGAAGGAAAACATCGTGAGGAAACCGGCTTGCCTTAGACCCAAAAAGTCAACGGCGTGCGTCAGGCACAGGAGGCTGATCACCTACTTGCCTATTAGATTACCAAAATATGATCATGAAACGCATACAGATATCTGAGGACCAGACCTATAAAAAAAAAAGGTTGTTGCGCCATTGATTTATTATTTAGAGAACTACAATCAATTGCCACAAAAATATTTGCTCTGTCAACTGTCATTTTGAGAGCTATATTTAGGTATGGTGTATGTAATATGTAAACTCTGTGTTCACTGTTACCATTGAAATATGTGCATTCTAGTGCGAAAAAATTTCACATTGTTATAACGTTTTACTACGGAGTCGTATGTTTTTAGATGTAGATTTTTCAACACAAAAAAATAAACCGAATAAATTACAAATTGTGCGTTTGTTTTCATTTATTCTGTAAAACATTGCGGTTATAATATTCGAAACAAAACAAACTTAATTTTTCAGCAAACTCTGAAACAATTGATAACTGTCTGCACAGTGACAAGAACAATAACAGAGGGATGAGGGTATATCTCGAAAATGTCGATACATAGCTATTAAATTATTATGTCGGAACAAAATGAAAGGTGGAAATAAAGAATACAAAAAATACGGTCGATTATAAAATAATGAGTTGTCATAGTTACAATCACGATATTTTCCAGAAAGTCGTATTGGTTTCTTCTTCTGTACTACAGGTTGTTGAGAGCTATTTTTAGTTCCTTCTACTTGAAACTGCCAGCGCGTTTAGTACCCATTGGACACGAGTGATGGGATGGTATGTGCCTGCGAATACAAGCACTTTCCATTATGAAATGGGAATTGGAATATAACAAATATAGTTTGTGGTTTAAGTCCGTAATAGGTAAGGGAGCGTTCAAGTATTATGTAACGAATTTTGGGGGGGCGTAGTACCCGTTACGTATTGTTAATATTATTTTCAACTTTCCGGTACTTTACACCACATAAATGTTAACTTTAAGGTATAAAGAGCCACTGGGTGGTAACGAAACGTTTTAATATTGGGTACAGAAAAACGTTACGGCGCGTTACAAGAATCACCAATAAATTCGTAATACTTAAACGTAGAACGCTTCTCTATTCTAATCAAACTTCGTACCTACATTACTGTTTTGCCTGTGCTTATTTTACAAATGCTAATTCTTCATAATCTATTATGATTCTTTAATCACAAAACATACATGTGAACTACGTTTACAACCTAAATTATGAATAACTTCAAAATACTTAAAGCTTAAAGAGCAGAATGGTATTCGAATGTATTTATCGTACGACCATTAAGTTTTGCATATTATATCTCTATATATATAAAATTCTCGTGTCATAATGTTCGTTCCCATACTCCTCCGAAACGGCTCGACAGATTTTTATGAATTTTTTTATGCATATTCAGTAAGTCTGAGAATCGGCTACTATCTATATTTCAAAACCCTATGTAATAAGGGGTGTCCACAACAATTTTTTTTTGACCCTTTTTTTTATTTTTTATTATGTGGCATTAAAAAATACATACAACCCTTAATTTTCATCCCTCTTCGATTAACCCCTATTTTTTATTATAGTAGATAGTTATTTTTATTGAACATAAATGTTTCCTAAAAATAATATACATGGCAAAAAAACGCTTGCCGGGTCAGCTAGTATATATATATAATGCGTACATAAACATCGACACGAGCCAGCACTAACAATGATCTTCGCTCAGTACAAACGAGCTAACTTTTTCTATTTCCTGAGATCCACAAACAAGAGAAGGTACATACAGTTGAATGATGACTGCCGTAAACTCATTGTGGTGGATACAACTTGGACATTAACTCACTATACAATACAATCGTCATACAATTATCATATATACGTATACTATATTTCTGTTTTTTAAAAGACTTACTTTTTAATATTCTCTCTCATACTAAAAATAAATTAATAAACCACTTAATGGCAGAGTAAACAAAGATACTATTATGTTATATTTGATTTTTTTATTTTCATAAATTATATTTGAAATATAACAGTCTGGTATGTAAAGTGAATAACTAAGTTTGGTTTTGCCTAGCGTTTCAGATATTAAAATGCTTAGGAACAAAATATTAAAGATTGTGTTTCTATTATAGGGTATTTGTATTACGTAACTGACTTCAAAATAAGGAGGTTATCAGTTTATTTAGGCTACCAAGCACGTGTGCTAATGACATGCACAATATAGGAAGGTGGGTAAATAATGATGGTACGTATACAGGAAGTCGGTTTAATTTCTCTAAATTACTTCAGTTATTTCAAAATATTTAAATTAAGCTAGGTTTTTAATAATCAAACGACACATCAAACTCATAATACCAAATTAAGCTTAAAGAACAACACGGTAAGACCTGAGCGTTTACTATGTAATTAAATAAATATATTATGCAATATGTTTTATTTGTTTTAAATTAATCAGAAAAAAATATTTTATTGTTAATTGGTGCTTGTACCATTTGTTTTATGTAATAGGGGTCAAAGGGCAGGAGGCTCATCTGATGTTAAGTGATACCGCCGCCCATGGACACTCACATAGCCAGAAGGCTCGCAAGTGCGTTGCCGACCTTTTAAGAATTGGTACGCTCTGTTCTTTAGGGGCCTAAATTCGAATTGGTTCGGAAATACTGCCTTAAGAAACGCTCAGTTCTGGAACGACGGACGTCGAAGTAATACGGACGGTATTTCGTATTCTGCCTTGACGTCCGATGATGAAACTGCAGGTATTAGGTCCGAACAACTCGTCTGAATACTCTCCATGGTTAATGCGGTAGAAGATTGAGATACACCCCACATCTCTACGCAATGCCAAGTGATCAAGCCGCACGTAAAGTGACTGGTCTTCGACTATTTGTAAAAAAATAAGCTTAACATTGTGACATTGCTTGTTAATTTTTCTCGTAACAGGAACTCCGTAAATCTCTTTGGTAAAAATTAAAATACTTAAAGCAGAGAGCAATAATTATCTTATCAAGGATCAAACGGGCATGTTCCGTATATCAAATTGCATCAAGAGAAATCACACGTACCAGTTGCTTCTATTGACACTTGTGTGTTTGTCTGTCCGTATTGATTACTGAAGACGACCGAAGGCATATGAAGCCTGTAGTATGAATACAGAATATCAATACAGAATGTCTATATCGTGTTAGTACTACTCCAATATAACGATGTCTTGAACCATGTATACGGATATTATTATGCATCTTCCTTTTGAACAATAGGTTTTGAGGTCAGTACTGGGTTGTAGACGTCTTAGTGCTAGAGGAAATTTTAATTATTAATTTATAATATGCTATAAATAATTGAACTTTATTATTATACGTAATAATAATATATAAAACGAAATAAAGTCTGGTTCGCGAACACTTATAACTCGAGAACGCCTGGACGGATTTTCATGGTTTTTGATTGATTGTATTTGTTTTCATCCCAAATAGAAATATTGAAGTAATAAAATAAAAGTAGAAATATGTATTTGTATTTACAATCAGCACCAGCCCGTCGATACCAACTCCGGGGAAAGAAATACAGATAATACAAATTTTTCTACAGCTGTGATACTTTTTGACGTTCAACACCTTTTGTCTTCAGTCACCGTCACCACGCACGCTGTAAAGCACGCGAAACGTCGGTTAAATTTAAAATTATGAAAAATAATTGTAGATACATAACTTCACTCTGGTAAAAAATTGTTTTATTATCAAATGTGTGAATGTTATGTCAATAAAAGACAATACTAGTAGAAATTTAATTAAAAAGAGATAAGCTCATACGATAAACATTCTTCTCAAATTACAGAATTAGAAGTATTTAAATAAAGGATTCGAAGAGTTTAAATCGACAAGATATTTCTACAATATTCGGATAATGTCGTATTTTAGATTTTATAAATCTAGAATAATGTATTTAATGAAAAAGGATTGGCATTTATTATACTGATTATATTTATGCCAATTATATATGGCTATACTATTAAATTAGAGACAAATAATAGAAAACTTGAATAATAAAGAACCATATTTGCCACAGTAGTTACTACATTTTCATATTAAAAACTGTAACCATAGTAGTTTTATAATAGATCCGAAAATGTTATTATTAGATACAACGCGAAGTCGCACCAGCCAAATAAATATTTTTTCACAGTGAGCTTAAACCGATTACAAATTCAGAAAGTAAAGTGGAATGTAATCAATAATGACGTAGGGCAATGAATATTAAATGTACAGCACGTTTCATTAAACGATTTCGTGATTTACGAATGTCCATCCACTTTGTGAGATTTACATACAAATTATAAAGCGCAGGTAGGGCGACATTCCTTTGAATTGTATGATATTGGTCAGGCCTTTTGTTATATTATGTGACATTGCAGGTTGTATTGTGATATTGTATTAATAGTGTCACGTTACAATGGAGGCGTGGCAGATTATTTACCATCTCTGATTAGGTGTTTATTAGGTAAATGGAATTATTTTGGCGATATATATATTAGAAATTACTAGTGATGGCCTAGTAGCTACAGCGTGCGACTTTCGTCACTGTGGTCGTAAGTTCGAACGCCGCCTGGGCACCGATAGATTTTCTGTTTTAAATGCGTAAGACTCGCACGTAACGGAAGGAAAACTTGAGGAAACCGACGTACCTTAGACCCAAGACCCCGAGGGCGTACGTCGGACACAGAATCATCAACTTGTATTATTATTATTATTGAAAAATCAACTGATCACGAAATAGAAACCGAAAACTAAGGCCCAGACCTAAAAAGCTTGTAGGTTATATATTGAATTTAGTAATTTAGTTATAAACATCACAAAAACCTTATAGTTATTATTAAAGGTGTTAAGAGGTAACAATCAATGTTTTATTGTAGTCCCAACTAGATGTGTTATCGTAATCAGTTATAACGTAAATTACACATTATATAATTGCCGTTTATAATAAATAAAAATAATTATCCAGTTGCGCCCTTTATGGCCTTTGTGATTGCATTTTGGAAGTGAAACTTCTTTAGGCGCATGAGGGTAAAATTTTTACGGAACGTCACGAAGATGTGCAGCGTTTTTGTCGAAGAAAAGGGAGAGAGCGATTGAGACCGATTGAGAGAGACTGAGAAGGGTTAATTTACCTTATAGAAATTATATTTTTAAAATTAAAATTTCGTAAAGAGAATTTATGAAATATTAGTATTTTATATTTTATGCAAAATAATTTATTGAAATCTCAAATGACGAATTGTAAATTAAAATGCCACGTGTTTTTATTATCGAAGAAATAAATTTAAAAAATTAAATTTATTTTTTGTATTAATTTTCGACACTTAATATTTTAATAACAATTAAATTTATTAAATTCCTAACATATCTTCCTTTTTCCCTTCCTCTAAGTCTCGGAAATCTAAAGTTTTAGATTTGTATAAATATGAACAAGAGTTTCACTTCTGACATAATATGTACTTTATACGCACGCATTGTTTTTTCTTCCTTCGTTCGGGCAATAATTGGTACTTGTTCACATAGAAAGACCATGGTAAGGGATTGAACGATCCTGAGTTATGAATTAGAGGAAATGATGTCCTTTTAAATGTTTATAATACTGACGTTTAATAACACTATGTACGTAATACGTAATTGTGCATAGCAAAACTGTTTTTATAATTAACGAGGCGTTGGTGGCTAATTGCCACGACCAATTGGAGGCGATAAATTTTTAATGCGATATAATCACGTTTTTCAATTACATCGTTACTGTAATATGGGGCGATGTTTGATTGTATTTATTGTGCCGCAATTCCTGAACAATATGGCCCCATTTGGATAATGTAGGGGTGTAGTTGTATTTTAATTAATTATTATGAAGTTATTGGCTAAATTACTATAAATAAACTTTGATGATACTCTAATATTTATTATAAAGTCTAATTAAATATTATAAATTACAGGCAATATTCACAATTTAATTTTTTTTTTTTTAAAGTGAAGTGTTACAACTTACCCCTTTGGTAGTTTAAAACAAAAATGAACTTCAATTTTTATTTTTTACATCTTGATCATTTTGCTTTGTATATAACAAAAACTAACTAGTATTTCTATAATGTTTTTTTTATGAAATAGTTAATAAAAAAATATAATAAAATTAAAATTTAAGATTTTAATATTTCAATTTTGAATATAATTAAATTTTTTTTACCCTTTCTATTCCATCTTTATTTTTGCAGATTTTTTAATTTTCCTTTCCCTTTATTTTTTTATATTTTTTTATATTTATCTCAAAGCTTCTTTTTCAGGCGTATCAGTCAGAACAGTAGACTTCCTTTTCGTCTGCAATTTATATTTGTTTTTCGTGGTGGCCCTTTGGTAATGGTCTAATCTTTATGGAAAAATTTATTTTGACCAGAGCAACTTGAGTTGGTTTGTTCGCAGTTTCAATGTGGCATATAATTTTCTGTTTCTATATCCACTTCAGGAGCAGAATTAATAGTTCTGGATGTTTAAGATTCAACATAAATTTCACTTTAATTTAGAAATCTATTCAAAATTGATTGTTCTGTACTCTGGCAATCAGTAAAATAAAAGGGCCAAAGTCATTTTTAAATTCAAGCCAAATAAGAATTTAAATCCACTGATAATATTTCAAGGTTTAAGGCAATATAATATCCTTCCTACATTATGATGTATAAATTGTCATCGTTTTTCCTGGATTATTATACATCCATGCAGTATGTGCTCTGTTCACGTAGTTTTTTAAAGGGCCGTAGACTCCTACATCCTAGGTTGCAAATTGTGGGAGCAATGGAGGAAACTATAACATATAACATTGTTTTCTTTGCTTTTTCACAACTCATATTCACATGTGAGCAATGATTATCGAGCAGTAACAGAACTGGCTCTTTCTTGGTAGGTTTCGAGTGTTTGATAAAATGATCTACAAAAATCAAAAATTCTTTATCAGTCATCCACCCTGAAGAATTACCAGCTCCAATCAATCTTAGGACCACCGCGAATGAACATTTCTGAGTATTTAAGCCGGGGAAAATGAACATCGGCCGTCAGTAACTTACAGCAATCTGGGGGCAATTTAACTGTTACAACAAACCCCAGGTTTTGTTACAACTAGCCCCTTATATAGTTCCTAATATTTATCACATAATATTAAATCAACTTAGTAATCTTGAAAACTGTTATACAACATCATAAATAGTTATATTTTAGCATAAAATAAAATACATAAATCTTCAAATCTATGAAAATAGTGAAACTAACAAAAAATTTAGTTAGTAAAATTATAGGTTACCTGTCAACAATAAAGCGTTTGCACACACCCACTCACTGAGCCGCCTGGCGGGACCCTGGCTTGGTAAAGTGGCGTGGCACGTTATAAGTTTAAGATTAGGTTAAAAAAACGTGAATAAAATTCAAATTCCTATTGAAAAAGGTCTGTTACTATTTACCCCTGTTACAACAAGCCCCACGCCCCCTACTTGCCGATAAAAGAGTTAATAGAGGACTAATTAATTGAATTTACTTTTCAACTGACTTTAAAAAGACTAAAAGAAGAGGTTTAAAGCTGATGATTTTATGCGAAGGCATAATTATTTCTTTAACACTCTTTTTCTTCCTTTGGAGGTGGGCCGTCAGTCTCTTGAAGCGTGTCTTATCCTGCGCCAGATGCAGCATCTGTTCCGCAGTAGCAATACCCATCCATCCAATATTAGATTTTTTTTAGAATACTAGTAGTAATATACTGATTTCATGTAGAATCGTAACGTTTACGTATTGTGACGTAAAAACAATAATGTCTTTATATTGGTGAAAAAAAACCAAAATCCATTCTGCAGCACTAATAAGGTAATTATAAAATTATATTAACCAGGGAACGCACAGACTGATAACTACTAACGGTTTTTAAAACAAAAAAATATTTTTCTGCAACGAAAATTCAGGTATTTTGTCGCTGGATTTTTATTCTCTGCGGTGAAAACAATTCCTGCGCCAATCTGTTTGGTAAATGCTTTTTCTAAAAAACTTTATGTAAATAACTCCAAAGTTTTGGAAAAACTAACTCGTGTCTGTTGGTCGACAAGAATAAAATGAATCATTATCACCTTAAAGTTTATTCGTTCTGATTTATAATTAAAAAAAAAATATGTTTATTATGGAACATAAGATACAGGTATCACTTATTCCACGTCATTAAATTTGAATTTTGAATTTGATTTGAATTTGAATTTCGTTGCTTAAGTGATTTCTCCTGACATTTTTCCATATGATAAAAATACGGACAAAGTCGCAGATACCACTGTATTACTCCACATAGTTTGTATGAACAAAATTAGTCACAACATAAGGGACTCGTTAACTTGAGTATAAGTTAACTAGTTGTTTACTTCGCTGTAGTATTCCCACGAGGTGCTGGAAGATACGAAACACTAAATTATATCGATAACGCTTAACTTTTATTTTACGAGACTGAATATCAAACCATCTACGCAATGATCAATATTTTAGTTTTAGAAAATAATGAAGTGTGTATTTATAAACTTATTTGCATTTACTAATCACTTCCTACTAAGATAATGTTTAATGGTTAGTGTCTGGCGGCTATTGTATTGATATAATAACTGTATAAAACAGAGCCCCTTTTTTACATTTCGGAAATAAATAGCCTACTCAGGTGAAATAGTAGTTTTTGATTTTACTCGTTACAAACAAAATAAAACTTTTCCTCGTATAAGTGTAGTCTATAAATTTAACATCTTTTTGTAAATCAACAAGTTAATGTATTGCTAAATAATATATAATCGGTGTAACGGTGTGTATATATGTAAGCTAAGACGACAAACGAGAGGCGATCACAGTGGGATTATCAGAATCAGGGAGGGCACGAACTTTACCGTTTCTGAGATTATACTCTCTAGGGTCTGGGGCACTTACCTCAATTAACAACTACGCTTTTATTATACGATTCTGGTCCAATATACGTGTTACTTTACTTAAACACGAAAGAGATAAAGTACATAAGTAATGTATTAATTTTAAAAACCCATGTTATATCCTTACATATTATTAAATGATAGTTATAATCTTAAAAACTAAACGTAACAATTATTGTTGATGAGGCAAAATTTTTAGAAACACGTAATATATGACACGGGAGTGAATTTGTAATAAATTGCACATAATTTTAAATGTTTTTGTATCTTTATTTTGGACACATTTGTATAGTCATGTCGAACAAAACAGCAAATTGCATGTGTAAAATAATCTCATTTGGCAGCATGTTTTCAGGCGGTGATAATTATAATAATTCCTGTATTTTTCCGGAAAGCGCGGGTAATCAATATTTACTGTTATTGTGCCCTCGACGTTATCAAAAGCGATACGCTTTGCAGGAACATTTTTATTTCATTTCTATACGAAGATAAAAGTTGGCGGTAAAAACTTTTTGAATCTGTATTGTCTTGTACCCACAGATAGCTTTAACTTGTAATTATAATAATAATAAATTTATAAATTATTTATTTATTATTGGATATGGCTTTTATAAAGGCCTCCTCCAACCCTTTCCAGTAGTCTGTCAGTTTTTTCCTGCTATTTCCATCAAGACTCACATTCTTTTTGGCCTGCCCATCCTTCTTTTCCCGGATGGTCCCTTCGATTGTGTTGCCTTAATGTCCATCAGCTGTTGTCTGTATTACATTGCTATTTAAATTTCAGAGGTTGTGATAAGGTATCGGTTGCTTTAGTTTTATTCTTTTGACATTGTGTATCTTCTTTTTATTTAGTATACTTCTTTCCATAGCTCTCTGTGTTGATCTAATCTTTAACTTAAACTTTGCTATGAATACCCAAGTTGGGCAACCATATAATGTAGAGATCAGTATGTTTGTTACATTATTGTTTTTTCATATTGATTGAATGGTCTCCTTTTAAGATCTCCTTGAAGGACTTCTTCCACGCAGTGTTAGTTCACCTACAACTTCATCATCCGTATTTGATTTATAGAATGACAATTGTTTGTAAACTTGATGATGAATATCATGAAAATGATATTTGTATCGCTAATATAATACTGCTAAAATGTAAGGTTTAGCTTCAGGAATGTACATTCTACTTTTACATAGCATGTGGCATCCCTGTATTGGTTCAAAGTCAAAGAGAACGGAAGGAAAATTCGCCTTAACATGCTCGATTTTATTTATTAATCGGCCTTCCTTCAATATGGTTCACAAAGTGCATGTTAAAAATGCATGAAGAGTTCATCCTCATGCAAAAATATAATAACTTTTTTACATTAAACTTATAAATTTTATTGTTATTTTTCATAGATGACTTTTTACAATAGAAAATTGGGCGAATAGAAAATTATTCAATAAACTAAAATGTCTTGTAGTTGCACATGCACAAAGCCCTCGGAGATCTGTTAGGCAATGTACCCAAGGGGCCTAGGGAGCTGCTGAGCGCAATTACCTTCACTAGTCTTTGACATATCCTTTTGATCTTATTATTAATATTTAATACCAACCTGGAATGTAAATATCTGTTACATTAAAACGTTGGATAAAACAGAAGACCTTGCTCAAGCGTTACCGTAGTCTTGTCGGTGTGAGAAGCGACGTAAAGTATACAAAGCGAGCGATTTGTGTTGGCACCCTTGTACGTAACGTGCTACATTCGGACTGCTTGTGACACCGAATAGTCCAATTAATTTTTTACCATAGTTATACCAAACAGGGGCTCTACAACCTCTCTTAGGTTGTAGAGCCCAAGATCAAAGATCAAAGATTAGCTTGGCTAGGATCAGATATTAGTATTTGTTTCCTTATACTTAATAGTCGAAGATTTTACCAGTCTTCATTGCCTGGTACAAGCCGCCTATTTTTTAGGTTTATTTTGTTATCCTCACAATGTTTTCTTTCACCCGACAGTGATCGAACGCAGGTCCTTAAGGTAGATAATAATGCTCATGGTTTAATACTCAGATTTCTTTGTTTTAGTAAGGTGAATAAAGTAACATTGAGTCAAGATTCAAAAGTTTAAAATTGACTTTACTCATTATAAAACCTAAGTTCTAACACGTAAAATCTAAGTTACACACTTCTTCTTCTTTCAAAAATCTTGTGTTTATAACGGAAACAAAATATATTTTTAGTTCATGCGTCGAATAAATTATTTGATCAACTCCTCGTTAAAGAAGGTACAACAATAACCTCGAATATTATCAGATAAAACTTATCTTATAATTTGTTTAAGCATTTGTATACAGTATCAGTTAACGTTATGTTTTTAAAATATACTAGGGTAAATTTAAAAAAAACAATATTTCCTTATAATTACGACCGTCAGGTGGAGTAACTGTCCAACGTGTTTTTTAAAAATTCATACACACTTTAAGCCAAGATGAGCCCTTTAGTTTTTGCCACACTCATAAATTGCATTATAACATTCTCGTTTCCGATAATGTCCTAAAGGTCGGTCACTTATATTGAAATGTCACCTATATAAGCCAAGTTAGTTTTTTGTTAATCCAGCATCGCAACCCCACTACCCTTAATTTTATGTTAGTTATCATGGATTAAAGCCAGTTGACACCCAGCTTCAAATAAAGAGTTTCATTTAATATACATTTGAACATACTTCCAACAGCCACCGAATTTAACTCACGTAATGATTAAAATGCAATGCAGGAAGTATTTTTTCATGTTACAAAACTGTGTGAGCGTCAGGCCACGTCAAGCATATTCAGTGATGTAATTTGGAGGACTGCTCAGTTTGTCAATCATGCACGCTGCGCAGTAGCTAATTATTTAACTCGATTCGCTTTGTACGAGCTAGGATTTACTTTAATTGGCTCCCGGCTTCATCTCACCTTCAGTGATACGTAAGAGCGAAACTTTGTAGCGTTTTACCTGATTATGAAAGTTACTGAGCTTTAATTAATACCGCAGCCGTTATTGTTAAAACTTTTACCTAAAGCTGTGAACGAAATAACCTGATATTTATCGACGGAAATGTTGTACTTTATACACATAAAGTTTTTTAATTCGATTTTTATGATTGATAGTTACATGAATAATTTGTTTTTCTTTGTTTATTAAAAAAATATTGACAATTTTTTTTATTTTAGTTGCTGATTTCTTTATTCTTGCCTAAACGGGTAAACCGAACTTAACGGACATATATAATTTATTAACCCAGTGGCTTCTGAAGTCCGAGCGATTAATTAGACAGCTGCAGTGTGCGGTCTGACAGCCGTTACAGCAGTCTTGAAACTTTGCGAATTTAAACTGATATTCTTCGCCCATTGGCAAGGCTGATAGATTAGCGGTGAGCTCTCACGTGGGACCACAAAAGGGTCATATACATTGTTCTATATCAATGTGACCAAGGTTGTTTCAATTTTGTATAAGTATTATACAAAATCATAGAATATACACTTACAGTATTTCTTTTATATCGATTTCTAATTTCTTGAAATCTTTTACTACGGTTCACCGCATGTGGTTTATGTTTTGGGGTCAAAAGAAGCAGTTCAAATCGATTATGTCATGGGTGTGATTTGTCAACGCGTTGCATCATCTCTTCCATCGCCTGAAGTAGTTAAGAGTTTGTTTTCTCCTGATTTATGAATAAAAATTAGTTATTTAACGTATTAAATCAGTTTTAGGTTATTTTTATTACATTTGTCTAACTCGTTAAGTTAAATCCAAGTTTTATCCTTCCTGAACATGGCAGAAAGTAGTTTTCATTCGATTTGTATCGCAAGATATTTACTGTACACTAAAAGTTTTACAAAGAATGATTTAGTTGGAATCGCTTGATAAACGGCGGCAGTTCAAAACTAGGACCACAGTGAACTATTAAAAGTAGGGCTTCTAGCTTTAAATGTTTCTGTATTCATTTATTTGGATGATGTAAACACTTAATCGATGAAGCACCAACCTTATTTAGAATTACTTATAAGTAGGGAGGATCTCTCCAGCGAGGATGTGAATGGGACATCCGTAGGCGGACACTCATGGCTGCAGCAGCTATGAACAAATAGACCAGAATATGACAAAACAAAAACGTGTCGAATACTACCCAGAGCAGGCTTCTCAGTACTTTGGTATTTTCCATATTTTTATACCGATCAGAGTCATGGTCAATTCATGTAGCGGACCAAAAAAAGATAGAGGCATTCGAGAGGTGGTGTTGGAGAAGAATGTTGCGAACACCATGCACTGCAAAAAGCACCAGTAAGTCCATTCTCAACCAAATAAAGATTACCACAAGACTGACGACTATCATTTACAAACGGGTGTTTAGCTACTTTGTCATATTTTAAATAAATATTGCCAGGACAGAACCGAATAGCGTCTCGACAAGCTGGTAATGGTAGGGAGGAGTGATGGCAGAAGTCGGGGTCGATCGCCTACTCGTTGGTCTGACCAAATTAAGACAACGATGGGTCTCAACATCCGTAATGCACTGAGAGCTGGGGATAGAGCGCTGTAGAGGCAGTAAGTCCACTTATCGGTTAGGGCTTTTCAAGACAAGTAATTAATGCTACGAAGAAGAAGAAGAAGAATCGATCAAGCCTACTCTCATGTTCTGATTATTCAAGCATAGGTTTCGCGATTTTTTAAAATATTTATTACGGTATTTTTCAAACTATAAAGGTAGTCAAAACTTTTAGGATTACAAATTAGGGTGAAATTCAACTGAGACGATAAATCTGTGCTCCAGCTGACTTGGTCGTCTCGACGATTAAGTTTAGTTTCACAATTTGCTCACGACTTAATAAACTTTCTAAAAGTTAATGTTACACTATACATTAACTTTTATATTATTTTATAACTTTTAATGTTTATAACACGTGCAATAACACTTTACTATTTGGTATTAAATATGGGAATGATTAAATTTTTTTGATATTTATTTATTGAAGTTTATCACATCATACATAGTGCTATATCTACAGTATATTTAACAAGATATCATTTCTAAAATGACAATTTTGGTAAACATAAATATTACAAGAAATTAAAAAATACATTAAGAGTACTGGTAATTCTTTGTTTATTATTGGCCAAAAAGAAATTACCAGAAAAGCTGCGGATTATGTATGAGATAAGCACTTAACTTAACAATGCTTTCTTTGAAATTGATCAGTGCACTACCGAATATATCCAGCTCCGGATAAGCACTGCTTAATACGTTATAATCGCGAAGAATTCGAATGAGAGGTGCCTGAACTCCTAGGTTAGTTTTTGCTATAAATATCGATAATATTTTTTTAAATAGTTCACGTATAAATTATATATATGTCATTAGTTCGGCATATTTGAGAAATTATAGCAGCCAATTAAAGAGACAAAAGATCGCATATAACGGGAACCACTAGTTGACACCTGGTATTAATTTCCCCGGGGACGGGTAAATTTCACCCGAATTTTCCCGAGAAAGTGTTAACGCGCATGTTTTAAGATGAATTATTATTTCGTTGACAATTAAATATTTGATAAAAGCTGTCAGGCATATAAAGCAAACTATTGACAAGCATTTAAAAATACATTAAATTAAGGTTTCAAATATTAATACACTCCGACTCAGTTTCGTAGAATATAAAGTAAATTTTAGATTAGCTATAATAATTTATCATTAATGATGTCCATACTGAAGTAAAAAACATGAGGCAAACGGGTTGGAGGCTTACCTGATGTTAAGTGATACCACCGCCCATGAGCACTCAGTGTGAGTTGCCAGAAGGCTCGAAGTGCGTTGCTGGCCTTTTAAGAATTGGTACGCTCTTTTCGTCAAAGAATTTTATCTTTTCATAGCTATCATCGTAGTGATCAAGTGACATAAGGAATTTGAATTTAAATAGTGTCCATCAATTTATTGGTAAAATAATATTTCATCTCTGTTTAATGGGTTTAAAAAGCTTCAGGGGTATTTATAGGTAAGAGTACAAAATACTAATTATGTGTTCTTCAAGTCAACCTGCTATAGTTCATTAATAACTTTCTTATTCATCTCACAGGTTTGACATACTTGAGTCATACTTAGCCCTTAGTAAAACCTTTTTAGGGCTGCGCCTCAGATTTCGTATCTTTTTAATGATCATTTGTCAATATAATAAGCAAGTACGTAGTAGTAGTTTGTCGCACAACTGGAGGCTGTACAAAAGAAATTCTTACGTATTCTAAATTATCGTATGGTGGGAATGGTGGTAAGGCTAAAAATAAGGAACTTTTGAAAAAATATAAATTACTTTCTTTGAGTACTAGGCGTAATTTGACAGACTGTGTCACTATTAGAAAAATATACGTAAATGAAATAACTTGTTCCAATCTTCTCGAACTGATACCATTTAATGTTCCTGCCAGATCTCTACGCTCGCACAGAACTTTTAACCTTCCGACTCCCAGAACCAACATTGGGTTCCGTGAGCCTCTTCACAGGATGTGTTCCACCTTGGATTCTGTCACTAAAATCGACCCTTCTTCGCACTCCTCTACTGCTTCATTTAAGAATAAGTTAAAACTCTTAATGTCTTAAGCCTTGTATCTTCCTTGTTTTTTTTTTATAGCTAGTTTAGTGTTAAGTTTTGTGCTATCATGTTTTGTCTTGTTTTACTTTGTATTGTATTTTTTATCAGTGAAACTTTTTTTGTGGATATGTCCAATGTGTCTATTTATTTTATGTTTTACATTTATTTTTTACTGTATAGAGATGTATCTGTTTAGTTTCCTCAATAAATAAATAAAATAAATAAGTAGGTGAGCCTCCTGTGAAGGACACACGTCGACTTTTTGGGTCGGCACTACTAAGGCAAGCCGGTTTCCTCATGATGCTTCCCTTCAACGTTCGAGCGGATGTTAAATGCACACTCAGCACTTAGTACAACTCCGAATAAATAGGAAGTCATCGAACGTGTTTTAAAAGTATTTATCAATATCAAATGCCCAAAATGTTATCTGTTGTCAGCGATTGTTTTGACCCTTTATAGATTATTCAAATATTCACGTATTAATAGACACAATTAAAGACGTAGCGTAGGAGTGTCCCTTAATATCATTTTCAGCTAAAACACTTGATATAACCCTTTATTACACCTATAACGATGAGACACAGTTTCAAATTGTTCTTATTTGTGAACGGAGATTAATTTATTGTAAAACGTAAGCAGTAAATCGTGAATGTTATCAATTACTATATTTAGTGAATTGAGTTCCAAAGCGTTTGTTTCGACGATTTATACAATTTAAAGTTAAAACATTATGAAAACGTTCGAAGCTAAAGTTATTTAAACGTATGCAATTGAAGATAAAAAGTTGCACCGTGCATTTCAATGGAAATTGAACAAATTTAGTTAAACGTTCAACTTTCAGCGAAATGTTTTCTTAATTTGAAACAAAACTAAATGTAATGTGCGAAATGCCAGAAGCAAACGTTTAACATAACATTATTACATGTTTTTGCTTTGTTCAGTTATATTTAAATGAACGCTTGTCAGTTACTGTCAACCACGAGACGGGGTTTCGTTAAGATATCATTAGGGCCTTGGAGAAAATAATAATAATCAGTATTTTCTCAATAAAGAGATCATTGAGATAGTTCAAGTAGCACAACGAAATTTTCGGTTTTAAGTATCTCTAACAAAAAAAGTAAATATTTGCCTACCCTAAGATTTATTTATTTTTAATTATTGCTTATTGGGACTTCGGTAGACGCATTTCGTTTATTTAAAGTGAACTGAGAGAAGACTTTGCTAACCAACCGCAAATTAATTTCCAGGAATCGATCCCACGCCCTTCTAAATTATGGAGGCGGTTAAAATATATAATATTCTAAAATATTTTATGTAAAATCGTAATATGATCGTTAATTACTCCTATCGGCGGGCCCTTGTAGGAATAGAAGGCCAAGAATCCCGGGTATAACCAAATATAATTAAAATTATAATAAGGTTTCTTCTATGTGATAAAGTTTTCGCATAATCCACACGTCTTTAAAAACAATCATTTATGTCTGTTCGCCAGCTTCGAAGTGAATTTCGACTATACAGGGCAATGCAATACGTATCAAAAACGTTTTATTAAGTGATAGTTAAACAAACAAGATTATTCTTGTATAATAACGTAAGAAATTGAATAAATTTTAATATATTTTCCTGAAGAAGGAAGATTTTTCATTTACAACGAGTTCTGAGCGCGGAGTAAGATCGATCGACGTTCATTTGCTTTCTAAGAAAATATACTTGGATCAATTTGTTACATAAAACGTCTTCTGATATTATGGATCTATAACATAA
Organism: Pieris macdunnoughi; assembly: GCA_905332375.1. NCBI lineage: Eukaryota > Metazoa > Arthropoda > Insecta > Lepidoptera > Pieridae > Pieris > Pieris macdunnoughi. The sequence goes on from CAJOBZ010000040.1 coordinate 2,295,298, forward strand.
GACTCTGAGCTACAGGAGCTCATTGGTAAGCAAAAGGAAACTAATTACTGTCGACATTTCGCAGAAACAAGAGACTTTAAAATAAAAACACTTGTATGACCATATTATAAAAGACTGGTTCCTTAATTATTTTTTAACTCTTAATGAATTACTTACTCCGCTGGCTTTGCGACCCAAAAAGGTGTCCTGGCCTCCGAAATGAGAAACTTCAAGCGCTCCCCGTCCTGTTCTACCTCCCGCCAACTGCTGGCTTTCAGCTGCAGCAAGTCCTTCTCCACTCTGTCGATCCAGCAGTACTTACGCCGACCTACTGGTACCACTAGGCCGGCTCAGGTAAGTTTCCTTCATCGCCCGGTCTTGGCCCATACGCTCAAGGTGCCCTAGCCAAGGTAGTCGATGGGCCTTGTATTCGCCTATAATGTTGGGCTGGGCTACCAACTCTTACCACCAAAAATATATGCCTAAACTGAAGCCTTATAAGTAACAGAGCAGGAAAAAACTATAAATCTTGGAGCAGTCGCTCCATGAAGCCTGCAAAGTGCCCGGGAAACTTTTGAGCTTCTGGAAGGAGCTACGCTGGCTTAATTAGCACAACGGACCAAATGGGCGAATAGGGGTAACTGAGTGTTTTGCTGCTAGTGATGTTATTGGACCCCTCCTAAGATAAAAAAGTACGTGCGTACAAAGTACACATGTCATAAGTGAAACTTCTTTGGCAAACAAATTTTTCATGTTCATATTTATACGAATCTAAAACTTTAGATTTCCGAGACTTAGAGGGAGGGAAAAAGGAAGATATCTTAGGAATTTAATTGTATCTATTATATAATGTAGATAGATATAAATATCAATCGCGAAAATTAATACAAATTATAAATTTATTTCTTCGATAATAAAAACACTTAATTTACAATTCGTCATTTGAGATTTCAATAAATTATTTTGCATAAAATATAAAATACTAATATTTCATAAATTTCTATAAGGTAATCCGCCCTTTTCACTCTCTTTCAATCGGTCTCTCACTTCAACAACAACTTCGCTGCACATCTTCGTGACGTTTTCGTAAAAATTTACCCTCATGCGCCTAAAAAGTTTTACTTCAAAAAATACAGCTTTTTCGGATTTCAGCGTCTTGTGCCTATTAATACGTAAATATTTGAATATTATTTTCATACATGCAGCACATGGTACCGTGAATTTTATAATAACAGTTTATACAAGAAGTTAAATAAACTAATTTGACTTATTGAATAAACAAACATTATAGCTCATCGACAATTAAGCTTTGCATATTCTCAGAGATAACACTTATGAAACTTCCGAATTATTGCTAGGTGAACGTACTTAATAGATTTCAAGCGATAACACAAGGCTGTCTGTTGCCTTTTAAATAAAACTGTAACGGATATAAACGCGAATATCAATAAACTATTTACGTAAGTGGACTTGTCGAGTATTATTTAATTTTTTTTTTTTTTTATAGAACGGGGGCAAACGGGCAGGAGGCTCACCTGATGTTAAGTGATACCGCCGCCCATGGACACTCTCAATGCCAGAGGGCTCGCGAGTGCGTTGCCGGCCTTTTAAAAGTTGGTACGCTCTTTTCTTGAAGGACCCTAAGTAGAATTGGTTCGGGAATACTTCAGTGGGCAGCTGGTTCCACATAGTGGTGGTGCGCGGCAAAAACTGCTAATAATCGGGGTCAGAGAGAAGCTTATTTATAATTTGTGTGTTAATCATAATAACTATTTGTTATTATGATAAAATAGATTCTCTGAATTGTGGCCTAATTAACGGCCGAGAAGTTTCTATTTGGAATATTTAGCTGTTTACAAAAATTACTAAACAAGGAAATTCCCCTTGTTTTTCACTATACAGTGTCTTATCTGACGGAGTAAGTATGGAAATAGATTAGAAATATATAATATAATATAATATAATATAATATAATATAATATAATATAATATAATATAATATAATATAATATAATATAATATAATATAATATAATATAATATAATATAATATAATATAATATAATATAATATAATATAATATAATATAATATAATATAATATAATATAATATAATATAATATAATATAATATAATATAATATAATATAATATAATATAATATAATATAATATAATATAATATAATATAATATAATATAATATAATATAATATAATATAATATAATATAATATAATATAATATAATATAATATAATATAATATAATTTAGAAAGACTAGGAGTCATTGGAACGAGGGCAGCTCCTGAATAATGACACAGGAAGGAAGAGGGATTTCATTCTACCCTGGTGAGTGTTCAGAGGAGTTATTTGGATTATTACCAGCTGCTTTGTAGTTTCATGATCGCACGTCGAGGCAAAATACGAAAATCCACCCTCATCACCTCGAAGTCATCCCGTCGTTCCACAATTGAGTGTTTTTTACCGTGCCCACTACTATGTGGAACCAGTTGCCCATTTAAGTATTTCTGAACTAATTCGCCATAGATGACTTATTCCTTCAAGAAAAGAGCGTACCAATTCTTAAAAGGACGGCAACGCACTCGCGAGCCCTCTGATCTACAGTTAAATTATTGAATATAATGACATCATAAATTACTTTGTTGGCTTCAGCCATTTCATTTCGACATTAGAGTCTTCTTTTTAAAGGCTTCTGCTTGGTTCTACCGCTCAATCGAACTGAGGACCAGCCATTAGGAACCTGTGTCTTTAAGTTTCGAAGGTTTAAAGTGCTAATAAATTACATAATAAATAGTAATGAATACGAAATCATTATTAGTATACACTATCAGATAGTCGTTTACAAAATCTAGGATTTGTAAACTTTATAGTTTTACCAGAAATAGCATAATTTCTAATTCATTTTCCGTTTCGAGCAATTTCATACCCGAACCCTAAATAAGTTTGTAATATTATCATTGTTTTCGCGCCTTCTTCCCTCGGGATGTCCCTCATTTGAATATACCCTGTTTATTGCGCCTCACTTTTTCTTTTGTTTTCTCGGAATTGTAAAAAGTGCGCATTGCGTGTTATTTGTTAATAGGCAGTAAACGGCACACTATGTATAAAAAAAAAATTCCTGCGATGTTTGGTGGTAGCTGTATGTATTAGAGTTGATACATTTTTGCACAAAAAGTCATACAAATTGTATAATATGTACTGTGTTTGTTGAAACAAAAAATTGAAGAAAATAAATGTATGACATAGTTTTTACATAGCCACTAGTCAACATTGCGTTAAAAGACGTTATAAAAACTTTAGTAAAACAATCGATTCAATCTATAACAATGCATTTAATCTCTTTAATACGATTTATAATAGCTCCATTATCGAGTAATACTCCGACAGTTGAACGTAGCAGTTATCATAGCATTCCGTCCGAATACACACAGCGGATTATTTGATTTGTTGTCACTTTATTCGCTAACATTACTGGCGTTGAAAAATCGAGTCTACATTTTTGTTTTTTTTTTTTTTTTTTATAGAACGGGGGGCAAACGGGCAGGAGGCTCACCTGATGTTAAGTGACACCGCCGCCCATGGACACTCTCAATGCCAGAGGGCTCGCGAGTGCGTTGCCGGCCTTTTAAGAATTGGTACGCTCTTTTCTTGAAGGACCCTAAGTCGAATTGGTTCGGAAATACTTCAGTGGGCAGCTGATTCCACATAGTGGCGGTGCGCGGCAAAAACTGCCTTGAAAAACGCTCAGTTGTGGAACGGCGGAAGTCGAGGTGATACGGGTGGAATTTCGTATTCTGTCTCGACGTCCGATGATGAAACTCAGCTGCAGGTATTAATCCGAACAACTCCTCTGAACACTCTCCATGGTAAATGCGGTAGAAGATGCAGAGTGACCCCACATCTCTACGCAACGCCAAAGGATCAAGCCGTTTGGAGAGGGATTGGTCGTCGACGATTCGAACCGCTCTGCGTTGTATACGGTCAAGTGGAAGGAGCTGGTACTGGGGAGCCCCCGCCCAGAGGTGAGAGCAGTACTCCATGTGGGGCCGAATTTGCGCTTTATATAGTTGCATGCGGTGGCCCGGAGTGAAGTACCGCCTCGCCTTGCTGAGCACACCAAGCTTTTTGGAGGCTAATTTAGCCTTTCCCTCCAAGTGACCGCGAAACTGAACGTCGTTCGATATGTCAACGCCAAGTATTCCAATGCTGGCTGTGGCTTTAAGAAGAGTGTTTTCGAAAAGAGGAGTAGCGACAAAGGGTGATTTTTTAGCGGAAAACGCGCAAACTTGTGTCTTCTTGGGGTTAAATTGGACTAGGTTTTGTCTGCCCCAGTCTGAGACTCCACGTGGTAGGGTGTAATCAATACAAATTTATCAATTATCATTATTAATACGGCTCGTCCAGCAGCCGCGATCCTATCGATCTCTACCCAACTCTACTACTAGCAGTCTACTATATGCCGTCGACGCATTATTTAATATTGCGGCAGAACAATGCGTAGAGGCGACGGGAACTTAGGTAAATCGTATGGTAACACTAATCATGGAACGATCAACTATGACTCGTCTTCAATTCACATTACAACAAGAGAGTCACTGTACAGAAACCAGTGGTGACAGATGCTTCAAATGCATGCTGGATGCTGAGACGAGTGAACTTTATAGAAAATGAGGTGTTTTTCTAAAAGTAATAAATATAAGTATTACGCAGACACTAAAAAATAATTGGACCCCTTTGTGTCATGTCATCCATATAAATAGCAATTTTAAATTCGTTTAAAAATAAGTTGCATTCTGAGTCTCGTAAATCGATTCAGTAAATAAGGACCCAGTTAAGCTCTTTGTAGTGAGCCTTTGATAAAAATTCAATTCTCCAACGTTCACTCGATACTCTATAACATAGTGCATTGAATATACGTTTATTTATATATTCTACAGGCCGATAAAGGGTACATTTCAAAATCTAATTGCTTAATTTATAACATATAATAGTAACTAAATTATATACAATACTTGTGCCCCAACTCTCAGTAGACTATGTGTGCGTTTGTGTGTGTGAATGTGTAAAGTACTAATAGCAGAAATTAAATAATCCACTTCTGTGTAATACAAGTTTTATGTAAAAACAAAAAATACTACTTTGTTTTATTGACAGATCCTAAATGTTTTAGTAATAATTAATTGCATAGTTCTTCTGCATTTTTTATCTGTAGCAAACAGATAAAATAAAGTCAAGTCGTAAAGAGGTCTACTAGACACTGTAAATACTACATACTTAAATTATTATGTTACATACATTTGTTAAAATAAATTATCCGTATTAACCCTACTTAATATTATGTCATACCGACAACGATACCGAATTCAACGTTATCCTAGATTTTAATAGTTATTCTAGATTCATTTATAAAATATTATATTTTGAATGAAACTTAACTATTGGCAATTGAAGTGTTCACAGTCCACTCGGGTATTATAAAATGTGTAGCGCATTCTTTATAGACGTTTAAAAGTAATGAATCACTTAAAAGATGTTTAACGGTGAGCTAATTTAACTATTCATCAAATTCTTCCATTTTCTTAGACATGGCGTGAGATCTCGCGGGATCTTGTTTTATTCAGACAATGCACAGAGTAAAACATTACAGACGTCACGGAGGAAAAATAGAATGTCAAACGAAGATACGACATATTTTTATTTTATTTATACAGGGTGGCCAAAAAGTCGTGGATCAAACGCAAACAGGGGACTGATGAGGTCATCAGTTGCAAAAAATTGTTCTACGGGAGGTCTCTAAGCTTAACCCCTGCAGAGTTATAATTTATTTTGCGTTTTATAAGAAAATTGACTTTTTTTACTAATTCTTATTAAAATTCGAAAAAATATACATTCTGTATCTTTTTCATAATATCCAGTAGATTGGTACTGATGAGTTCTTGCGTTAGACATACTATTTATAGTTGTTTATTGAGTGTATTGAAGATAATATTAAGTTATACGATACAACATTTTTTCAAATCAAAACTTTTTGTTTACTTCGGACCCCACTGTGAAAAAAATTACTCTACCGAAAAGTGACCCTGTATTACAAGTTTTGGCGCATTTCATAGGGATTCTGTATATAAATTACGCGTCACGTTGTATGCCCGCTATGGTCTCCTAAACTATTTAACCGATATCAATAAAATTTGCACACCGTGTGCAGTTTGATCTAACTTATAAGATAGAATAGCTTCAATATATGTATAATTCTACTGTACGTGTGTATGTCACTAAACTCCTCTTAAACGGCTGCGACCGGTTTTAATGATTTTTTTTGTATGTTTGGGTGGAGCTCTGGATGGTTTAGATTCATAAATCAGCACGGCAGATGGTGCTGTTGTCGGTACTTTCATACTTTGTTTGATATCCTAATCGCTTGAAATATCATACAGGACCACGTCTGTGGGGTCTGCTAGTATGAATATATAATGTGATCATAGATAAGACAATGATAAGTACATTCATTCATATATCGAGTGAATATTGTGCCTTCAAGAATTCTTAATAATTTAATGGCTCGTCCTGTAAAGTAATGAAATTGCATTTATCATATTCTGGCCTATGGAATTATCTAGCTCTACGAATAAGTATCGCAATACAGCGAGGAAATGCTGCTAGCCTCAAAGGTGCCACAGGGTCCAAACTTTTTAAATTTGTTATAATTTTCTATTTATTAATTTTTCATTATTTTTATTATTATTTTTACTATGGAAGGTAAAAAATTGTAAATACTGTATATTTGATCGTTACAATTAAATGGTTCAACTTTAATGGGCAAATATAATAATATAAGTTTAATCTAAACCCACACGAGGAGAAAACCTCGAAAGAGAGATTGAGCCAGTCGGCATGAAGCTTTTAAAATATGATCGATCTACCACGATCATACACTATATGAAGGGGAATCATGCATGAGTTTTTAAAACTATCAATCAGTTAAATTAGTTACCTTTCCACGCTTACGTAGCGCAAACAGCAAAAGATTTCAAAGATCCCTAATAGAAGATAGAAAAGATTTAATTTAATTACCCTATGCGAAGTTGTTAATCTCTAAACGTCTCTATAGGAGGTTTACTCTTTGTTAGAGCGAAGGTAATTGAATCTCTGTGAGTAAGAGAGCCAATCCTCTTGTGAGATGACGTCGGGAAAGCATTTGCATACGCGACGCTGAACATGCACTGAATAGCGAACGCTGTTTACACGATGCACATTTATATTATTTAAGCCTTGATTAATAGTAATATTACGTTTATTAATAATAACTATGGTCACTATAATATATAGTGTTGTTGCTTTTTTAGGGACTCTTCATAAATAATCAGTTTAAATGTTGTACCACATAGAAAGGTTCGGTGGCCGTCGATACACAATTTTATACTAGAAGTCCTGAGTACATACCTCGTTACAATGTTTCCTTCTTACCAAGAAGAAATGCACAGAATATTATCAGTCATAAGGATTTGGAGAAATTGTAGTACTTTGCTAGCAAAGAGAGGTTAGACTGATACTGATACTTTGCCTCACAATAGTTTACAAAAACGCACAAACACTCACTATAAAGGCATAAATTGAGGACGTAACTATTAGTAAATATAATTAACAAAAAGGTATATAAATAAAAATTTAAAAAATGTGACGATCAGCCGACTAAAAATATTTTGGATCACCCTCATCAAATTTTATTAAACAAAACTTATCTATTTCGAACAAATGAACTAAAAAAAATAATTTCGAACAAATTAACCTACGGGACGTCCCGTTGAGGGAGGAGTATACTCTTTCTTTAAACAATTGGTATTTCCCAGGGAAGGACCGCGCCGGGAGATGACTCCACAGTTCGGTAGTTCGCATAAGAAAGTGTTGTGAAACGCACCGTGGAAGACTTACATCATGGTGACGCTGATGAACTTTTGAATTAATACGGCTCGTACGGTGTTGAAACGAGGCAGGAGGGATCAACCCAAACAACTCTTCAGAACACCATCCATTGTACACTTTGTAGACTACGCATAGAGATGCATTGCAGTAGGTTATCAAATGGGTTGTATTCTATGATATTCGCTGAAGTTAGAGAAATTATCTTACTACCTACTAAAGCGTAATTATCATAATTTTTAACCTCGATAAATATATATTTTAATTGTGATTATGGCTGGCGTTCGGGTCAAGTTAAGAGTTTATTAATTAATATAATGAATAACAATTTTTTAACCAACTCTTTGATGGATTTTTTACGTTTTTCTACATTTATATGTTCAAAAAAGTTTTTTTAAGTAAATACACTTAGGAGAATAGTCTCACAAACTCTATATTGATAACTTTTTTGAGATTAGAACGAACTGTTTCGTACGTGTGTCCTCACTTCATGTCCTTTACGTTATTAAAATGTCCCACGATTAAAGAAATTATACATTAACGTGTCATACGATATAATTAAACTTTACTTGGTGCGTATTATATCATCAGTCATGGAGGTCATTTGTTACGAAAATATGTAAATAAAAATCTTCAAAATCTGCTACCTCTGTAACTAAATATGCGTTGTTTAATGAAAAAGTGTTTTTGATGAAACTAGAATCTAGTTTGTGTGCAAACACAAAGCAAGGTTGAAAATATTGAGGTAATAGTTTCATAATTTTTTTTGTTGATAATTGATCTTGACTACATCAATCTGTAGGTACAATATGCACCGCTTGAGTCATTGTTTGGCGAAGGGCAATCATGCCCTCACTAAAGCCAGAGTTGCTCTTCATATTACTGTGCTTTTACTTTCATATATTCCAACAATACGTATAAAAATAAAACAAAGCCTTTTCAATTGTTCTGAGTCGTTGTGTTCGCCGGCCGTGGTCTACGGTATCTGCAGATCAATAGGTACTTAAAAATATAAATTAAATTTCCTTTTCAAAATAGGATGACCAGCATAATGCTTATCTTTATAAGCGTTTCATAGTTGATATTTTATCTGTAGTAAATAAAATTAAAATCAGCGAAAATAAATTTTAGCATTTATCACATATTTAATTCATTTCATTGCAAGGCTGTGGCATAATATTACGTTCGTATCGAATTACAATATAAAGATAAGTTAAGTTAATTTTAAGTTTTATATTCAAAATCTATGGACTACCTATGTCACACGATTAATAATTATGATTTAAATATTCATCGTTTAAGTACTTTGTGGTAAATATTTATCATATAAATGTAATCAATTCCAGTATGGGTTCTTAAAACCCACTCGATGTGGAAAAACACCGTAATTTTCCATATCTTTCGTCTGTTATCTTCTCCCTAACTTATATTGAAAAACTTGAGGCAATCCATACAATTCCAGAACGTAATTGCTCGTTGAATATTAGGAATATTTTTTCGTATGTAAATGGTATCGTTGGGGGATATACTTTTGGAACTTTTGATTATTGGAACACAAAAATTTGTAATTTCAAGTATTTCAAATCTTGTATCTTACTGAAATTAAATATTATATATAAGTAGTAACCAATAGAAAATCCTAGTGAATTAAAATCGACTTGAATAGTAAGTTTCTCCAACGTGGCCTGCGAGGGAACTGATCAGAAGCCTTGATTTGATCCCTGATTAAAAATGAACATCTGTGGACCGATTTACGTTTGAAGCTGCAAAAATAAAGAAATAAATCTTATATCTATTATTATGTCTCTGTTCAGATTTCAGTTGAACATTGACCAACTGCTCACGGGTCTCGTGGTTGTTCTAAATTTTAACAGCTGAAGGTGGGCGATACATCAACAAGCTCACAAAAATAATATCATGTATGTGTGAATAGATGTAAGTAGTATTTAAGATAATGTCTTTGATTATTAAATCAGATTTGAAAATTGCTCTGTCTTATTCATTTCTAGCTTCCTCTCAAAGGGGCGAAGACTTCTTCAACCCCTTAATTATGGTGGTGAGCCTGCCCGATAGCTTTGAGATAATCCCACTACCTTGAACCTTAGATCCTTCACGTAGGACTCCGTCTGTTACCTTAGGTCTCTTGGTGCAGACATCCCGTGCTTATTTATATATTCACTATTTATGTGTTAGGGTACATCTGAAGGGCTTAGGGATGCGTGGGGTTCTTAGGTTCTTAGGTGTCACCCTCTCATATATTTAATTATCTAGTGCAGCTTGCTAATTTATACACTAAATATACGAGAGATACTGACACTTATTACATATACATTTAAACATATTTCCCAGTCCTCTGGCACTTCAAATTGACATTTGATTAAAAATGAACATCCGTGAGCCGACTTACGTATGAAGCTGCAAATATAAAGAAATAAATCTTACATCTATTATTACGACTCCTTTAATAGCTGTATTTTTCCGATCGTCTAACAAATGTCTCCAGAGTTCACATTGACCTAACGGTAGTTCAAAAGTTGTCGATGACTTAACAAGACAATTACACTTCCGAACTTACTTAGTACTTCGTAAATGTTTAACTTTATCATCAGTTTGAAATACACTGTCGACTAAATCTGGCTAGCTTTTAGCTTCTAATTTTATCACCTTTGTAAAGTTCAATGCACTTTGTATTATGATTAAATTATTAAAGTTTTTATTGCATACGGCCTTAGTAGTTTATACTGTTGTGGGTTTAATTCCCGGATTAGTTTTCGGGCCGGAACACATAATGTACTCTTACAAAAACGAGGTTCAGATACATCTGGCTCCTTTGAAATGATTCAGAACTGTCTCTTTTTATTACTGTTAAGTACAACAACAAAAATTAAGTTGAAATGTAGGAATTGCTTTTTACTTTTTCAAAATATAGGGACAAAGGCTAACAAATCTAATTTGTTTTTATATTAATATCATTAAACAATGATATTGATATTTACAGTATATAAGATATAACGTCTATATTTTGTATCATAATAATAATAGCCTTTTATTTCAGATACTTTAACAATTAAACATAATATTTATGTTTCTATCCCGCCATTCCTGTCTGCACTGTGCCACTCCCTACCATATACCAACTGCTGTTTCCTTATTTTATTATTCGTCTATCCAACTTCTAAACTGTCTTCCTCTTTTACGTTTATTGTTCCTTGGACACCAGTTTAGTTCTTTCTTGCTCCACTTTCCATTTCAACTTAGTTGATCATAAATATTATTTGCATAAAATATGACTTAATTTACTAAATTCGACATACACGAAACGTGGCATAGCACATATCGCAAGTGAGTTATAAAATGTCGATAGATGTAGAGGCAGTCATAAACATCGTCTTGTCTAGGATATCCGGTAAGGGTGAGACATAAGGCATTGTATTTATCCTTTTTATATAATTTAGTTGACAGGTTGCAATCCAATAATAACTGCACAGTAGAAAAATAATTGTGAGAGAAAGAGTAACAATTCTAATTTGAATGTTAACACACTTTAAAATTCAATGGTAAATTATGGATTGAAGAAGAAGACATGTTAAATTCTTGTTATCTATTAACGTTCATTACTTTTGATTAAAAATTTAATTAACTCTTTCATGTATCGTATGGACGCGCCGTAGCCCAGTCGGCCTCGGTATTGATGTTAATGCATTTGAAATATTCACATTTGCTATCTTTTGGAAACGTTACGAGCTTTTACTTGGATTACTAATGCATTGAGAATTCATTTCTTTTCAATATCTATTTTGTACACTCAGAACAAAAATATTCAGGAATCTGTTTGTAACTTGACTTGATACGAAAAAAAATAATTTAATTTATCCCGTGACACAAAATTAATTATTTATATGTTTCAAATAAATAAATAATTGAAGTTTTACGTTGTAATGGATTCTACTAGAATGTAATTGAATCCAAAAACGTCTATAAACTAATGTGCATAACGTGATTAACAGGAGACGGCAGTATTTGCCCGGGGATCGGGGATAATTGGAACTCAAATAAGTGGGACCCACGGCCGCCTTTGTAGGCACGTTCCAATTCGAAAGTAATCCTACGCTAAACATTTGTACGTCTCAATCGAGCTGCTTACCACCGAACCTGACGAAGCCGAAACTTTCTGTTTTACTTGTCCATTGCGGGCCTCGATTGTAAGCCGACTAGGAGAGTGGAAGTGAAAGTATCAATGGATATATTTTTAGTAAAACGTGTGATTGTCGGGCAACAATTGACGAGGGTCCAGCGGTTATGAAAGAAAATAGCGGAGGCGCCTCGCGTCATTATACGCGAATGTAAATATTTACTCTTAGTTAAATGAATAAAATGTTTTTTAAGGAAATTCATGGAGCGATAATAGATTTAAAATTGTTCATTTATTATGGATTTTAGCTTGATCAAAATTGGGATTTCACCGTAGGCTTTCTACGAGGTCCATGTTGAGTTTAGTAATAAATAAAATATCGTCTAACGGCTTGCACGTCAATTTGTAGAACACTTATTTTATGTTCAACCCATAATAGGTATTGTGGGGTTGTGTTTGGCGTAATACATAAGCCTGTAGAGGATATCAAGGAAAATAATTCCGTTTAATTTATCTCTTTAAATGCTCATTCGTTTCTTTCTGTCAAATTGTGCTTACACTGTGGTGAAAAGAGACGGAAAGGAATTTAAAACGGTGCAACAAAATATGGTTCCTTTTCTCCATAAGTAATAGCAAAGTTTTAAAAGGAAAATAATGTTTGAAAAAAATTCAATACATTTTTTATCAATTTCTGTTAAGACAACATTTTTTATATGGTTGTGCCGATACGTCATTTTACACCAATGATAGTGCAATCATAGTAATTTATATATACACGATTCAACATGACAAGCTAAATCTAATAAACACAATAGTTAACAGGAAAATTGTTTAAGATTGTATTTTTGGATATGGCGGATATTATTATCGCTTCGATTGCTTTAAACTAGGCATGGTTATCAAGAAAATTTGTGATAAATTCTCGATTATGCCTGTGAAAGAACATTTTAAATAGAAGTGAATCAATATAGAAGAAAACGCTAGAATCTTCTTATTTATAATAAGCAATATTGATAAAAACACAATAATAAGCGGTCAAAATTTGAGATGGGTCGCTGTTCTACTTAAATCCCATTGACGTAGAAAAACAATTAATAATATGAAACAATATAATAAAGTTACAATCACTTTTAAGACATTCGTTATCACATAAAATATACAAAACAAATGGTGTTATTGCATAATTAACTAAATATTTTAAATGCGTAATTAGCCCCTGCAGACAGCTGGACCAATTATACATAGTAAAGTGAAACAATTTAACATCATAGACTTTCATAAACTGTAAACTGGAGAACCACCTACACACAGTAAACTATGTATGATTTAACTCGCGTTGACTTTCGATAGAATACCTATAGTCTAGATTACTCATAAATCTTTCATAGATTCCAATCGACTATTGAATTAGATTTACGCGTGCTAGGTCATGATTATCATTTCATAACTTTACCTAGCATAGCTATAACATGATATGAACTAATCTTCTGTCACTTTGCAAATGACTAGACGTAACAAAACATTATTTAACTACCAGAGAAATATAGAGAAGAAGAATGAACTCGATCGACGATTCCTTTTTTCGTTAAAGCTACTAAAAGCTCGGGTTAAAGTTATAGTGTTTGCAAAGCCTGGCGCGTGGTAGGCTGCGAATATAGCCTTGTTGTTTTATTTTACTATGCACAATGTACTGCGGTACATTCTCGACACGTCCTCTTGGGGTTGGCGGTTTAATAAAACATGTTGTACAACCCTCCCTCTGCCCCTCGCTAATGTATGCACGCGCGGTGTCCCACAAGGCGCTAACATTCGTCCGCTACTCTTAATTACTTGTTTTGTTAATATGACGTGTGGATTAGGTTTTTGTTACCAAGTCTAGACCGGGATTTAAATATTTAGTCGATTAACACTTCGTCTAGAAGGAATTCATGTTAAACCATTCGTGGTCAATGTATTAGGTTACTTTTGTCTAATGATGTTTATAGAGAAGAGAAAGGGTTAAAAATATATTACGCTGATAAGTATTAAAATATACACCTATTAGCTCTCATTTCTCACCTTGGATATAATATTTGAAATATTAGATACGTTTCGTTTGTGTGAGTTTTGGTCCAACATAAACTCTATAATAATTTTGTCATAAAATTGTGTCCAATGGATTAAATAAAAATGTTTGCAAGTGGAAGTTATTCACAGCGATTCGTCTTTACAACTCGCCAACGTAAAATTTAATTAAAACGACAGCTCGTTTACGTGCAGCAGTATGTATCACTGCGCCTCATTAAAACACAACACTGGAAATGTCGCGTTTCAAACTAGCTTGCATTGAATTAAATTTTTTTCAATGTCATATTTTCTACATGAGTTGATGGGTATCCACTTTCTACACATTTCTACAGGGATACATGTTTAGAAGTCCTAAATAATGTTGACATGTATAATGTTAAATTCGGTCATTTTTCTCAAATTGTTTTTCTTCGAGTTACACATTATTTACTATTTAATATTTACAAGAAATTTACAAAAGACTCAGTGGCTGTGAAACTGTACTATCAGCAAGGACCTGATATCAAGAATCATAAGGGCTCAACATTTGTCCAAGGTCTAGACTTGGACACCATTAAATAGTACTTTACAAAACCCGTAAATATACGCAGCTGTAAACATCTATACCGATATGATAACAAATACAATGGTATATTTGACAACAAATGATATGAACAGTAAATTAAGCAATCCTGTACCCCGAGAAGTGAGATTTGGCGCAGCTCCAAACGAGACCTTATAGTTGATAGTTTAATGTTGTATAACTGAGCATGTTCACTAGTTTTTTATTTTAGCTAACATCAATTTTATGTGATTAAAAACTAACATTATCAGTTGTTTAATAACTTGTCTACGAAAGCGTAGCACTCTCTAACACTAAGTAAGACACGTTTAATTCATACGAATATTAAATAGAGAAGAAGAAGAAGAAGAGAAAAGTTTTTCTTTTTTTAAAATCAAATCAAAATTTAATTAATTCATATACCTATGTAGTTATCACAATGTGTTGTGAACATCAGTAAAAAAATAAAATTTCAAAATTGCTCTTCAATCTAGGACGAGAAGAATTGCCAATAAACTCTCCGTCGCTCTTTTAAATTGCCAAGTTATTTGTTTTATATAATGTTTGTAAGGCATAAACCATTAAACAGTTAATTTTAATAATAAAAATTCAATTAATGAGAAAAACAAAACCCAGGCATTGTGAAATAGCATTAACTTGAATGCGGGAACAAGATTTTAACGAAAACTCCAAAACTACAGAACCTTTCTTTTACAATTTGAATTTTATCCCCGAGTTATAATATTACATAATAATATTTATTTCCGAAACACGAATAAATATCCATTCATGTGAAGGCGGGACAGACCGCATGTTTTGTTTTTTTTTTTTTTTTTTATAGAACGGGGGGCAAACGGGCAGGAGGCTCACCTGATGTTAAGTGATACCGCCGCCCATGGACACTCTCAATGCCAGAGGGCTCGCGAGTGCGTTGCCGGCCTTTTAAGAATTGGTACGCTCTTTTCTTGAAGGACCCTAAGTCGAATTGGTTCGGAAATACTTCAGTGGGCAGCTGATTCCACATAGTGGTGGTGCGCGGCAAAAACTGCCTTGAAAAACGCTCAGTTGTGGAACGGCGGACGTCGAGGTGATACGGGTGGAATTTCGTATTCTGTCTCGACGTCCGATGATGAAACGCAGCTGCAGGTATTAATCCGAACAACTCCTCTGAACACTCTCCATGGTAAATGCGGTAGAAGATGCAACCCCACATCTCTACGCAACGCCAAAGCATCAAGCCGCTCGGAGAGGGATTGGTCGTCGACGATTCGAACCGCTCTGCGTTGTATACGGTCAAGTGGAAGGAGCTGGTACTGGGGAGCCCCCGCCCAGAGGTGAGAGCAGTACTCCATGTGGGGCCGAATTTGCGCTTTATATAGTTGCATGCGGTGGCCCGGAGTGAAGTACCGCCTCGCCTTGCTGAGCACACCAAGCTTTTTGGAGGCTAATTTAGCCTTTCCCTCTAAGTGACCGCGAAACTGAACGTCGTTCGATATGTCAACGCCAAGTATTCCAATGCTGGCTGTGGCTTTAAGAAGAGTGTTTTCGAAAAGAGGAGTAGCGACAAAGGGTGTTTTTTTAGCGGAAAACGCGCAAACTTGTGTCTTCTTGGGGTTAAATTGGACTAGGTTTTGTCTGCCCCAGTCTGAGACTCCACGTAGTAGAGTTTCGACTTCAGACACAAGTTTGTTCCGGTACTCATCAACAACTGCCCGAGAAATACCTGCCCGGCCAGTGTAAAAAGTATCCCCAGTGCTGTCATCCGCATAGCAATGAATGTTGCTAAGTTGCAACATATCATTGATATGCAAAAGAAATAGGGTCGGGGATAGAACACAGCCTTGTGGGACCCCAGCGTTCATAGGTTTGAGGTCGGAACATGCTCCGTCGATGACGACCTTGATGCTCCGATCGGCCAGAAAGCTGGAGATCCAATCGCATAATTTCTCGGAAAGCCCATAGGCTGGAAGCTTCGAGAGCAGTGCTCTGTGCCACACCCGATCGAAGGCTTTCGCTATGTCCAAACTTACCGCCAGCGCCTCCCCCTTGGACTCAATTGCCTCTGCCCACCTATGGGTAAGGTATACAAGGAGGTCACCAGCTGAGCGACCACGACGAAAGCCGTACTGAAAATCGCTAATCTACTGGTGGCCCTCTAGATACCACAAGAGCTGGCAATTAATAATGGTTTCCATTATTTTGGAGAACAAGGAGGTTATAGCTATTGGGCGATAGTTGGACGGATCAGAGGGATCGCCTTTTTTTAGGGATCGGATGTATCGAAGCGGTCTTCCAGCACTTCGGGACAGTGCCGAGCGAGTACAGGTACCGGAAAAGGCGCGTTAAGACCGGAGCACAAGTACGCAGCACAATTGGGGGGATACCATCCGGCCCGCTCGACTTATGAATGTCCAAGGAAGATAGTGCTTTGCGGACAGCACGTTGCCGGAATGTGATTTCCGGCATCGAAGAATCACACCGCGAAATGGTCGGTGGTGATCTTCCTTGGTCATCCAAAGTCGAGTTGGACGCGAAGAGACAGCCCAAAAGGTCGGCCTTCTCCTTCGCAGTGTGGGCCAGAGAGTCATCCTCCCTGTGCAGTGGCGGAATGGCGGGCTGACAAAAATTCCCTTGGACAGCTTTGGCGAGAGACCAGAAGGCTCGAGTCCCTGAAGGGAGCTGGGCCAATCTCTCGCCAAATCTGGCAATGTGCTCTGACTTTGCCTTAGTGATTTCCCGTTTGAAGAACCTGGAGGCTGAGTTATATGCTGTTTTAAGTTCGCTGGTATTGGCATCACGAGATTTCGCCGCTTCCGCCCATGCCTTAAAGCATTCTCGCTTTCGACGCGAGGCCGCCTTGCAAGAACGTTTAAACCAGGGCTGAGACTTGCCACCGATCGGCACCGCAGAAAATGGAATAAAGAGTTCCATGCCCTGCAGAACCACTTCGGCGACAGAGGCGGCGACGGAATCTGGAGCTTCCGGCGAAAAGCACATAGGCACCCAAGGGTAAGACGCAAAGAAAGACCGCATCCCGTCCCAATCTGCTGACTTATAGTGCCAAATACGGCGACAACCCATAAAGCGGGGCCGTGAAGGGCGCGTAGATGGCACAGTACTCTGGACCACACAATGATCCGATGAACCCAATGGCGGGTCAACAGAGACTTGATAGTTCTCCGGATGAGAAGTCAGCAGAAGGTCCAACAAAGAGGGTTTATGACCATCCACATCTGGTATTCGCGTAATCGCAGGGACCATTTGTGTCAGGTCGTAGGCTAAAGTAAAGTCGTGAAAGGATCTTCCCGCGTGATCGGTGGTTTCAGAGCCGAGCCAATCGGCATGGTGGGCGTTAAAATCGCCAAGTATCACGATTTCAGCGGTAGGAACCCTTTCGAGCAGGGAATCTGTAGCCATTTGGATGTGCTCAATGAGTCGGTCAGTTTCGGTATTTCCGCTATGGGACCTATACAGGCATGCGTAGAATCGCGGATGGTCATCGCAGTCTACGCGCAGCCAGAGGTTAGATAGGTCCCTTCCTTCAAGCGTCCCGAGGTGACGAGAACAGATATCCTCTCTGACGTACACGCAAACTCCCGCCCGCGGCACAAATGAATGTTCCAATTTGTACCCCGGGTAGGAGAGGTAGGAAGTATCAGCCGTGGAGGAAATCTGAGTCTCGGTAAGAAAGAGCAAGGCCGGCTTCGCAGTCTCTAAATGGTAGTGGACTGCGTTGATATTGGAATTGAGCCCCCTAACATTTGTGAAGTCCACGGCGAGCGTGGACGAGGGTGCCTTTGTTGAATTGCTCCGTTTGCCCCGAGAACGGTAACTGTTTTTGTTGAGCGCAGAATTGCCCCCCCCAGAATACGAAGGGCAGCCCGTGCGTCCACCACCGGGTGCTGAGTGTCCCGGTGTTGGACGCCCAGAGGAGGATTCTCCACCGCGAGCGCGTGTGGTACCCCCCTGGGGTAGATTCTGTTTGTTCTGCACCTTCATATTTCATATGGGGGGGGGGGGATGGGCTCCGGGAGTCTCCCTCACCGTACGAAACGCGAGTACAATAAGGCGAACCTCACGCCGGTTTTCTAAGAGACAGTGGTACTGCCCCGGTCGTGCCTGCCCATTTGGCTGAAGCCCGAAGGCAACAGCATGGCACTCCCACTAGGAAGGGGTTGACTGATTGCGCTGATGAAATAACCTCTGTCACAGGTTATTTCACCAGTGGGCGATGGGGTAGTCACGTCCCGACGCCAAAAAAATATCCAATGATATCATGTATGTGCCTTTGACAAGAATAAACAAATTAAATTATTATTTTTTTATATTTGAAAGGTTGCTACTTATTTTGAAATTATTTATAAATAAGTGTATTTTAGTTTTATCTTTCAACTATTATTCTTGCTTTTTTATGGATTAGTTACGTTTTACAACCGCATTAGTTGAGGATTAAGATAAATAAAAAAATTATACAAGTAAACTCAGCAGAACGTAGATACTTAAATATATTTCTTGAAAATAATGCTAAATTTGGGAGATTGATAATAGAGGAGTATATGACAGGGTATTTTTATTAATGTTTCTCATACATGTTGTAATAACATCGTAAAAGTTTCTTTTAGTCGTTTATCCTCAAACCAAATCCATTACGTTATTCGCTTAATATTATTAATGTACTGTCCTTTCATTCTTTATTTGAAAAAGTCCTTTGACATCTTACATTGAGACTTGGTAGTATCGGTCCACATAAAAAGTCTAAAATGATTAAATTGATAACTTAGCTTTTTTCATGAGATTGGCCCAAACAGGTCTTATCTAACAAAGCTTTTATAAAAGACCTATGTATGGCTTAGAAGTGAACCCTTTCAGAGCAAAGATCAATGGATCTCGATAACGGACTAAACTACGAGATGTAGCGATTAACAAGAAATTTGTTTTCAAGCAATTAACAGAAAGTAAACCCCATTTCATTTATGGTTTTAGCTATAAATGAAAAGGGTTTATTGGGAAGAAGTGTTAATTTATTAAGTTCATTTTTGTGGTTTGTTTTTTGTACGTCCAGCGTTTTACTAATATTAGACAGTGTCTCTGCGGCATAGACCTCCCCTAAACTATACCACATCTCTTGACAACCTCATCCATGCTGAGCTCTCAATGTCTTTCAACGTTTCTTCGCTTTACCTTGTTCGTCCCTCGTTTTTCAACCTTCATGTTCGCCCCTCCATATCAGTGGCCTAGCACATTATTCATTCATTATGTCTTTAATTCTTGTGCAAATCCTAATAGCTTGGTTTTAGTCTTAGCTAGTTTCTCCTCGTCTTCTTTTGATACACACTTACAATATAACACAAAGGTACTAAAATAACTTAGCCGAATCGCCCTGGAAACATAGATCTTTGGTGAAGTTCAAGTTGTTCTACGTACATAGACAATCTTCATAAAAATAATTTGAACAATGTAGTTTAAGCTCGTCCCTTATGCCTTGAGTGACAGACATCAGATATCGGTTGGGAGTCGCAAATAAAATGGTAACAAAGTGAAAAGCGGTGGGGTTGAGCCAGCAGCCGAGCGCTCCCGAACTTTTAATGTTGTGCGGTTTACATTCCGCGCCTTGCTTTGATTTACAACTTTGATTTATCGCGCCCCATAAGCGCTTTTGTTCGCTTTGTTTCAAATCTGTTTGCTATCTAGATTTAGTAGTGCTTTGCGGCTTTTCAAGTGCATACATTATGTCCAACTACTCTGTCGTGTCTATTACATGAATACTTATTACGACCTAAAAGAAGCTAAGTGTAAATATTTGGACCAAATCAATTAAGAAAGGGGCGATATTTAAATTGAAATTATTCAAAGTTTTCATAACAAACTGAAACGCAATATAACATTCCCTATAGGTATTTGTGAAATAGCGAGCTCGGAATATCGAGTTTGTAATTGGAAATTGATTGCAGAGTAATTATCCAATGCTCACGTTCCTGATTACGTCTTGTTAGTGACGGATGAAAAGGGCTTCAAGCTTTTGAGTGGAGCGAGTGAAGCTGTATCAGTGCTCAGCTAATGCGTAGGATCGAGGTATTGCTAGCTTTAGTGGGTTATGTAAGCTATGGGTGCTGATAGCTTCGCTATCTGGTTGAAGTTATCATGATATCATATTTTAATGAATGAGACATTTATACTAGTAAGCCTATCGGTGATGAGCTGGTTTAATGTTATGTTCTTGCAGAATATCCGTAATTGCTTTTGCTTTTTGATGAGTTCTGGGATTTTATAATGAGAAGCTTATAGAAAATTAATATCGTTTACAAATTAAATTTAAAGGTCTTACAGATTTTGGAAACCATACCGTGGCTGGCGTGTGAATCTTTTTCTAACTACAAGCCGTTATGCTTGTTAGCCTTAAAATATAATTCTTTTCTATTACTCTTTATAATCGGACTAGTTGTTGTTTTTTGTAACATTAAATTACGATGTGAATAGGATCCGTCACCATTTAACCATTTAACCATTAAATAACGTCAAACAAAACGAAACTAAGTGAATTCGTGACCTTTATTGTATCTTGATATATAAATAACTGCTCCAATTACGTATCTATTTGAAATGAAAATATCTTTTTGCGCAATAAAGTTGTATAAAAGGGAATCAAGATAGGGCCATCATTCACGGGGCGTGCATTTTATAATAGTGCGTGTAAAAGTTTTATGGCACATAAAACTGGACGTCAAAATTGACGTGGAGTAGCTTCGACGATTGATACTTGACGTACATAGATAAACGTAGATAGTAGATGTTTTTTATTCTACAATCAAAAAGCCTTATATTTCCTACTAAAGTGATCAATGTTTTCAAATCAAATGATCAAAACTTTTTGTTATTTTTATACATATAAAATATATTAAATTATAAGTTAAAATTTTAGTAACCCCCTTCAAGGCCTCTTCCCAAGAACGCTATTGTCTCTTGCACAAGCCACCTGAAGCCAGTATGGGCCAGCAGTTTTTGAACGGTCGTCCTTCGCCCCGTTTGCCTTTTGCTCCTTTCCATGATGAAACTCGTTTTGTCAACCTTAATTTTTTGGCTTACTTGACTGCATCTATGGTTTTTGTCAGCTCGTATTTTTTGGATTCGTTTGGTTGTTATATCACGATCGATAAAAATCATCAAGATGTCTCAAAGTAGTATTTTTTTAAATTTTCAAAGTAATTTTCTAAAAAAGTTTATTGGGTTTACGTATGAGTCTAGCCTCTATTTTGGAACCAACTAGATGATTGTTAAACAGACGGACGTTTTAAACATCATTTTATTATTTTATTCGTTTAACGTATTTGGAAAGTGAAAACATAGAGAGATTAAGAAGTTTTTTCAATTCACTTCCATTTACAATTTATTCTGCGACGCAGTGATATTTCATGACGATAAATATTTCTGTTATATAATAGTATAGTAGAAATTCAAAACTTGTTGAAATTTTTGCCTATGAATTATCACATACCTACTTCTTTCTATATTATTTGTATGTTATGGCAACCTTGTATGCAATGGCATTTCGTAAAATGGCTATGTATAGTTGTTATATTGTCCGTTACGGTGAATCCGCTAGAAGTCTGTACCAGCTGATTTGTTTCGATGAAGTATTTAAACAGACTAGACAGTACACATTTATTAGAAACTTAAGTTACCTATCCTTACCAAGCGTGCGTGTTTTTTTTGTTTCAACAAACATAGTTTTCATAGACAAAAACTAATAGCGAAAGACAATTAACGACTTACCAAATAAACAATATCGTTACAGGACGACGACTGATTGGTGTAGTGGTTAGTGCCCCTGACTGCGAATCCATGGATCCCAGGTTCGATCCCCGGCTAAGACGAACATCGATGTGATGAGCATTTGGCGTTGTGCTTAGGTCTTGGGTGTTTATATATGTATTTATATGTCTATCTATCTATAGTATGTATGTATATCCGTTGCCTAGTACCCATAACACAAGCTTCACCAGCTTAGCATGGGACTAGGTCAATTGGTGTGAATTGTCTTTGAAAAAAAAAAAAAAAAAAAGGAGTTTTTCGTGCTTACTACATCACCTGACGTCACTTTGCCGCGACACAATATTGCGTGCTTATATAAATGCTTTTCCATTAGGGTGCTTTGACGCGATGGACGTGTGATAGAGTTGATTTCTAAATTAATAACCCTTCTGATCGTCTAGAATATATTTTGGGCGTTTGAAGAATAAATTGTTAGACATTCTTTTTGAAGTTATTCTTTTTTGAAGTTATTCTTTTTACATAAGTACACACACGTTTTTTTTATAGAACAAACGGGCAAGCGACTCATCTGATGTTAAGTGATACCATCACTCTTGGACATTCACGCTACCAGAAAGCTCGCAATTGCATTGCTGGCATTTTAATTATTAGTACACTCTTTTCTTGAAGGAGCCCAAGTCAAATTGGTTCCGAAATGTTTCGGCGGACAGCTGGTTCAATATAGTGGAAATAACAATTAACTTTTTAAAACATGAAACAAATTAAAAGATACAAATTGTGCCTTAACATAATATGTTTATAGGTAATACTTTGTACATAACATACACAATCTCGAAAGATGTGCCTAAGAGCAATGTCCAGTTGATCCGGTTAATAAAATAAGTTTCAAATATGGAAAAAGGGTGAAGGTTCATTTTCACGCATGGGTGCGCTTGTACTATGTAATCAGAAGATATGAGAGTCGCACCGGTTTTATGATGCGGACCTCCAAGGGTCCGTCTTGTTTACAACTTATGAGATTATTCGGATTTATATCAACTGTTTTCTTTTACGTGGAAACAAAGTTGTAGCGCATTTATGTATAAGATAGGTTCCAAACATCCAAGGGAATCTGCGCATTGTCATCATGACAGCAACAAAATCATATCCTTATTATCAAAGGTGATTCAGCGTTTTCACTTAAAGATATGCCATGTTATCACTGCATATTAGTAATACATAGTATAAATTAACTAATAATACTAAATGAGTATTCTGTATCTGTTTCATGATCATTTGTCAATCTAATAGGCAAGTAGGTGATCAGCCTCCTGAGCCTGACACATACCTTCGACTTTTTTGGGTCTAAGGCAAGCCGGTTCCCTCACGCTGTTTTCCTTTACCCTTCGAGCGAATTTTAAATGCACACATAGAAAGACAGTAATAAGAAAGTAGATCCTACGACCTCATGGTCGCACACGGAAGCCATTAGGACAACACTGCTCTTCCAAATAGGTATAGGTATACTAATTATAATTTACGAGTATATATTAAATAATGATTCATAACGTATTAAATATTTTAAAATTCATCCAAAATGTTCTCAATAAATACCTTCCAACATTAATTAATAAGCATCTGTTTCATAATTTATCGGTCTTCTTCAGGGCGATTAAATAATTCTAAGATTTATACACCTGTAAACCAAGACCTTGACCACTGAATCGTGGCAGCAGTAAACAAGTAGCTGGTGATTATGCATCGAGTGCAACAGACACGTCACATTTGCATACAGATGGAAAGTGACACGAAATGTTTTATATTACTTAAACGCGTCCCTGTGCTACGTCTCTGTCATAGCCAACGTTTTAGTCATGGTTGGTTGGATCGTGAATAATATCCTATTTTCAGTTACACTCGAAAAACGTGTTCATGTTTGTTTCTCGCTAAGTACAATATGCTTGTTTAATCAGTTATTGCATTGTACACAAAGAATCTGGCTTAAAGATGGATAGGTATAATATATGTAATGTTTAATATATTAATATCGTATGTTAATGATTACGCTGCGGTTCATTTAAATGACTTGAGATGATTTGCCAAATATTAATTCGTATATCATGAAAATATATAAAGATAACCCAACCCAAAATGGAAAAAAAAACATTTAACAGTTAAACTAGTATTATTAAAATCCGTTTCTCTACTTATATGTAAAATATTCAATTTATTACAATTTATTTCAATGTAACATGCAAACAATGAACGGTGACACGAGCGATATTTAACAGTTTTCAATTACCCAAGCCTTTTAAGATATCGGAGAAGACAAACGCAGTGCATCCCGGAGCGGGTGGTATTCAATGAGGGCCTTCGGGAGTAAACAAGAATTGATCGCATCATTTATAACGTGAGATTTAGATAGCCCGCCGACGGTTCCATTATTCAACGCTCGCGGCACGTCAAACCACTCTTAGGGATCCTCACAATGGGGAAGACTGTCCAACTTCGATGCTCTGGATTGTCTTGAGAATTTTTAAACTTAATTCCACAAACAAGTTATGATATATGCGTCGACAAAAACCTGTGGCGCTACAATATTTCGTGCTGTTCGATTTCTGTATGTGTTTTTTGATATTTTTTTTCGACAACCGACATTATTCTCTAACCGACACAAGCAGTGGATTTTTGGGTCTATGTCACCGTTTCCTTACGATGATTACCTTCATCATATGAACGAGAATAATTGCGCATATAAAAGTTAAAAGTCGAAGATAGCAAAATCTACTCGTTAATTGTTAGTGGGAACATCTGTCGGTAGATGTTGTCAAGTAGCATCTGGTGAGCTTCCTGACATTTGCATATTTTATTAAAAATTCTAAGTGAAAATTCAGGTTACTCTAGTTAAGTGTTCAGTTTGTGTGAAGATCCCCGACAATGATTTGCGAGAGCGCGGCCCATCAAACCTCATTCCTTTATTGTTTTTTTATGGTCTTTGAGAAATTGTTTTTCTCTGCTCGTTCCGCGTTTTGTGAAATGACAAATCCTTTCTGTTTTTGTATGCCCACCTGCAATTTATTGACATATTGATTTTAGTCAATTATATTTCATCATCACAGAACACAGACATACACACTATACAAATGTCACACATACTTAAATAACTCGCCCGGAAGTCCGTTTTCCGGCAAACAGTTATATCAGATCGGAGGGAATTGAAGGCTAATCACTTGCCTATGAAATATCAACGATAAAAATCGAGATATATATTTATTGATAAATAAGATTACGGACTCCAAACATAATTTATATTTATTTGTACGCTTAGGTAACATCATATAGTTTTTGGTAAAGACTCTGGTATTTTCTTTTACTCTCCCCACAGATAATAATTATTATAATACGTTAGTTTTGGTAATTTACTTTTCACTCTTTTTGACGCGATAACGTCTTATAAATCAATGAAAGCCGGCTGCACGCACGAAAAAACATGACTCATTGTCACGTTTCGCCTGAGCCGAGCGTGCAAGCAAGAGCACGGAACAAGCAATAGAGAGGCACGACCATCCTAAGTGTTTGCCTTGTGACGCATTTATCCTAAGTTGCTAATAGCACATTGTTACTTGTAATTAATCTTTATAATTCAAGTAAAGAAAATTTTAATTAGCGAGTTCGTGAGTTAGTTAATTTATCGAAAAAAATTAATTTTCAATTAACCTTTGAATTATACAAAATAATTATGATTTAGTGATAATAATCATTCAATTCAATTCTTAAGTATGCATAGTATTTTCATCAATGTTTTCGTCCGTAAACCGACTTTACTGTAAACCAAATTTTTATTTCTAAAAATTTTACCGATGCCACAGAATCTCCAAAAGCATTATGAAAACTGCTACTATAGTGATAGATGCCAGTAGACCAAAAGCTGGAGCTGCCTGCCCGAGCGCAAGAGCCCGTGGTGTGCTGCCCGAGCATGTCGCTATGAACCCGGCCACTCGCGCCTGAGCCGCTTTTATATGACCCCTCTCGCTAAGGCGCATTAAACTATAAAAAAAATATTTAAGTTACATAAGAAATCATTATAACTGGTGTGTTACATACTCAACATAAGCTGAAAGAAAAAGGACGATAAAGTATCAATAGTCACTGCATACCTGACAACTTGTACGGACTGCGGTGCGTAAACTTGTAAAGTAAAATTGTTTATCTTTAAAAGTTCTAAAAGAAAAGAAAACCTATCAACTCACTTAAACCTTTTTAGTAATCACATTTGTTAAAAATTACACATCGAAATAAATATATAATATACCTATTAGCTTGCAATGATATGCGTTGCTGGTGTCAGCCTAACGGGGGACTGTTATTATATTTTAAAATAACACTCTCAGAAACACACTTGAAAGGAGCTGAAACTATTAAGTGAATAATGTGTGACAACACAAATATATATTCAAGGTTTATTTATTTGTGTTGTCACACATTCCATTACCATTATAACTACGACATCCGACTTTTTTGTTGTAGAAAAATACAAAAAGAGACATCTCTAACTACTTTAATATCTTAATTACACCCCAATAGTTCGTACTTATCTAACATACTCGTAATTTGTTTTTATAATAAATTAAAATCAAATACAAGTAAAAAATAAAAGGCATAGTTTATACAAACTAAACAGTCGCTAAGGCTTTAATCAGTTAATTAAGATTTTAGATAGTGTATATTATCGTATCTATAAAATAATTATTAATCATCGTTATTTAAAAGATATTTTATCGTGGCATTAAATTGTGTAATCTTCTTAGGTCTTATGCTATCATATGGAACATTATCGAATCTGAGATCAAGGTTCGGGGTTCGAGAATAATTTGTCGTGGAAATTACCTCCAATTGAAGAACTCTTTATAAGAGCTTCTCTTCTGTGTCATGATATAGACAGGAGAGGGATATATCATGGGTAATGATCCCAGTCGGCACAATTCTGAGTCGACAAATGTACGTGAGATTGTTTGATACGCGGAGTAGGGTTCTGTGTGATATGCGTAATCTGTGGAATATGCATATATATCATGTATTCGCTAGTGAATAACAAATATCTTATATTATGGCGCATTTCCTATTATAATTATATGAATGTTTAAATAATTATATTTCGAATTTTTAGGTTGCAATTTAATTTAAATTTTTATAATTTTGTAATAAAGTTGGTTGTTTTTCGATAAAATATAACCTTTTATAAAAAAATCAATTAAGTAATTTATAGCAGTATCTGGGAAACAGCATCTAAAAAGCATTTGGTGATTTGAACTTTTGAGTCCTGTAAAGCAGCACGAAGTAGTGAATTTGACAGATTTAACAAAATTAAATCAATTTGTATACTGAAACACCTGCGGTTACAGAAAGCTACTCGTTTC
Organism: Pieris macdunnoughi; assembly: GCA_905332375.1. Classification (NCBI taxonomy): domain Eukaryota; kingdom Metazoa; phylum Arthropoda; class Insecta; order Lepidoptera; family Pieridae; genus Pieris; species Pieris macdunnoughi. Next base: position 2,323,118 of record CAJOBZ010000040.1, read on the forward strand.
GGAGGTTTTTTGGGTCTTAAAACTAGCGGAGTTGGGTTTTGTTTATTTTTTTTAATTGTTCAAGATTTTCGCCTTGTTAAAACGTGGTATGTTTTGAAATCGTGTTACCTCCTGTGCGAATGAGCTCAATTCCATACTCGACAGTTTGGTACAAGTCCTTGGTACGCTTTGTATTTCTCACCTTTTCTCTCAGCTCATCCTCTTTGGGGTCTTTATATCCTCTGTAGTAAAAAAAACCTGCGTCCTTTGCATAAAATACAATAATTATAACTTTTATCATTTTCGAAGCACGTTATCGTTATCAAACGCAATAAATTTAAAAACTACAGGAAGGTCAAAACGTATAATCCTGTACGTAAAACGTATGATACAAAACCTAGCGCAAAAACATAACAGAGTAATAACAGAATGCCCTTCTTTAAATTAAAATATAATATGACCATTTACCTCAAACCAGCCTGTTGTGTATCCTATATCCTCAAAAATAAGCTCAAAGTCACTCCTAATAAGTCCATCTATATCTGACAGAGTGGGTGGCGCGGCACTAAGAAGCCAAGATACTACGCTACTTGTATAGTAGTTGTATAGTAGCATACTTGTCAAGCCTATGACTAATAGAGTCACACGTTGACCTATAAAATACGTTAATTTATAATACAAATGTAATTTATTCAAACTACAGAACTATAGAAAACTTTTTTCTACCTTGACACGAATATCGGTGTTCAACGATTCCCGTCCCCTCTTCGTAACCTAAAATATTATAGACAAACATTAATTTACAAAAGAATCCTGCTATTTTTAAGTATTTTAAACAAATATTATAGAGTACGCGATAGTACACCCATATCCTTTAAATTTACCACCACTTTTAACATAAGTACTACTATATTTATTGTACCTCGACGGCCACACTTTGATTTCGCGTTTAAGTTTTATACTCATCTCAATTGCAATAGCGATTGCGATTCAGACTTCAATGGAGAGTTTTTGTACCGTCCGATGAGGCTGCGATGTCAGCACTATGTATATGAAGAGAACTACACCATAATTCCGTAAAAAAACGTCGATCTCGATATCACTATACTGAAGTTACAGAGTAGGGGCACGCAGCAATACGAATATGTCTTGCTTATTATTAAAACGTTATTTCAATTGACAATCACAAAGTAATTTCATTTAAATGTACGTAATAAATACCCTGTTGACACACCGCCCCCAGTACACTAAGCACAGCATAGATCGCTGGCCTAGGTCTGCGTTCCAAAACAGCTGCTATAGCCAGCACCAGAACACAAAAGATACCAGCACCCACAGAGCACCACCAAACCGCTGGGGAGAGAGGAGTCAGAAATTTGTTCTCATAGTTACCTATGCCTTTATTTGGTATAAGGTAGAAAAATCGGGATCTGAAAGATCGTAAACACTTTAGAACATTGCTTAAGGATAGGCTACCGTCTCAGTTATATGGATATATATGGTACTTCTATTAATTATTAACTTTAACTTAAGAATAAATGATAACAACTTACTCTAGTTGTGTGACAGGTGGGTTAAAAATGTCCACCCATTGAAGTCGCTCCGACGTGATTCTGGCTGAAGTGCAGGAGAGATCTTGTTGACCCCAGTACAGCGAATTCGTCACTGCCTTCGCAATATCATAATCAAACTTTCGTTTAAATGTTGGTACAAGATTTTGCACCTAATAACTAAGCAACTTACTAATGAAGCATTTTTGTGTGGAGGTCCGATCCATCTTCCAGCTACAGTATAGTTGAACCTATAAAACCGTTTTGTCTTTGAACCATTAAACATAAGTTCTTATTTAGTGTTTAGTACTTACAACAAAAACAATCAATCAGGTGTTTTATAATCGACATGATTGCATCGATTTTACGATAAAATTTAAAATGATGATCTTGCCGCTTTGGAAATTATCGATAAAGAAAAACAATCAGAGATACGCAGAAAGAGTTGGTTAAGCATTTATTTAGTGATAAACAAAAACAGTAATTATGAACCACTACCTAAAGTTGTGTTTTTCCTTTAAAACGTCAAGTAGGATCGCAGCTGTTTTTGTAAAAACTGATATTCCCTTTGTATAAGATAAGCTTGTAAGCATTTCTGGCTCAAATGTTTTTGGCTGACCCACGACCTACAATCATATTATATAAATTCATTTTAAATAATGTTTGTTAAAAAAACAGGGGAGCTACTATTGATTTTGACCTCAGTTTTCCGTAGCTGTATGTACGTCTGCAGGACGTAGCGAGTTTAAAAAGTGGAAAAATATTTGTGCAAGACGGGGTTGGACCACGTGAACTCAAACTTAAAAGTCGCACTCTTATAAATATCAGTAAGGTTCATATGACAACATCACTTCGTTTACGTTTAAAATTCGACGGAGCTTTGCTCTAAATGTACCCTACTTGCTTGTTCTATCCATCATGTACTTATTATTGTTCAATACTTAAAACCTTATTCAGTGAATAATAATAATTCATTTAAATTATATGACGTACCACAGTGACAACTCGCAACGTCAGATTGTGGAAATCCCAGCGATCATAAAGTTTGAATGATCTCGAAGGAATCTTCAGACCTAAGTGATTAGAAAAATTACATTTTAAATGCTAGGGCTTAACAAAATACATAGTATAAATGCGTACAAAAGTATTTCTAACTAGCTAATGGTTTTAGCGATATTGAATTTATGAATTATTTATAAATTAATAGCGGATTTCAGTTTCGATAAAGTAGATCTCGGGTAGGTAATTAATTAAAATATATTATATTCTCGACATTTCGAGGTAGGATATTCAAGTTGTTTTTAGTGCTTTATAAAATTTTGAAATAGCGATGCCCTACCAAAACTTTAATGGCAAAGGGTGCATTGGGGTTTACAAGTATAAAATCAAGTCTTTCTGAATTAATAATAAAATAAAAATAATTTAGAAAAATTAAATCAACTCTAAACATCATTATCTACTTTTCAAAATCTACAGAACCGAATAATAATAAATTAAAATATCCAGACCGTTCGTCTGGTCCCAAGTCCCCAAGAATGTTCTCTCCAACTCGTTTCCCTGTATCTTGCCAAAGTTAAATATATCCGTTAGCTCGTAACGGCTTCCTGCAAAATAAAACCGAACGACTATTACCAATTTTCATTGAATTGTCATTGGCGCATTTGCATAATATTTTTGGGAATCGCTTTATTAATTTTGATTGAACTTGTATAGCAAAAGGTCATTTTATTAAAGTCTTTAATATAAACCCTGTTACCCATAAACGGGCGATTAGGGGCTTAAAGAAACCGCAACATTAAAAACACACTCGGAACCTATTAACAGACCGTGACAGCGGATGTTCATGATCAACTGTGTTTTAATTAATATACATACAACAAGATTATTTTATTTATGTTTAAATGGACGAATTATTTTAATTATGTTGGGGAATTTGAAGGAAATTGTTAGTTAAATGGACGCCCACGACACTATTTTATTTTTTATCAGAGTGATTTAAATAAGAAGAGTTTAATTAACAACTCAGTCCTTTTTATCAGTAAGGGGGCAAGTATAATTACAAAATTGGTTTTTACCCGTAAAAGTAGCTAATGCAATATCGGAATCGACACTCAAATTCATTTGTTGCATCATATCATCAATAGTCATGTTCCGTGTAGCACTGGTGTGCTCTAAAATGAGCCAAATATGCATCGCGTCGAACAGACCGCTCTTCGATGACTGTAATATCGTCATTAAATGGTTAACTACGAGCATTTATAGTTTGTAAAGCTTGGGTAAAATCGATTTCGAACACGAATTGAATTTTTATAGAGTTTTTTTAATAGACTCTTTAATGCAAACTAAATAATCTAAAATGCAAAGAGCATATTCTATTGTCTCTGTCAAATTGTATATTTATGTTCTATGTAAATAATTGATTCATTTTTAAGTATAAGAAGGTACATGTTCCTAAATAATATTATGTTGGTAGGTACCTACCATATCCCGGTAAACCTATTGTTTGTTTGTTTGCATTAAATAGGTTCCAAAACTACTAGAACGATTTAAAAAATCTTTCATCATCATACTGAACATATTATGTCAAATTTTTTACCAATACCATATGTCTAATATTTAAATTCATTAGTCCATATACCGAGGAAGGCTTTAGGACATAGGATATTATGCTTTGACAGGATAACTGCGGATGAATCCGCAGAGAACAGCTAGTTTTCTTTAATTATAAATATTATATTAATTACCTTATCTAGTATATTATATGTGTTATCACACGATCCGTTCAATAACACACCAACGGGAACAGACTGTTTTCGTAATACACTTTCTATTTTCGTTATATCTTTATTAATCCTGCACGTTGATATTCTGACATTGTTATCAATGAATGTGTGACCTAGAGTTAATTCGTCTGAAAAGATTTATTTTTACATTTTCGTGTGTAGTATAGGATAAGTACTTCATAGCCTACCGTGAGGTGAGGTGCAATGCAGAAGACATAGATGTCTGATGTCTCGTCTTCTAAAGTAGTCCAGTACAAATCGCAAATCCCACGCAGCCGCAGTGCCAATAAATACCCATAACAACAAGGGTATAGAGAGATTTTTTGCAAATGCCATTGACATTATCAAATATTCACCTATTATATTTAAATATGCGTTTTCAACCGGGTGGCGTAATCTAACTTGGAGCTTATACGAGTATTTGCCAAAACGAATTATGTTACTTATATATAACATAATACTTAAAATATTCACGTACCGACAGAAAAAAAATACAAAAAACCTTTTTGGAAAGTTTCTTATGAATATTAAAGCGTTAAACAATTTGATTGACATCACAATACTTTTATAAAATTGAAAGTTTGATGGCGTCTCATTAATATAAAAAAATCTAATAATAAACGAACTCAGCTTCAACGTTTAGATTAATCGTCACCATATCTCATGTATTTTATTACTTAACAATATGATTAGCTATTTCTACGCAGATATTTTTTTATCTACTTAGTTATTTTTATATTTATCTCTTTTATAGTCATTTAAGGCGCTTTATCTCTTAAAACAACATTGAAACAGATTACTTATCGTAAAAAATATGGCAAAAAATTATACATTACTTATCTGCGTTTTCAGCTGACCGTTAACATCAGTAATGGTCGATTAAATGCATATGCAATTCGCGAATGTCGCCCTATCAAAAATGATAGGCAAATCGGTGTGTAATCACAGCGTTTAACTCGTCACGCGGACGGCTCGCTTGGTAATATCCCTCCACAAAATTGATTTCAATTATTATATTGCTTTTTTTTAAAGTAAATAGTTTATTATTATTATGTATCTTATGTCCGGTCCTTTAGAAAGCTTACGTGGGGACATACAGATGTTTACAGATCCAACACGCAGAGACTCACATTTTATGATGTGTCACTTAGAACCAGGCTAAGGAGCCTGACGGCACTATGTAGTCCAAGACAGTCCACGGCGGATTTAGTTATTATTGCAAAAATATAAAAAATTAATGATTTGGCCTATTGCGCGGGGTTTTGAGGGTTTGGTGGACTATGATTTGGGACTAGTTTGTTTTTAGATCCGGCTTATCACAGAAACTGTCTCACGCAGACTGTTCAGTATTATATCAACGGAAGAACATCTGTTTGCGTGCTTTCTGGATTTTTAAAAGCGATTGTTTCATTTCTTATGACCTGTTATGGCTAAGAACAAGAACTGGTGATCCGGAGGAAATTGTGAAACTTTTTCATTAATTTGGGATGTAGAGTAAGATTAGAAGAGTAGGATATAGTGGTGTAGGCTGTTCAGTAGGTGGCACATTTGACGATAATATTATTCATATGTCGATATGGTTCTATTGGCTCCCTCACTAGGTGCCAACAAAAAGCTTTTAAAAATATGTGAAGAGTTCGCAGCGGCTCATAGTCACAGATACAATACAATAATAGTTAGTATTTCAGTCGTGCGATTATGAAGTTGATACAGTTCCACCAGTGTTGCTGATTGATTTCTCTGATGGAGCTGATCTGGAGCGAGAAAGAAGAGCGTTAGCCCTTAGGGGTAATATGCTGGCCCGGAGGTTAGCACGTAACTCAACAGAAGTCAAAGCTATCGTTCAAGGCGTATAGACAGTCATTTTACTGGTGCAGCCTATGGACCCGTTTTATATAGAAGGCGTTGAATACGCTCCAACAACACGTTTGGGTTGCTGCAATTGGGCTTGTTGAGATTCTACAGTGCGTCATGTATGTTTGCCGTGACCCGAATTGACGGACTGACGGTTTTGCATTAGGTTTTTCATTGGTTTAACATTTGGACATAGCACCGATGGTATCCTGAATGTGTTGATCACAAAAAACATATTTTGTGACGTCGGTATGCTGTCTTAGACCACTATATGAGTTTTTTGTTTTGTTTACTAATAAAAAAAACTAAAACTGCATATGGATATGCTCTGAAATAAATCATTATTATTATTTAGGGAATCTGACTCCCCATGATTTAGGGGGAAAGTCAACATAATTTTCCAGTCTTGCGAAGCCGGGACCAACCATATTCCATTCATACGGTAGTTTATACTTTTCAATCGTATTTTTCGAGACTATATAAATATAAGTATTTATTGGTTCCTTAGTAAATAAATAAATGAAGAAAATAAAATACAGATATTAAATAAATTTAAATTTATTTTAATTACAATCGAGAGCGGATCCAGGTGTTGTAGGATGTTATTCTGGTGAAACCAGCTGGCAAGTTGCGTTGGCAGCCAGAGCTAGATTGGAATGATGCAAGTCCAATCTGTAGGTAGATGAAATTTGTTTGAATAAATTTTGTTGAAATATGTAAAGCTCTTTATTAGCTGATTAAAAATATAATGTTTTTGTGCTATCCTTATCAAATTATATGTATTTAAATTACTAAAAACTTTATATGTGATAATTTTTATCTTCAGATTTATATTGTTATATTAATTATTTACTATATAATAATATACTAAATAATAATCCTTCGGACTTTCGAGATAGTAAAAATCTTTAAAAGCATGTGTTTTGTATACGTTCATGAATAATAAATAATCATGAAAATTAGATATCATTAAAATATCCTTACCAATTGGTCGTTGACGACCAGAGGGCTACCACCATCACCACTGCAGGTACTTTTGCCGTTGGCACCACTGACACACAGGGTTGAGCTAACAACAAAGGCAGCAAACGTACGCGCGCACTCTTGGTTGCTAATCACAGTCAAGTCAACGTTGTTCAAGGTCTGTCCAGTCGTAATCGGAGTTCCGTCAGCTGAAACATGAACAAGTCAACTTTAAAGTAGAACGCGTTAAGCAAAATCACTAATTGACATTAAAGTTTTGGCTTATGTTATACAGGAGTGATGTTGGTGTATTACTAAGTGTTAATAAGCTGTGTTCAAATGCTACTTACACACGATACCGAAACCAGCTGCGCTAGCGACTACACCATTGTATAGGTTGTTGCCGCTGGCGATGGAGATGGGTTTGATGTATTCTGAAATATACAAATTGTTCATATTAACTTTTATTCACTTAACATCGTCGTGGTCAGTAAAATATACATAAGTATATCATTTCTACCTTTATTGAAAATGATTTGTACCATATTATAAAAATTATTAGGAACGTTAAAAGTTACATTTATTGTCTACGAAAAACGATAAATGTCTTTTAATACAAAAGAAGAGAAATAAAAACATAATATACCTGAGGAAGCAACATTAGGAAGAACGAGCACAGCAATATCGTTGGCACGGGTGACTGTGTTGTATTCAGAGTGGACTTGGACATTGTTGGTGATGACACGCTGACCACCAGAGAACAGACGTTTGGAACCGAAGACAACGGTGAGAAGAATACCCTCGTGAGAGCCAGTTGTCCAGCAGTGAGCTGCAGTTAAGGCTCTGTTTGCAGAAATAAGAGCAGATCCACACACTGACTGTCCTCCAGAGACCAAGTTAACTATAACACCTCCCTATTAAACATAAGAATATAATAAGGATATTTACATATTATAATCAAAATAATTGGGAGGTATCAACTCATAAAGACTAATGAAGTGGTCATGGACATGGTACTGAAGATTTTAAACGCTAGACATACCACGTAAGGGAAATCTCCAAGTTCCGATGGGGATCCACCGACGATTCTAGAGCCGTCGAAGTCAGTTGCCTCTTCAGCGGCCTTGATGCGGGCGGCCATCGGGATACCGATCTTGCCATGGTAGTCCAGTTCAATTGACTCTTGGTGAGGAACGGCAAAAGCCGCTGTGACTCCGAGAATTACAAGAAACAGTTTCATCGTGGCGAACAAAGCTAAACTATAGTCTACTGATATCGACCCCTTTTATATACCTCTGAAAAATACTAATCAAAACTTAGATTGTAAAGATATAATTACCTTGTTAATACAATGACACACAAAAAATACATGACTATCAATTAGATAATATTTTCCGCCTATGGGTACACTAACATTTCCTGTTGGTTCATTCCTCCAAAGGTGTTAACTTCCTGGATAAGAGAGGAAATGATGAGGATTGCGTTGTCTATAAATCGATCCAATGTTAGTCTTATGCATTTATCTAATAACAAGACAGCGCATGTACGTAATATATAATATACTAATAGACCGGCCAAGCGTTGCTGTGGCTAAGGTTTTTGTTATAAATGTATTACATAGTAGTAAACTATTCAAGGGAAACGGTAGGAGAACACCAGTCATGGAGTCCACCATGCTTTTTTGGTGGGTAATGGATATGCCATTAAATTGTAGCTTATGTGGAACGTTGGTACTTTCAACACAGCGCCATCTGTTAGAATTGTGACTATCAAATAATAAACAAATGTTTCAAAATAAAATAATATTGCGGGTATAAATTGAGATGTAAGCTATCCTATCTTTTAAGTTAGATCAAACTACACACGGTGTGCAAATTTGATTGATATTGGTTCGGTAGTTTAGGAGTCCATAGCGGACAAACAACGTGACACGTAATTTATATATATTAAGATAATAATCTCATACAAAAACACACAATCACTCATAAGCATACAGTATTTTTTTAGGTTTATTTATTACTAGCGACCCGCCCCGGCTTCGCACGGATGCAGATGCGATTTTTTAATTTGTAATATCTTCGAAAATATTCATTTAAATCATATGCTGTAAAGGGCCATATACATCTATATTAAATCAACAATGTATTTAAGGTATTTAATTTGATAAGGATTAATGCTGTATTGGTTAAAATCGCTTCGAAAATTAACCATTATTTGTCGTAAAAAGTAAATGACATAATTTTTTTATTGTTGGATATCCATCGCGAAGTTTTCCCACTTGAACCACACGGCCCAAGAGTCTCTACTCCAAAGGGAACAAAATCGAAGTTTGAGGAAAGACTCTTATATTTGTGCGAGTACTGTGATTTATTTGAAATAAAATTATCACCCATACTACCGCATTTAACAGAAAGAATAGAACTGTTGAGCCATCTCGATCACAATCGGTCCACTCGATTAGGAGACACGTCCAACTTTTTGTATTAGGAAACACTTCTATACTATTCCTAGTTGTCATTTCTAGGAATGGCGATCTGAGAATAAAAGTAAATCGCAATTTATTTTAATGCAGCCTTGCGACTGTAACTCACTTTTCGAACTCACACAGCGGTTTTCACAGCGGCGGTCGCGCTCAAATTTGTCGTAAAGCAGTCATTTTACGATTTGGCATTCGAAAAGTGAGTTTACTTGTCTTTGTCTGTTTCTACGTTGTAATTGGTTAGTTCAGTTGTTCGGTTGGTGGATTCGATGCACGATTCATATACAATTATTAATCATTATAATAATTCATTAGTATATCATTTATTATCCGTCTCGCGTTACACTGGCCATTTTCAAATATACACTATCAATTGTTCAAGGTTTGCTACAACTTTTGTAAAAACATCTTATTTCTGTTTAGTGAGGCTGTTAGCGTCTCCGAGGAAGCAAGTGGAATAATAATAAATAAATAATAAAAATTACTTTATTTGACTCAAAAACATAACATTTTGTACTTACATTTAAGATTTTAAACATACACTAGGCTACGAATTGTTGAGATACAATATTAATTGTGGTTAGTTAACCTTATGCATAATATACTTCTATGAGCACTAGCGTTTAAACTAGGCCTACCCTGTATCTTAAACGCTAGTTTCTTCAAGTGTTATTAAAAAATTGGATACCATATATGAATTTAGTGTCTTTATTTAGGTAAGTATGAAACAGATATTTACTGTCAAAAGTTCCGGATTTCATATTTTTTCCTAGATCTTTGACCCAATAAAATTTCAAAACCATACTCACAATTTTTAAGCATAGCGCCGGTTACTCAACAATTCAGTTTATGTTTCGGCCAAAATTCAAAAATGGAACGCCATGTTTCCGCCCTATATCACCGCTCCATAGCGGCCTTTAAGTAGACGGACTATAAACTACCTATAATTTATTCTACACTGACTGAGGTTCGTTACCTCAATATTAACGAACTATAATATTTAAAAAACAATTTATTTTTTTAATTATGCGCAAACGATGATATGAATTTCGATGATTTAAAATTATTTAATCTAGATATCAAAAGTATTTATCACAGTAACTAAGTAATTATATTTATTAGCGTAGATGTTAAATGGACCGATTTGAATGATGGTTTAGATTCACAAACCAGCCAGGCAGATGGCGCTGCAGTCGGTACTTTCATACTTTGTTTATAATCCTAACCGCTTGAAACATCCTGCAGGATAACGTCTGACGGGTCCGCTAGTGTTTAAATAAAATTTCGCGAATTTATTATATGAATGGATGTTTAGAGAGCTTTTCAGCAATCGTCGTCTGCGGGATGCGAAGCGAGCAAAACAACTTTTTAGAAACAAACATATCTAGAAGTACCTAATTGATTATAAATACATTCTTACATGTAGGTAGGTAAGCATCTTTTTGAACAATTTACAATGGAAAATTTGTAAGTTTGGATATGTACACACATTTAGATAAAATATTACTTTAAATTGAAATTAATGATTACATCAATAGCTAATTGTGTTAAGCAATCAATAATGTAAAAGAATTGCTATGTTCCAATATGAAACGAAACTGCAGACCGTGACTAGACAAAAACAAAATAAACAAATAAATAAAATATAGTGGAATAAATAGAAAAAACAGATAAGCGTCTCCCTGTACACATTCAAACATATACAGTGAGATAGCGTGTAACATTGTGTTTTCATACAATGGCCAAGTCAATGTATTTATTTAAAACATAAAAGATTTTTAATATTGACATCGAATCTTGTTAGATTAGCTAATTACCTAAAGTAAAGTGAACTAAAAAATAAAAAATCATTTAATCATATTATAGGTAACACAATGTTCACTTATGAACGTCAAAAAAAGAAATGTAAATGTAATGCTTTACATTTAGTGCCAGTTCTCAAATTAAGGGCCTAGAACGGAAGAGAAGAACTGGCAATAACTCTCCGCCACTCTTTTTAATCGCCATGTTTTTTTTTACACAACGTTGTACGGAACTGCAACCATTACACCTAATCACTTAAGACAGAAGGTCCCTTAATAGGGAATGAATAAATTAACCGACCCGGTATGACATGGATCTCACCTTTGTCCGGTAGGAGGACTTAGTTGCGAGACTTGTTTTTTTACAAGTTATGTTTTTGATGTTATATCATTTCTTTTTGTAAGATCTATTTTTTTTTTCAATTATAGTTAGTATCTTCTGCTTCTTCAAAATCTTACATCCCATTATATTATACATATACAGGTACACTGATTCATGCACTGCAAATATAACTATGTAATGCTATATAAATACATGTTATTACAATGCTATTAATGCATTTGGCGTATCAAACTAGAAAACAATACCAAAATTGCAAAATATTATTATTATTGCAAAATGTAATTCCTTGAGTACACACTAACTAAGATATATGTTATGTTATGTTTCGTTGTCATATTATGATTTTGTTATCTTACATTCAGATGTAAAGTGCAAAGCACGAAGTGGCGCGCGATTATTTTTGAACAAGAACTCTCTCCGACATCAAATAATTTTGAGCATTGAACTATTTTTTTTTTATAATAACCTATCATAACAAATGAGTCGATCTACTTAATACTGCATGTATGACAATTATTTTGTGTATGGAAATTATTATTTTATGACTTACAAGTTCTTGTTAAATAAAAAGTAATCCTCTTTAGAATAAAATGCACGTTTGGAATAAATACAATATTAAGGTTTTAGTAAGAAACTTACTGCTGTTTCCGTGGTTTTTTACTACTATTTGTGGCACTTCACTTTTACGCTTAACTTTTAGTGGTGTCTAAAAAAATTATATTTGTTGTTATTAAAAATAATTCACATTTATTTGCGCCTATTTATATTATTTGTACCTATATGTTTATTGGTGTTTCTACTAGTAGTTTTTTTTAAGCTACTATTACCACATCATTTATTAATTCATATTGGGTTTTTTACAAATCAAAACTTCTTCATTCGTAAGACTTAAAATTGATACGCGCGCATATGAGATCAGCACCTGCGCCTGGAAAAATAACATAACCTCGACTCAGAGGTCAAAAAGTAAGAAGGGCAGGGCGGGAGATGGCCCTCGGGGGTCATTTGCCTTCTACTATTAAAGCGTAACACTAAACGGCAACGGCGTAAAAAATGTCAATGGGAACTATGTATTGTATTATTACTACATAGGTACATGTTGTTTGTTGTAGAAACGAATAAACATTATATTAGGTCCTTACATATGAAATTGGCGTTTTTCGTACTGGCCACTTTAATCACGATGTTCTCCTCTTTGGTAAGGAATTCCAAATTCAAATTTGTACAGCTATTTACTCATGTATTTGTGCTTCGATGACCGTCATTCATTTGTTTTTTTCTGTTTGCTTCACTCATTTTACAAAATGGAAAACTTAAAGTATCGCATTATTTACGAGAACAAGTTCCGCCGTGGCACTAGTGCTGCGGAAACGACTCGAAGGGTGAATGATGTGTATGGCGGTCATGTTGCAAAATAAAACACAGTTCGTTTTTGGTTCCAACGTTTTCGTTCTGGAAATTTCGACCTGCAGAACAAGCCCCGTGGACGGCCTGAGACCCAAGTTGATAATGAAGTATTGAAGGCTATTGTGGAAGCGGATCCATCGCAAACCACGTCCGAGTTAGCTGCAGGCTGCGGTGTTAGTGATAAAACTGTTTTAATTCACTTGAAGCAAATTGGGAAGATTAAAAAGCTTGAAAGATGGGTACCTCACGAATCGACTGAAGCAAACCGGCAAACGCGCGTCGACTGCTGCGTTACATTACTGAACCGGCACAATTATGAAGGTATTTTAAACCGAATCTTTACCTGTGATGAAAAATGGATTCTTTACGATAATCGGAAGCGCTCAGCGCAATGGTTGGATCCTGGCCAGCCAGCCAAATCCTGCCCCAAGCGTAAATTAACCCCAAAAAAGCTACTTGTAAGCGTTTGGTGGACTAGTGCCAGTATTGTTCATTGCAGTTTTCTCAAATCTGGCCAGACTATTACGGCTGATGTCTATTGTCAGCAATTGCAAACCATGATGGAAAAGCTAGCGGCTAAACAACCTAGGCTGGTCAATCGCTCCACGCCACTGCTACTTCACGACAACGCTAGTCCACACACTGCACAACAAACGGCTACCAAATTAGAAGAGCTTCAATTGGAATGTCTAAGACATCCTCCGTACTCCCCGGACCTTGCTCCAACAGATTACCATTTTTTTCGAAATTTGGACAACTTCTTGCAAGGGAAAAAATTTAACTCTGATGGGGCAGTCCAAATCGCCTTCACAGATTTTATTGATTCCCGTCCGACTGGGTTTTTTAGTAAAGGAATCAATGAACTACCTATGAGATGTGTGTGTGCAAAAGTGCATAGAAAACAATGGTTCATACTTTGATTAATTAAATATATTATATTTAAAAATATTAGACTTTTTGTTCCTCCCATACAAAACGCCAATTTCATATGTAAGGACCTAATATATACGGCTCATATAAGGCTTAACAGATGTAATTTAAATTTTGCAAATCGTTTTAGATCGTTGAGCCCTAAAAAATTATCATGGCAACGGGATAAACTACGCTACAGATTATATATTATACGTCGCCATGTAATTTTGTTATTTTAATCATCAGAAATCAATTATAATATGATACATGCCTTGAAGATAAATAAGGCAAATTCGTATAAAGCAACATTTGTGTGCTTTTTTTTTCATAAATTTATTGTTGGACTTAAAACTTGGTTTCTAGAGCTATTTTCAGAGGAAAAATTACTTCCCGTTAGCATTAAGGCCGGTATGCTACCTTATAAGCTGGCAAATGTAGGATATTATGGGGCAAAGTGTTTGAATGGAAGACGTTAGAAGTTAGAATACGCGATTTAGACCGATTGTCATATCTATCTTTATCATTTGATTCGACTGCTTGTCTTATTGTCTTATAGCTATTCGTGTATAAGTTATACTAATAATGAGAAACACTTTATGTTTCTTAGAACATTAATATAATATTGTTTACAACTTTGATTTTGTTCTCTTTGGAGTAGAGACTCTTGGGCCGTGAGATTCAAGTGCTCAGGCGCTAATTGAAGACTTAAGTGAGCGCCTGGTAGATAGTACCGGTGACCCCAGTGCTGTTGCTTTCCTCGATCAACGAATAAGTATCGCAATACAGCGTTTGAAAAAATCCTGAAGGTACACTGCCACGGGGACCAAACCTTTAATTTGTAATTATTATTATAATACCTATGTAGGTTAAGAAAATTGTACTGTACTGTACTGTACGGTATATTTATTTAATTAAAATAAAACATTATTTAAGGGCGTGTTCAGAATTAAACTGAATTGTGCCTAAGAAAGTGCTTTAGTTTCTTCTTGAAATAATATTGAGTACATTACAGTAGAAACATACAATATGAAGTAACCTAACGAAATTAAGCATCCAAAATTAAAATAGCCATGATGATCGCCAACCTTCGCAAGGAGATGGCACTATAAGAAGAAGAAGAACGAAAGGGACGTGGGAAAGATTCAAGAGCAGAAATCTAGCTAGCGATTGCCATACTTTTAAAGTGAAACTTCTTTAGGCGCATGAGGGTAAATTTTTTACGGAACGTCACGAAGATGTGCAGCGTTTTTGTCGAAGAAAAGGGAGAGAGCGATTGAGACCGATTGAGAGAGAGTGAGATGGGTGAAACACCTTATAGAAATTCTATTTTTAAAATTAAAACTTTGTAAAGAGAATTAATGAAATATTAGTATTTTATATTTTATGAAAAATAATTTATTGAAATCTCAAATGATGAATTGTAAATTAAAAAGCCACGTTTTTATAAAAAAAAAATTAAATTTATTATTTGTATTAATTTGCGACACTTAATATTTTAATGACCATTAAATTCCTAACATATCTTCCCTTTTCCCTCCCTCTAAGTCTCGGAAATCTAAAGTTTTGGATTTATATAAATATGAACAAGAGTTTGCAAAAGAAATTTCACTTCTGACATGTGTAGGTACCTACTTTGTACGAACGCACTTTTTTTTATAAAAATTGTAATTTTTGTCGAGCATAGTTCAGCTGTAATGGACCTTTTCCCGCGATTAGCGCAAGATTAGGTACTTTGACTGGAGCCTCTACGGATGTGCGACTGGACCCCTCCAACAGCGGACCCTGATTGTAAGCCGGTCGCTAGAATGTACTCCCCGTGGCATGCACGGCATGATCTTGGTGCAACTTCGCTTTGTGCAACTTTATTAGCCGCGCGCTATGAGTGCGTTGCGTGTACGCATCTCAGTCTAACTATCTCAGTGAGGGCAACACTTTGTACGTGATTTGAGAAATTCTTAACGAGAAGGTAGTTTCAAAGATTCATTAGATTGTACTTGCTATCTGAAGTATGCTAACGTTGCGGATTTTATAAGATTCTTTTCAAATCCAAAGATTTTAGAGAGGTAAAATAAGGATTTTTTTACACTATTTCGTAGTATTTTCTATTTTATACAGTAGTTTCTAGTTACGAGTTACCTTTGTGTTATGATGACGCTAAACCAGATAACATAAGGATCAAGATCCAGGTTGACACTACATCTAAGCGACGTTTGAGTGTCCGTATCATATAGTTTATGTAATACTGATTATACTGATTACTCAGAATTTATGTATAGCAGAGTTAGCCAGTTGCTAACTCGGCTATACATAAATTCTGATAAAAATACATTAGGTGTATCATCATATTGCTAAGGATAGCTAGCGATAAGTTAACACATCTTCCCTATAATATATACCTATCTCTTTTTTGGTAGATAGATTAATGCCATGATAAATTGTGATAAATGCTTTATTTATTCAATCTTCAATTAAATTCTGTAAAGTACATTCACATTTGCGAACGAATCCAGGAGTTGAATGAGCTGACTCTTGCGAAACCAGATGGTAAACCACGTTCGCAACCAGCAGCGGCGCCGAAGGACGTCACTCCGATCTGTAGGAAATGTTATTATTTATTCCAAGTTTAGTGTTTTCATAATAATGAAATCTACATTTAATAATTACTATGAGAATACTGACCAAAACATTGTTGAGGACTAGGGAACCACCGGAGTCACCGCTGCAAATGTTGCGGTTGGAACCGGCTGTGCAAATGGTAGAGGCGATGACGGTTCTGGTGCCGTAAACACGGGCACAATCCTGGTTAGTCATCACAGGCAGGTTAACGTGTCTTAGTACCTGGTTGGTCGTAATTCCTCCCGAGCTTGCTGTGAATATGTTTTGAGTATGATTATTATTTATACAAGCGACCGATTCAGGAAAAAATAGATCTCTCCTTTCAACTTAAAGTATCAAGATTATCTCTATATAATTTTTTTAATTCTATATTTATACACATATGGCTAAGTTCACCTTTTAAGATACTTTTATCCTAAAAATCTAACATTCTCTGGAAGCATCTGCCATTAACCATAATGGAATGAAAAAATACCAATTTTCGAAGTTATGGCGACAAAGCAATCGCCTCCTAGAGTTGGTGGTGTGAATGGGCAGCGAATAACACTTTGAGTGACCCTCCTTGTTTCCCTTATTATCCCCTCATAGAAAAATTGTATACGTACAGTCACCGGTTCTTCCGAAGCCAACAGCTGTAGCTGTTGATCCAGCAAACTGATTGCTTCCTGAGGCCAGGTTGATGCTCCGGATGTTGTCTATAATTAAAAATTAATTAAATATTTTTTGCTCTTTATGTAGATATGCATTTACATTTAACGTTTATCAAAGAATTCTAGCGTTCAAATTATACTGTTAAACTTACTGTTGAAACCAACGTTCTGGATAGTAATAACGGCGATATCATTTATCAGAGTGTCCATATTGTATGAGCCGTGCATTTGTACGCGGTTGCTGGTGATACGAGTTCCGCCAGAGAAGAGACGCATCGATGCAAGCACTACAGTGAGCGATTGGCCTTGGAACTGCCTTGTTCGCCAGCAGTGGGCAGCTGTCAGCACTCTGTTGCTGCTGATGAGAGTGGAACCGCAAACCGATTGACCGCCACCTCTCATGTTGATAAGTAAACCACCCTGCAAGAAATTATGGAATTCGAAATCGCGAATTGTTCATGGTGTGAATAAATGAGAAATTTTAACGAATTGTAGTGCAATCTTCAATTAAAATGTAATAATATTATAATAATTATCTTACAAAGAAGGGGAACTGTCCAAGGCTTGCTTGGCTTCCACCGACAATTCTGGAGCCGTCGAAGTCCATGGCTTCTTCATAGGCCTTGATGCGGGCAGCCTCCGGCATACCAATCTGTCCATGGTAGTCAGTAACTATGGGCTCATACTGCAATGGAGGAGCAGCCAGCGCTGCTGTGACTCCGAGAACTACCAAGAACAGTTTCATAGTTGCTGATTTGTGTTAATGGTTGATGGACATTGCAATCGCTTATATATAAGCAAAAATTGACAAAACATTGATAAGCCCTAATTCCTAAAGATAGTTTGCCAGAACGCTATCAATTAAAATGGCTTAAATTTTTAATTTACTAGCATTAGCCTGCGACGTTTCCTATCTTTCTCAATTGCGCCCTTTACTTTCTGTTTTTTGATATGTAGAAATAATAATTTAACTTGTTTATTTAAATATCAAATAAAACAGATAGTAGGTATATAAATTGATCAATGATTATTAATGTAAGTTTTTTAATCGTCGCAGTTCACAATATTTTAAATACATGTATAAACAGTATCTAATATATAAAATTCTCGTGTCACATTGTTCGTTCCCATACTCCTCCAAAACGGCTCGACCGATTCTTATGAATGTTTTATGCATATTCAGAAAGTCTGAGAATCGGCTACTATCTATCTTTCAAACCCCTAAGTGATAAGGGGTGTCCACCCCAAAAAAATTTTTTTTTAAATACAGCATACTAAAATACAAACAACCCTTAATTTTCACCTACCCTCTACGATCAACCCTAATTTTTTATTAGTTAGTTAATAACTTATAACTGAAACTCTGAGGTTTAAATATAAAAAAATCACAGAAAACCCTAAAAAGTTTACATTCCGGAAAACCGACATTCTGTACTAAAAGGTAGGCTAGGCATTAAGGAGAAACGAAGTTCGCGGGGGCAGCTAGTATATAATTATATATTTAAAATTGACAATTATACTGACAGCGTACGAGAATCTGGTATAAACCGAAAAAAGTAAATAACGTAATTCTCATTAAACAACGTTTCGTAAATTCCAACTTAAATAATGTAAATTTTAGTTAAAATTTAATTATTGAAGCTTCTTAGCCACCAAATAAACAATTTTGAGTTGCTGGAATTCCACTATAGGAACATGCAAGGAGTCGTGTATACAAGGCATGAAATAAGCTAAGAAATACCATGTCATATGCACAGTGAGGCTATTGAACTAAAATCTCTGAAATAAAATTAAATCTGTTAATAATATTTAATTAATTAAACATTATTTTTATTATAGAGCACCAATGGGTTTTACCACAAAAATGATATGATAATAATAATCAGAAGCATTTATTTACGGTTATCTAATTTAGATAATTTTCAATCAAATTATTGCATTAAGTACGTAACAAAATTGAAGTATTTTTTAAACATATAATATGAAAGATTTTTATTAAAGTTAATAATCAATTAACAAACTTTTTTCATATAACAAATGCGTAGACATCGTAGCATACACGTAAACTATGAAATCTGTCTTCTCAAGTCAATTTTCTCTTCTTATGTAAATGACCAGGAAATTCATAAACCTACCAAAGTTATTAAAATTTAACGGTTTTTAATTCTGTTATGTAATGAGGCAGTACACAATATATTGAATTCAGGTTTGCAGTCGTAGGTCGTTGCAGGTTCTTGTTCATACAAGTTGCCTTGATTTCGTCCGTATAACTCTTCCCAAGCGAGATTAAAGAATCATCACTAAAAACATTAAGACATTTAATCTAAATTAACTTCTAAAGATTAAAAGAGTGAGTGACTATCACTGCGACAGTTTGCTCCAGATCAAATATTTCAATAGTTACTTCGTAGGTGATTTGTCAAGACCATCTTATTTATTCATGTATATATTTAATTATTATTATGTAGGGAGTGAAAACCGTAATCCATGTCGGATACACTTATTTTTTTAACTTATTTTAACTTAACTTAATAATAACGTTAAGTCTTTACCAGCTCCTTAGTAAAATGTTTCAAGCAGAGATTTTTTCCATCTCATTATTGTTATTATTTCTAACGTAAGTATTTAGTTTTTACTTTCCATTGAGAATGTATGATTCACATTTCCACTATTTATTAAAGTAACTAAGTATACATCATTACCTATATGAATAAATTGATTTAACAGAAACATTTCATTCAATTCATGAAAGCTGAAACCAGAAAGTACGAGGGCGGCACTGAAAATTTCGGGAATCAAGGAAGTGACACAACATTACTATTTAAAAATGTATTTATTGCTTTTTGAAGTATTCTCCGCGAAATTTGACACATTTTTCATACGATGGAACCAATCATTGAAGCAACCATTCCATTCGGAAGTTGGGGTCTCCAAAATGGCCGTTTTGTAGGCGTCCACAGCTTCTTCAGGTGATGAAAATCTCTGACCACGCAATTTATTCTTTATTTTAGGGAAAGTATAGAAATCATTAGGGCTTAGGTCGGGGCTGTACGGCGGATGGTCTAATAATTCTATGTTTTCTTGCTCTAAAAACTCTTTTGTTCAGTGCGCGGTGTGAGAACTCGCATTGTCGTGATGGAGGATGATGCGGCGGTTGCAGTTCTCTTTACGGAGTTCAGAAACGACCTGTGGCAAACAAATGCTAGCATACCATTCTGCATTAACCGTTCTTTGTCCCTCAAGATGAATAGTCGCAACATGGCCGGTTTTGGAGACAAACGTGGCCACCATTTTTTTTGCAACACTCCGTGAATGAACAATTTTCGTTGGCTTTAACTCATTTTCGAACTCCCAAACTCGTGACTGGTTTTTTGTTTCGGGTTCGTACGCGTATATCCAGGATTCGTCACCTGATACGATGTTGTATACAGCATTTGAGGATCCTGCGTGACGTACCAAGCAAAACGCAAACCGCTTTTTGCTCTTCACAGAACGAATGCGGTATCCATCGGGAAAACAACTTTTTTACACCTAATTGTTCAATGTTCATCATTGCAAGATTATTTGTATTTGACTCATGCCAATGTCTAAAGTTGCCTGAATTTCGCGGTATGTCACATGTCGATCTTCCTCAATCAGCTTACGCACAGCATCAACGTTTTCTTTGGTGACTGCAGTTTTTGGACGACCTTGACGGGGATCATCACTGAGCTTGACACGTCCACGTTGAAATTCAGCAAACCAGCGATAAATTGTGGTTTTGGATGGGGCTTCATCACCAAATGCAGAAATTATCCGGTCAACACACTGTTTTTGTGATAAAGCACTTCGAAAAACATAATAAATCATCGCTCTTGAATTTTCTCGAGTCAATTCCATTTTCTCAACGACTAAACAAGTTTGACAAAACTTTGTGAAAATACCGAGAATTAAAAAAAATAAAAAACAATGGTATTCGATTTAAAAAAAAAGGAGTTTTCAATTAAAAAGATTTAAATATGACAGGAACAGTGGTATTATTCCATTCCCGATACTTTTAGTGCAGCCTATGTAGTTTTGCGAATCAGTGTTATATGCAATATGAGCACAATTTCGTTAGATCCATATAAAGTAGTGAGAATGCTGTCTCTTTATATAAAATAGTTGATTTAAGCCCAGTTGTGTAACGCCAAGTTTGAGGGAGATTTTGCCAGTTAGTTAATGAACCTAAAACTTTTCATCATAGACCATTACCAAGTGGTGATACTGGGACACCAGCTATATGTTTTTAAAGTCGTGCTGTAGCACCTCATGTTATTCCTCTTATCCTGCAATTACGCCCGACACCACATTCAGAGAATAAGAGACTGATGGTGACATATTTATGTAACTAAATTTATTTATTAAATATAAATGTTATATATACATGCACTAAGCGATGTCGTTTAATAAGAAACATCTAGGTTTTCTGAATATATGAAGTAACAACTGTACTAATTTCGTTTTAGTTTTTTTAATATATTATATAAATTGCAATGTCTCAGGACTTTGTCACGTTATTTATTATTTTTCCATACGATTCTACGGGCCTTCTTGTTTTATGCTTGTAGTGTTTTGCAATAAAGTATTTGAATAAAAAGATAACCTTCATATAAAAAGATATACCTACTTCAAAAACATGGAAGACTGTTTCAGTTTATTTGCTACTCCTACAAAATGTAATGATCAATATACTCCAATACACTTACAAATGGAGTTTATCGAGATTCAAGAAAAAAAAATCCAAATTTGAAGACGTAGAGTTGTGCGATTTCTACAAAAAAAAAACCTAGAAAAAGAAAATTTTCCGCAGCTTAGAAAATTCGCAACAAGATTCATTTCGATTTGAGTCTGGCAGTACTATATAAATATATAAATGCGAACAGTTCTTTTCATTGATGAAAGTGAATAAATCAACACATCGTACAAGACTGACTGACGATAATTTGGAAAATTATTTACTTATTATTCTTTGTATCAGTGGAATTAATCCAAATATCGATGGATTAGTTTCCCAAATTCAAGCTCAAGTGTCGCATTGCTTTCGGTGTACTTTCGTTGTTTGTAAGAATTGCAAAATTTAATTATTTAATTATAATGTACCATTTCATTTTGTTATTTTAATAAATTGTACTATAATAACATTGTAGTAATATTTAATGTCTAATATCTATCGCAAAAAATATTATCACGAGGTACTTTAAAATGCACTAAGTACTTTTAAACGCGGCCCGCGAACGTATTTGCACCCTAAAGTTTGGCCCTCAACATGTCAATGGTTGCCCATACCTAATTTAAAGGGTTGTATTCAGAACTGAAATTTATAATTCATATCTTTAATATGATACTTACAATAAAGAGATAATAAGTTCTTATGTTTCTGAAAAAAGCGGGTGGCGGCGAAATTGTCAACACCAAGATCAAAAAGGGTTAGAATTATTTAGCAGTGTGGAAGTGACTTGCGAAAAGGTACTCGGTCGTACATTAGTACTTTTTGCTACAAAATTTTAACCAGGCGCCATGCACCAACAATTATAAAGTCGACACAAGTGGAAAACGCATGGCTCGTAAACCTGGTTGGATTAAGAAACAATTCTATGGATTTACAGACAATATCTATATATATAAAAGAAAAATGGTCTTCGTTTGAGGCTCCTTCACGCCTAAACCACTGATCGTATCGACATGAAACTACCACCATTCGATGCGAAATAGACCTAGATGGTTTATGGCTATTTATTTATTAAATTCCAACGTTCCTTCATTTTTTTATTGCAACTGATTGCTTCCTGAGGCCAGGTTGATGCTCCGGATGTTGTCTATAATTAAAAATTAATTAAATATTTTTTGCTCTTTATGTAGATATGCATTTACATTTAACGTTTATCAAAGAATTCTAGCGTTCAAATTATACTGTTAAACTTACTGTTGAAACCAACGTTCTGGATAGTAATAACGGCGATATCATTTATCAGAGTGTCCATATTGTATGAGCCGTGCATTTGTACGCGGTTGCTGGTGATACGAGTTCCGCCAGAGAAGAGACGCATCGATGCAAGCACTACAGTGAGCGATTGGCCTTGGAACTGCCTTGTTCGCCAGCAGTGGGCAGCTGTCAGCACTCTGTTGCTGCTGATGAGAGTGGAACCGCAAACCGATTGACCGCCACCTCTCATGTTGATAAGTAAACCACCCTGCAAGAAATTATGGAATTCGAAATCGCGAATTGTTCATGGTGTGAATAAATGAGAAATTTTAACGAATTGTAGTGCAATCTTCAATTAAAATGTAATAATATTATAATAATTATCTTACAAAGAAGGGGAACTGTCCAAGGCTTGCTTGGCTTCCACCGACAATTCTGGAGCCGTCGAAGTCCATGGCTTCTTCATAGGCCTTGATGCGGGCAGCCTCCGGCATACCAATCTGTCCATGGTAGTCAGTAACTATGGGCTCATACTGCAATGGAGGAGCAGCCAGCGCTGCTGTGACTCCGAGAACTACCAAGAACAGTTTCATAGTTGCTGATTTGTGTTAATGGTTGATGGACATTGCAATCGCTTATATATAAGCAAAAATTGACAAAACATTGATAAGCCCTAATTCCTAAAGATAGTTTGCCAGAACGCTATCAATTAAAATGGCTTAAATTTTTAATTTACTAGCATTAGCCTGCGACGTTTCCTATCTTTCTCAATTGCGCCCTTTACTTTCTGTTTTTTGATATGTAGAAATAATAATTTAACTTGTTTATTTAAATATCAAATAAAACAGATAGTAGGTATATAAATTGATCAATGATTATTAATGTAAGTTTTTAATCGTCGCAGTTCACAATATTTTAAATACATGTATAAACAGTATCTAATATATAAAATTCTCGTGTCACATTGTTCGTTCCCATACTCCTCCAAAACGGCTCGACCGATTCTTATGAATGTTTTATGCATATTCAGAAAGTCTGAGAATTGGCTACTATCTATCTTTCAAACCCCTAAGTGATAAGGGGTGTCCACCCCAAAAAATTTGTTTTTTAAATACAGCATACTAAAATACAAACAACCCTTAATTTTCACCTACCCTCTACGATCAACCCTAATTTTTTATTAGTTAGTTAATAACTTATAACTGAAACTCTGAGGTTTAAATATAAAAAAATCACAGAAAACCCTAAAAGTTTACATTCCGGAAAACCGACATTCTGTACTAAAAGGTAGGCTAGGCATTAAGGAGAAACGAAGTTCGCGGGGGCAGCTAGTATATAATTATATATTTAAAATTGACAATTATACTGACAGCGTACGAGAATCTGGTATAAACCGAAAAAAGTAAATAACGTAATTCTCATTAAACAACGTTTCGTAAATTCCAACTTAAATAATGTAAATTTTAGTTAAAATTTAATTATTGAAGCTTCTTAGCCACCAAATAAACAATTTTGAGTTGCTGGAATTCCACTATAGGAACATGCAAGGAGTCGTGTATACAAGGCATGAAATAAGCTAAGAAATACCATGTCATATGCACAGTGAGGCTATTGAACTAAAATCTCTGAAATAAAATTAAATCTGTTAATAATATTTAATTAATTAAACATTATTTTTATTATAGAGCACCAATGGGTTTTACCACAAAAATGATATGATAATAATAATCAGAAGCATTTATTTACGGTTATCTAATTTAGATAATTTTCAATCAAATTATTGCATTAAGTACGTAACAAAATTGAAGTATTTTTAAACATATAATATGAAAGATTTTTATTAAAGTTAATAATCAATTAACAAACTTTTTTCATATAACAAATGCGTAGACATCGTAGCATACACGTAAACTATGAAATCTGTCTTCTCAAGTCAATTTCCTCTTCTTATGTAAATGACCAGGAAATTCATAAACCTACCAAAGTTATTAAAATTTAACGGTTTTTAATTCTGTTATGTAATGAGGCAGTACACAATATATTGAATTCAGGTTTGCAGTCGTAGGTCGTTGCAGGTTCTTGTTCATACAAGTTGCCTTGATTTCGCCCGTATAACTCTCTCTCCCAAGCGAGATTAAAGAATCATCACTAAAAACATTAAGACATTTAATCTAAATTAACTTCTAAAGATTATAAGAGTGAGTGACTGTCACTGCGACAGTTTGCTCCAGATCAAATATTTCAATAGTTACTTCGTAGGTGATTTGTCAAGACCATCTTATTTATTCATGTATATATTTAATTATTATTATGTAGGGAGTGAAAACCGTAATCCATGTCGGATACACTTATTTTTTTTAACTTATTTTAACTTAACTTAATAATAACGTTAAGTCTTTACCAGCTCCTTAGTAAAATGTTTCAAGCAGAGATTTTTTCCATCTCATTATTGTTATTATTTCTAACGTAAGTATTTAGTTTTTACTTTCCAATGAGAATGTATAATTCACATTTCCACTATTTATTAAAGTAACTAAGTATACATCATTACATATATGAATAAATTGATTTAACAGAAACATTTCATTCAATTCATGAAAGCTGAAACCAGAAAGTACGAGGGCGGCACTGAAAATTTCGGGAATCAAGGAAGTGACACAACATTACTATTTAAAAATGTATTTATTGCTTTTTGAAGTATTCTCCGCGAAATTTGACACATTTTTCATACGATGGAACCAATCATTGAAGCAACCATTCCATTCGGAAGTTGGGGTCTCCAAAATGGCCGTTTTGTAGGCGTCCACAGCTTCTTCAGGTGATGAAAATCTCTGACCACGCAATTTATTCTTTATTTTAGGGAAAGTATAGAAATCATTAGGGCTTAGGTCGGGGCTGTACGGCGGATGGTCTAATAATTCTATGTTTTCTTGCTCTAAAAACTCTTTTGTTCAGTGCGCGGTGTGAGAACTCGCATTGTCGTGATGGAGGATGATGCGGCGGTTGCAGTTCTCTTTACGGAGTTCAGAAACGACCTGTGGCAAACAAATGCTAGCATACCATTCTGCATTAACCGTTCTTTGTCCCTCAAGATGAATAGTCGCAACATGGCCGGTTTTGGAGACAAACGTGGCCACCATTTTTTTTGCAACACTCCGTGAATGAACAATTTTCGTTGGCTTTAACTCATTTTCGAACTCCCAAACTCGTGACTGGTTTTTTGTTTCAGGTTCGTACGCGTATATCCAGGATTCGTCACCTGATACGATGTTGTATACAGCATTTGAGGATCCTGCGTGACGTACCAAGCAAAACGCAAACCGCTTTTTGCTCTTCACAGAACGAATGCGGTATCCATCGGGAAAACAACTTTTTTACACCTAATTGTTCAATGTTCATCATTGCAAGATTATTTGTATTTGACTCATGCCAATGTCTAAAGTTGCCTGAATTTCGCGGTATGTCACATGTCGATCTTCCTCAATCAGCTTACGCACAGCATCAACGTTTTCTTTGGTGACTGCAGTTTTTGGACGACCTTGACGGGGATCATCACTGAGCTTGACACGTCCACGTTGAAATTCAGCAAACCAGCGATAAATTGTGGTTTTGGATGGGGCTTCATCACCAAATGCAGAAATTATCCGGTCAACACACTGTTTTTGTGATAAAGCACTTCGAAAAACATAATAAATCATCGCTCTTGAATTTTCTCGAGTCAATTCCATTTTCTCAACGACTAAACAAGTTTGACAAAACTTTGTGAAAATACCGAGAATTAAAAAAAATAAAAAACAATGGTATTCGATTTAAAAAAAAAGGAGTTTTCAATTAAAAAGATTTAAATATGACAGGAACAGTGGTATTATTCCATTCCCGATACTTTTAGTGCAGCCTATGTAGTTTTGCGAATCAGTGTTATATGCAATATGAGCACAATTTCGTTAGATCCATATAAAGTAGTGAGAATGCTGTCTCTTTATCAAGTGGTGATACTGGGACACCAGCTATATGTTTTTAAAGTCGTGCTGTAGCACCTCATGTTATTCCTCTTATCCTGCAATTACGCCCGACACCACATTCAGAGAATAAGAGATTGATGGTGACATATTTATGTAACTAAATTTATTTATTAAATATAAATGTTATATATACATGCACTAAGCGATGTCGTTTAATAAAAAACAACTAGGTTTTCTGAATATATGAAGTAACAACTGTACTAATTTCGTTTTAGTTTTTTTAATATATTATATAAATTGCAATGTCTCAGGACTTTGTCACGTTATTTATTATTTTTCCATACGATTCTACGGGCCTTCTTGTTTTATGCTTGTAGTGTTTTGCAATAAAGTATTTGAATAAAAAGATAACCTTCATATAAAAAGATATACCTACTTCAAAAACATGGAAGACTGTTTCAGTTTATTTGCTACTCCTACAAAATGTAATGATCAATTTACTCCAATACACTTACAAATGGAGTTTATCGAGATTCAAGAAAAAAAAATCCAAATTTTAAGACGTAGAGTTGTGCGATTTCTACAAAAAAAAAACCTAGAAAAAGAAAATTTTCCGCAGCTTAGAAAATTCGCAACAAGATTCATTTCGATTTGAGTCTGGCAGTACTATATAAATATATAAATGCGAACAGTTCTTTTCATTGATGAAAGTGAATAAATCAACACATCGTACAAGACTGACTGACGATAATTTGGAAAATTATTTACTTATTATTCTTTGTATCAGTGGAATTAATCCAAATATCGATGGATTAGTTTCCCAAATTCAAGCTCAAGTGTCGCATTGCTTTCGGTGTACTTTCGTTGTTTGTAAGAATTGCAAAATTTAACTATTTAATTATAATGTACCATTTTTTTTAATTTCATTTTGTTATTTTAATAAATTGTACTATAATAACATTGTAGTAATATTTAATGTCTAATATCTATCGCAAAAAATATTATCACGAGGTACTTTAAAATGCACTAAGTACTTTTAAACGCGGCCCGCGAACGTATTTGCACGCTAAAGTTTGGCCCTCAACATGTCAATGGTTGCCCATACCTAATTTAAAGGGTTGTATTCAGAACTGAAATTTATAATTCATATCTTTAATATGATACTTACAATAAAGAGATAATAAGTTCTTATGTTTCTGAAAAAAGCGGGTGGCGGCGAAATTGTCAACACCAAGATCAAAAAGGGTTAGAATTATTTAGCAGTGTGGAAGTGACTTGCGAAAAGGTACTCGGTCGTACATTAGTACTTTTTGCTACAAAATTTTAACCAGGCGCCATGCACCAACAATTATAAAGTCGACACAAGTGGAAAACGCATGGCTCGTAAACCTGGTTGGATTAAGAAACAATTCTATGGATTTACAGACAATATCTATATATATAAAAGAAAAATGGTCTTCGTTTGAGGCTCCTTCACGCCTAAACCACTGATCGTATCGACATGAAACTACCACCATTCGATGCGAAATAGACCTAGATGGTTTATGGCTATTTATTTATTAAATTCCAACGTTCCTTCATTTTTTTATTGCTGTTTTACTTTTATGAAAATTTATCCATACGGACTTCACCGCGGAAACATTCGGGAAGGCTTCCTAGAACCTCTAAACGTCAACATCTGTTAAAAACTCGATTTTCGAAATATTTCAATTTTCTTAGCGGGAAGTTAAAAAGAAGAATAGTAAAAATATGAAAAAAAATAAAATAATGAAACATAAAATTTATTTTAATTCGTCCAGCAAAGCGGGCGCGAAACGGCTAGTATATACATATAAGAGAGTGAAACTCAAATGTGTTGCAAAAATATTTATTTTAAGAAATAACATTTAGAGTTTGCTATTTCAGATGAAAATCACTTTTACCCTATTTCTTTTATAATCAATCCAAAATGAACTCACAACAAAAACTTCGTAATCAAATTAAAATGACTAACACACATGAACATAGACAAACAAAACTAGCGTATTTTCCACAGACTAACAAACAAAATTAAATGAACATCTGTAAAAACAAAATAGACAATTAATAATATAATTATTTCTTTACATATACGTTATTACAACGAAATTAAAACATTTTACATTATTTAAATTAAATAGTTTGAATAATAAATTTGTAGCGTTTGTGTAGTATTTTCTATAATATTTTGAAGTATGTGGCAACATAAATACCGGTCGTTAAGAAAATAGGAAAACGAACGTCACACAGACAGACTTTAGACGAGTGAGATATGTATTTTTTTCCATGAGCTTTTCTATAAGAATATAAATTAATTACTCTTGTTTTGTGAAGAATAAACCAATTAACAAAGTTAAATATGGGTTGTGATTTATTATAGGATAGAACATTCCCATAAATTCAAATTCAGTTTGCTTATTCGCGCAGATTCGCAGTTGTCGATGGAACAATTATTGTCAATTTGTCAATTACACTACCGGTACAATACCGGTTCATAAGAGTGGCTCGCGGTTCACCATTGAAAACTATCACCCAATATCGATACTTAACATTTTTAGTAAAGTCTTCGAATTGGTAATTTGAAAAGCCATCTATATAATAATAAATAATTCACACAATGGTGTTATTAATAACGAACTATGTACCTACTATAAAGTATGGAAAGTGGATCACAGGTTTTTCATCAGGTGAGCCTCCCACCTGCTCCCTTTTATATTAAAATATGATGTTTGATGATTTTTCAAAATAAAATATAAATAAGTGTGACGGTTGGTACTAAAGCATAATATGATTGAATGTTTTCTTTCAGAAAAGTAATATTTTGATGCAACCAACGCCAACTCATATTATATGTTAAATATAATAATAAATGGCGATAAAGATAAAATTTAGCTTTTCCTCTTTACCTGTTTACCCATGCGAAAGAAATTTTATTCAATTGGGAACGATTGCCGTTGGGCACTTTTATAATATGCACGTAGTACCACCACCACTACTACACCTACGTGTAGTTTTATTTTTTATTTTAAAAATGAATCAAAGCACATATCGAACTGCTCTCTGTAAGCGAGTCAGTGAGTAGTTCCTATTACAATCTTCAAAAGGGTAATTACATAGGCTGCACTAAAAGTATCGGGAATGGAATAATACCTAAATGCATTCCCCACATCACTCCTTGCCAGCACGCTTTTCTTCCACGCAGATCAGTTAATTCTAATCTATTGACTTTGGCTGACATAGTATCGCGTGAAATTGATAGGCGGTGTCAGGTGGATGTAGTATATTTGGATTTTCACAAAGCGTTTGATCGAGTAGACAACGACATTCTTCTCCAAAAGTTGGCCGCAATTGGGTGTGGACCTATTCTGCTTAAGTTTTTCTCTAGTTACCTATCAAATCGTAACCAATATGTTAAATATGGACAATATATCTCGCAGCCTTATCCAACAATTTATGGTATTAGCCAGGGTTCAAACCTGGGACCGTTGCTATTTTTAATAATGATTAACGACCTTCCAAGCGTTATCAAATATTCCAAAATACTATTATTTGCTGACGACGTTAAGGTCTTTAAAATAGTTGAGACTGACAATGATCGTCTGTGTATGCAACAACGATTTGGATGAACTGCTGCATTGGAGTGAATTAAATAAACTCCAATTCAACTATGACAAATGTGAAGTGATGACCTTTAGTGCCTCTCCGAATAAAATACTCTGCGACTATAGCATAGGATCGAAAGTTATTAGGCGCGTAGACAGAGTCCGCGACTTGGGTGTCCTGTTTGTACCCGATCTTTCATTTGCGGAGCATAATCGGACGATTACGGATGCTGCTTTTAGGAGATTAGGGTTTGTCCTGCGAAATTCGGCTGGTCTGACGGACACTGCCACTAGGGTGCTATATTCATCATTAGTAAGGCCAATTCTCGAAACCAGCTGCGTCATATGGTCCCCTTATGAAAGGTATTATGGGGATATGATTGAATGAGTTCAAAAGAAGTTCCTGAGAAATCTGTATAAAAGAAGATACAATTTCTTTCCTTACCTCTACCCTACTAAGTTCTTGATGGGGGTGTTAGGGTATAATTCATTAGAGCTTCGTAGGGATTTTTCGGTGGTCAGGTTTGGTTTGAGTGTAATTAAGAATGAAACGGAAAGCGCATACTTGCTGGGAGAGATCATGAGGCTATACGTCCCGGACAAATATTGCCGCTGCCGGAAACATAACCTTTTCGCTGTGCGTTCGGCTCGCACTGTCCAGCGACAACAAGCGCCCATTCCCCGGCTACTCTCACTGCTTAATGGGTTTCTCGACTCTTCACCGGAGAGCGACCTGTTTGGGAAGCTTATGGGGGTGGTATACTGGGCTTTCAGAGTGTACCTGGAGGGGATAAGAGGGTAATGCTACCCTGTATTGTAAATCTTAATTGTATTTTGTTGTATTGTTTATTGTTTTTAGTCTAAGTTTGGCAATTGTGCTGTTATTAAATAAATAAATAAATAAATAACCACTGTTCCTGTCATATTCTTTATCTTAGTTAAATCTTTTTAATTGAAAACTCCATTTTTTTTTAAATCGAATACCATTTATTTTTTTTTAAAAAGATTCTCGGTCTTTTCACAAAGTTTAGTCAAACTTGTTTAGTCGTTGAGAAAATGGAATTGACTCGAGAAAATTCAAGAGCGATGATTTATTATGACTTTTGAAGTGGATTATCACAAAAACAGTGTGTTGACCGGATGATTTCTGCATTTGGTGATGAAGCCCCATCCAAAACCACAATTTATCGCTGGTTTGCTGAATTTCAACGTGGACGTGTCAAGCTCAGTGATGATCCCTGTCGAGGTCGTCCAAAAACTGCAGTCACCCAAGAAAACGTTGATTCTGTGCGTAAGCTGATTGAGGAAGATCGACATGTAACATACCGCGAAATTCAGGCAACTTTAGACATTGGCATGAGTCAAATACAAGTAATCTTGCATGAACAATTAGGTGTAAAAAAGTTGTTTTCACGATGGATACCGCATTCGTGAAGTGGGCCGCTTTTTGTCAAGAGCAAAGCGTCAGAACTCTCGAAAGATTCCACGCAGGATCCTCAAATGCTGTATACAACATCGTATCAGGTGACAAATCCTGGATATACGCATACGAAACCGAAACAAAAAACCAGTCACGAGTTTGGGTGTTCGAAAATGAGTTAAAGCCGACGAAAATTGTTCGTTCACGGAGTGTTACAAAAAAAAAATGGTGGCCACGTTTGTCTCCAAAACCGGCCATGTTGCGCCTATCCATTTTGAGGGACAAAGAACGGTTAATGCAGAACGGTATGCTAGCATTTGTTTGCCACAGGTCGTTTCTGAACTCCGTAAAGAGAACTGCAACCGCCGCATCATCCTCCATCACGACAATGCGAGTCAATGCGACACCGCGCACAGAACAAAAGAGTTTTTAGAGCAAGAAAACATATAATTATTAGACCATCCGCCGTACAGACCCGACCTAAGCCCTAATGATTTCTATACTTTCCCTAAAATAAAGAATAAATTGCGTGGTCAGAGATTTTCATCACCTGAAGAAGCTGTGGACGCCTACAAAACGGCCATTTTGGAGACCCCAACTTCCAAATGGAATGGTTGCTTCAATTATTGGTTCCATCGTATGAAAAATGTGTCAAATTTCGCGGAGAATACTTCAAAAATCAATAAATACAATTTTAAATAGTAACGTTGTGTCACTTCCTTGATTCCCGAAATTTTCAGTGCCGGCCTCGTAATTACCGCTGAACCTTAATTTCAGATAAATTATTTAAGTGAAAATATGTAAGGACAGGCCATATAAGATGAGCAGGATTTAATTCGGAAGGTACGTCTCGCCATGCTGAAGTTATTTATTTAATCTCGCTGCTGCAAATTCTGGCCAAATTATTTGAATGTTAGTGACCGAAGTCACACCATTGTACTGTCGGCGTAGGTGAACTGATTGATGATTGACTCTAAGACCCATTTTGAAAAGTTTCCGGCAAGTCGCAGCTACTTTCGATTTACTGCACAATAATCTTACAGTACGAGATTGTTGTTGCTAACTGTTCTCACATAAATATTTGCTCCATAACTTATTTGCAATGCGTCGCCAAGATAGTGTAATTCTTTGAACTGGGCCGAATCCCCTTTTACTATTTTCGAAATATTTAAATGTTTAAGATACTTTCAAATTTCAATCATCTACAAATTTTATCCATTCCACTTTTATCGTCTCACTAATAGGCACATTCTTACCAATCCTTTGCTGCCTATAGACCTTGCAACATAATTTTTAAATATTAGTGAC
Organism: Pieris macdunnoughi; assembly: GCA_905332375.1. NCBI lineage: Eukaryota > Metazoa > Arthropoda > Insecta > Lepidoptera > Pieridae > Pieris > Pieris macdunnoughi. The sequence continues at coordinate 2,356,710 of CAJOBZ010000040.1, forward strand.
TGGGCTTAAGAGTCGTAACGTTTCGATCTAAGCAAGAGTCAGCATAGTCTAATAATGGCGGAAGGATTGATCAAGCCTGTGAGGCTTAGTGCTAATGGAATGAAATTTACTAAGACGTCGACAGATAGGCTGTTGCTGCTGTTCCCATGTTAGCTTATGTATGATACGTAGTAGTATATATCATTTAACCTTTTTCACGGAAAGAACAGACTGGCTGTTCAAAAATTTTCTTAATCTTACAAAATAAGTAGATTGATTAAATTTATATGTTTTTATTGATATAAAAAAAAAATTCAAGTAAGTATTTTTATTACAAACGAGCGCTAATCCAAGAGTTGAAAGAGGTAACCCTAGCGAAACCAGCAGGGAATCCTCGTTGACAACCGGCGGCAGCACCGAAAGATGTAATACCAATCTGTTAGAAGAAAACAGCAATTAACACAATTAATAAGAAAAATATGTATGTTTAATTAGTTTAAAATCGGCGACAGCAAAGCATACTACATAAGAACGTACCAGTTGGTTATTGACGACAAGAGGACCACCAGAGTCGCCTCCACAAGTGCTGCGGCCATTGCTTCCAGAGACACATATAGTGGAGGCAATGACTGGACCGGAACCGTAAACTGCAGCGCAGTCCGCATTGGAGATGATAGGAAGATTGACATGACTCAATCGCTGGCTGGTACTAATTCCTCCCGTCCAAGCTAAATTTTAGATATTCAGATCAGTCTTAAAAACGAAACATAGTAAGATCGTTTATATTTTTATCAGATTAATAAAATGGTTAACTTACAGTCGCCAGTCCTTCCGAAGCCACAGGCCTGTGCCTGTACTCCTACAAACGCGTTATTCCCGCTCGCGAGGCTAATAGGACTGATCACATCTGAAATTTTTCTTTATGTTGTAAGCAAAGCTTTCAGACTAGATATTTATTGTATTATTTTTATAAACGAAGCAACTAACAATGCGTTGGGATTCAAAACATCGAGCTGTGTAAGTCACGTTAGAAAATCTCAAAAGTTTTATATAAATTGATAATTTTACTTACTATTGGTGTTGACGTTGGGGAGGACAATGACAGCCACGTCGTTATGGAGAGTTTGCATGTTGTAGTTTTCGTGCATAAGAACGTTGCTAGAACTAATACGGTTACCACCGGAGAACAGCTGCAAAGAGCCAAGAACTACGAGAATTTGACGTCCTTGGTGGCCACTCGTACGCCAGCAGTGAGCAGCTGTCACAGCGCGATTTCTAGTAACGAGAGAAGATCCACAAACGGACTGTCCACCAGTGGTCAAAGTGACAAGTAGGCCGCCCTGGTTTAAAAATAAATCAGAATTAGAAGTTATTTCTTTGTACCATTTTATTATAGTTAATCAACGACTCTTACAAAGTATGGAAACTGTCCAAGGTTGGCCAGGGATCCTCCAGCTATTCTGGAGCCATCGAAGTCAGAGGCAGCCTCAGCGGCCTTGATGCGTGCGGCCTCGGGAATACCGATCTGCTCATGGTAGTCGGTAACGATCTCTTGGAACTGGGGCTGAGGTGCAGCTAAAGCCGCAGTGACTCCGAGGACTACCAGAAACAGCTTCATTGTTCTAATTTGCTGCTTTAAACTGTCATATTGCCTTATATACACATGGGATAGGCCAGATAATTAATTAATAGATAATAGTAGGAATTAATCTTATCAATCGTTACCTTCGTGTTAATGCATAATTACAGCGTTGTCTGCATTTTTTTTATGTTGATATTTTTTATAGGTATAGGTGTCTCAACAGACAGACTGAAAAAAAAATTAACTTCTATTGTACATTAACAATTTTACTACCAGTATGTAAGTCCAGATACGTATTTAAAGAAGATACCCACCGGCGCTTAGCTGCATTTGAGTTGTGGTGCTATCGTCATGCTTTGTAGAGGTTGGATCCAGAAGGTCTCTAACGAGAAGGTTCTTAAAGGAGTTGGAATGTGGAAAAAACTGATGCAGAACAAGAGAGAAAAAAGTTGTGTTGCGCCATGACCGCTACCACTCCCTTTATTTAATTATAATGGGTCCAGGGTAAACTGCGTGTTGTTAGAAAGACGAAATAATGGATGGCAACATTAGAGAGTGGACGGGTATTGCGACTTCGGAAGAGTTGCATCTGGCACAGGACAAGACACTCTTCAAGAGTCTGTAGGCTAACTGCCAGTAACGAAGAGGCACTAAAAGAAGATACGTACTTATTGAGTACGGTTTTTACTTGACCCGACTTTTCTTGCTCATACGTCCATTTTTATTGCCATAATGGAAACCTAATTATAAATTAAATTAATATTTAAGATCTTATCAAGAGTGGAAAAAAAAATCACTCTTTAAAAACCGTCAACTGTCGATGGTTATTGTTAATAATTAAAGATGTTTTATTTCTGTTATTGAAATAATGTTGGCAATCTTAGCTAGGTTATCAAATAAAAAACCCAGTCTTAAGTTAATCAACTGTATCAATTAAATACGAGTATTAACATAATTATGTATTTATCTAAATTCATATTTTTATAAAGATAATGGGTTTTTCCTATTAAGTTTCACGCGATTTATTAGTGTAGTATCTTATCACACCTATGATTTCTTGAGCGGTTAATTTTGTGCGGTGGCTATATGAGCTGTGGTCGAGAATCTTTTATTGACGTTTTAATAATTAATAAGTAACCATAATATCAGTCGTGTTATAATTTCGACTCCACTCAATATTACTTTGTTCTCATAGTTACTATAAAGTTAAGAGTGCGGGAACTTTACCGTATATTGCTCAACTTAAATATTCAAAGTTTACGAGAGCGAACTTCTGTGCAAAACAAGAAGTCATCATTTGTAATAATATATATTTTAACATCTACAAGAAATGTTTTTACAAGATGCATGTGGAGTCATGGCTTAACAAAATAACTAAAATTGTTACATGTAAAATGGATTAAGAAGTACGAATAATTTGTTTTAATTTAAGTAAAAAATCACTTTCAGTTTGTTTGAATTATACAATTTCCAGAAAAATCACGAGACTGTTATATTCGTTAAACTGCAGTTTTGAATGCGCAAGTGTCAAATAAATTTATTCTATCATTATTTTGTTATTTCTATGTAATATCTCAAACGTACGATACTCTCTTCTGCATATTTTTTCCTGGTTGTAACATATGATTTATATTATCATATACATTACACACACATAGATATTACTTGTAAGACGTTCACTAAAGGTGCCCTTTACCAACACCGTAATAATGCCAGCATTGTCAATTTGCGATGTAACACTTTTTTCGCCTATATTTAATGGTCAAGAAAAGACCACCGCGTCGCATAGTAAGTGTGCGTCCACACTGAATGCGCGGTGACTTGAGCCTGAGGCGGGCGCGGCGAGCGGGGGCGTGCGGTGGCCATAGTAACGCGCGAGCTCTTGTAGCGGTTTGAGGTATATCAGGTGTCGCAAACTATGGACGAGGATTTGCTTGTTTTACTAGACAGTCCAATCCTATTCATATGCCGATACCAACAGAACAACGCCTGAAAGCTATTGCAGAAGACTTTGAAGCTACCTGGAATTTCCCACACTGCATCGGAGCAATTGATGGGAAACATTGTGAAATAAAAAAACCACCTAAATCTGGATCAGCACATTGGTGCTATAAAAAAGAAATAGCATTGTCATGCAAGCTAAATATAGACTAAATTTGCTTATACTTATTTAGCTTATAATAATTTAATAATATAGATTAAATTTCGTAAATATAGACGCGCATAGGCCGAGCGACAAGACCGAACTGGTTTGTTACCCCCGCCACCCACGCATTAAGTCGCTCGCTGACTAGGCCCGTAGTGAGGCCAGAACGCGCGGACAGGAGCGTTTGAAAACTACGCGCGCTGTCTCGCTCAGTCCCGTCGCGCTCATTCACTCTTCGATCGACTGCCGACCTGTGCGGACGTCTGCTCCTGCGCCATCCTGCTGCCATCTCGCTCACTCGCTGTGAGTCATCGCCGCTTGCCGCTGTACAGTGCGCACGCGCTGTCCGACCGCTGCCCTTGCTGCCCGCTGCCCTCTCATTGGTCGCTTCGCGTCTTCGGTGATTGGACATCGCGTTTGAAGGCTGCAATTTATGAGCGCGGGTTTACCTGCGGCCGTCCGATAGCCACCTAACGGTGCCAAACGGTTATCGAACGGTTAACGCCTTGTGCGGGTGTTTTGTCCGGGGTGCATACACCGTGCCTTTTTCAAGGCGCGAATCAGCCCCTCCGCTTCCTCCAAGTCCTGTGCGCAGCCGGGCCTCTTAGTAGGCACTTATTAGGGAGTAGGCACGCCAACTACTCTCTTGAAACCGGCTTCAATCAGGTCCACTGTTGGACGGGTCCTGTCACATCCGCAGGGGCTCTATTTACCCAAACTCCTGCGGGCTGGTTAGGTCTGTGACAAACCTCACCTCCGCTATCACCAGCGGAGACACATATATATTAGGGCAAACCACAGCTTAGGTACTCACACGTCAGACGTAGGTACACACTCGCCGCCAAACTGTCTGGCTTCCCGCCTACAGGATGGCGTCCGAGGTTCAACCGCCCGATCTAAATAAAATATATTCATTTTTAAAAGAGCGTTTTCCTGACGCTATTAAAGCTTTTTACGAGTCAGAGTGCACTGACTCACCCCGTTCGCCGTCTCCGTCGCCGCGTAAGACGAGAAAAAATGCCTCCGCGAAGGCACCGCGCAAAAATAGCATTTTATCAACCGACCAATCCCGTGCTCGCTCGCGCTCGCGCTCACCACTCCCTGAAGTGAGAAGCGCAAGCGATGGGGAGACGGATTTAGCGCGTCCTTTGTCGGCAATGTCGGCCCAATCCGCTCCGGCGGAAACGGTTGACGAAGCCGTTTTATCTTCATCCTCGGAATCCGACGGATTCCAAACCGTCGGACGTAAGAAAAAGTGTTCGGCTAACGGCGGCCCACCCGCGAAAAGGCCTACTCAGCCGACAAACCCTCCGAAGAGGGATTTAAGTTCGTTGTTATCGGACAAATCGGACAAACCTGCGCCCTCCGCCCCCGCGGATCGCATCAAAACCCCTCCGCCCGTTTATGTTAGGGACAAGGGCGTATGGCCCACCCTTTCTAAGCTTCTCGACACTAAGTCGATTAGTTATAAAGCCCGAACTTTGAGGGATAACATTTGCATACAGGTGTCCACACCTGAGCACCACCGGTTCCTTACCTCTTACCTTCGTTCCGAAGGTATCGGAGGTCACACTTTCCCCTTGCCCGAGGAGCGCGTCCTTAGGGTAGTCATTAAAGGCATCCCGAAGGAAATAGACTCCGGGGTCGTCCAAGCAGATCTGACCGAGCAGGGATACCCCGTAAGGGATGTATTCCGTATGCTAAACCGCACCACCAAAGAAGAGTACGATATGGTACTTGTAGCCTTAGACCCTACTCCGAGTGGGAAAAAGATTTTTAACCTTCGGGAGTGCTGTAAGCTCTCGGGGTTGAGGGTTGAAACTCCCCTCAAACACTCTTTTACACGGCAGTGTCATCGCTGTCAACTCTACGGGCACGCAGCCCGAAACTGCTTTGCGAGGGCGCGGTGCGTCAAGTGTTTAGGCGACCATGGCACCTCGGACTGTAAACGGACACTCCCGTGCGCTGAGCCGCCGGCATGTGTGCTTTGCGGGCAACATGGGCACCCTGCGAATTATCGCGGTTGCCCTAGAGCCCCCAAGGCGCAAAAGCCGTCGGCTAGGCGCATGGTGGGACGCGATGCGGCCCGTCGTGGCATGGGAGCAAAGCCCACATACATACCGGCCCCGCCTCCCGAATTTAGTCCCTGGGCCAAGCCCCCCGCTACGGAGGGCCCTCCCCAACTCACGATAGAAGCCTTCCCGCCTCTGCCATCTAAATCGGCAACCGCAGCGCCTTCCCAGGTCCCTGCGCCAACCTCCATCCTTAAAGAGAGGCCCACATTAAATGCGAGCCCTCCCACTAAAGCCCTCAGCCCTCCCGTGAAGGCATCTGAGGAATCAGGCAACGTCCGCGACGCTTTTAATCTTGCGTTTAGCGTAATAGGCGCTATAGACTTAGACGCACTCGTCGCATTCGCGGAAGCATTTAAGTCCGCTAAAAGCGCGTCCACCAAGGTGGAGGTAATAACCGAGCACGCCCTGCTCCTTAAATCCGTGCGGCAATTCGTAGATTCTAACACACCGCAATAGCTACGACCACGTCTAGGGTCAAGGCTCGATCACTGTCCGTAGTGACTTTCAACGCAAACGGTTTCAAGCCACAGTCAGATTTAATTCGGGATTTTCTCGTTCGTCACCCAATTGATATTTTCCTAGTACAGGAAACGTTCCTAAAGCCCAGCGTTCGCACACCTAGATTCGCGAACTACGTCGCGGTGCGAAACGACCGACCTACGGCGAAAGGCGGTACGCTCATTTATTATAGACGTGCGCTCCACTGCTCACCGCTAGACTCGCCCTCCCTAACCAACATAGAGTGCTCTGTGTTACGCGTGGCTATGACCGGTCATCAGCCGATTATCATCGCATCGGTGTACCTCCCTCCCACTAAGGACATATTAGAGAGCGATCTTAGGACCCTGTTTGCACTGGGCCCCTCGGTCTTACTGGCCGGGGACCTGAATAGCAAGCACGGGGACTGGAATAGCTCAAAACAAAACCCTAATGGGCGAGCCCTCAGTAGGCTTATTGACGTACTCAATTTTAATGTCATTGCCCCCATTCAACCGACTCGTCGCGGTATAAGTTGTAACGGTCTTCTCTCAACGGACGTCCTAGATTCTACGCAACGTGGCACTGCAGCCGCGAAGCATAGAGGTGCTACACGAATTAGACTCTGACCACTTCCCGGTTCATTTTGAATTCGGCCCTCCTAACACCCAAGAGAAGAGGTACAAGTCCATTGTCGACTGGCAGAAACTAGACGAGGCCCTCAAGCCCGTCGAAGTCTCTGACCTTAATAACATCCCCGACAATTTAGTCTCGTCCGCTCACGCGTTAGACGCGCTCTCCTCGGTCACTAATTACATTCAGACCAAGGTCGCCGAATCGTCCCGGAAGGTCCCAGATGAGTTTACTCAACGTTGGGAGCTTCCTCCGGACGCAAGGCGCTTACTGACCGAGAAGAACGCGGCGACTCGCGCCTTCGCAAGGGCACCGACCGATGATAACCGTAGAGCACTCCGCGCCGCGCAGCGCCGAGTTAAAGAGCGCATACGGGAAATTAGAAACGAACGCTGGGACCGTCTTACCAGCGAATTGTCACCTTCGCACACGGCCTATTGGTCTCTCGCGCGTTCCCTAAAAACCGACACGGTGGCCTCCATGCCCCCGCTAAAACGTCCAAATCAGCCTGACGCATTCGATGACGACGAAAAAGCCGAGTGCTTAGCCGTAAACCTAGTGGAGCAGTGCACGCCTTATCTCGACCATAGCGACCCGGCGCACGTTGAGCACGTGAACCGCGAAGTCAAACGCATAGTCGCACTGCCCCTCCCTCCCGAGCCGCTCCCTCCATATTCAATTGCCTTCTCGAAAACTGCACCTTCCCGGCGCAGTGAAAAGAGGCCATTGTAATTGGTATTCACAAACCAGGCAAGCCCCGTAACAATCCCACCAGTTACCGCCCTATCAGCCTTCTAAACACGCTAAGCAAGTTATTCGAGAAAGTAGTTAAAAAGCGCCTCCTAGACTTTGCCCTAGAAAAGGGGCTCATTCCCGATGAGCAGTTTGGCTTTAGACCAGGCCACTCGTGCGTCCACCAAGTCCATCGAATCACGGAGCACATCCTTTCCGGGCTGAACAACAGCACCACGAGACCGAGAGCCACGGGTGCGCTCTTCTTAGACATAGCGAAGGCTTTCGACAAGGTCTGGCACAACGGCTTGGTTTACAAGCTCTACCACCTTCAAGTGCCATTAAGACTCGTGCGTTTAGTACACGACTTCTTGTCCGACCGCTCTATGCGCTATCGTGTTGAAGGGACGTTATCGTCCCCTAGACCCATCATGGCCGGAGTCCCTCAAGGCTCGGTCCTCTCGCCCCTTCTTTTCACGCTGTTTACAGGTGACATTCCTAGGGCTCCTAACGTGGAACTAGCCCTCTATGCCGATGACAGCGCTCTCTATACCACTCACAAAGACAGAGGTGTCATCGTGGACAGACTCCAGACCGCTACCACGTCGCTAGACTAATGGTTTCGGAAATGGGGCTTCCAAATAAATCCCGAGAAAAGCGTCGCAGTTCTCTTTGCCAGGGGTAACCTCGGTGCTTCGCTTGCTCGGGAAAAATTCCGCCTCAAAAAAGAGGTAATCCTATACGGGCAAGCCATCCCGTGGCAAAAATCCGTCAAATATCTAGGAGTAACGCTCGATAGGGACATGTCTTTCAGTAAGCATGTAGCCGCCGTTCGCAAGAAGGCCTCTTTCGTCCTCTCTCGAGTAACATGTCCCTTAGACACAAGGTGACATTGTACAAGGCCTGCATCCGACCGTGCATGACTTACGCTAGCTTAGTATTTGCGCATTGTGCCCCCTCCCTTATCCACCGGCTACAGGCGCTTCAGATGCGATTCATGAGAGTTGCGACCGGGGCGCCCCTCTATGTGAGAAACGTCGATCTCCACCACGACCTGGAGCTCCCTACCATAGCCCAATGGATGAAGTTGGCGTCCGCACGCCACTTCGACAAGGCTAAACACCATCCCAACCCTTTGGTGCGTAAAAGCATCAACTATTATCCCTTCCCGCCGACAAAAAAGTGTCATAGGAGGCCCCGACACACACTAACGGATCCGGATGATCCAATTACCGTAGCAAACAATAAATTAAAAGCCGCCCGCGCGGCCAATAATAACAATCAAAGTATTCAGACACAGATTAGGGTTAAAAACCGCCTTCACCGGGGAAGGCGAGGACCTTTACTTCGCACTTCGCTCACTCCAGTGAGTTTCCGTCCTGCCCTTCAGGCGATTGACCACCCCGTGACGGCCCAAGCCGAGGTTCGAGTCTCACAGGAGACGCCCTTGCGCTAGTCGCGGGAAAAACGCTCATTCTGGTCGAGCTACGCTCGCCAAAACAGCCCGAGCTGAGCTGTCAAGGCCCTAAAGGCCAACAGCGAGATCCCTTTCAAAAAAAAAAAAAAAATCCCGTCGCGCTATAGTCCATTGAAATGTTACAATTTGAGGGCCAAACTTAACATTTGTTAGAGGACGCAATTTTATTTATGGGACCTGTAGGGGGGGTCAATACAAGCTTAACCTCAAGTTTGTGGGGTTGGCGTGCTTGTCCCCCGGCCGCCATCTTGGAAAAAGGGGTCCAAAAACCACGTTTTTGGCTATATCTCCTAAACTATCCATCGTACATAAAACTTGTAACGACACATTTTGTAGCAATTCGATGTGCCTACAATTATGTCCTTGTAACTTTTTATCATAAATCCAAAATTCAAAAAGTTATAAGTAAAAAAGTGAAAATATTTCCTATTTCTAAATTTGACTAGGTGCGTCAATGCTCATGACAAGCCGATCAAAACAGCAGTTTTATCTTACTTTTAAGATCTCTCGGTTATTTTAAACAAATTTTCTAAATAATTTGTTTCTTTTTTTTTTTATTCCTACAATTTTAATTATTGGTATTCCTAGTAGGCCTATTCCACAGACAACTTGCTGATATGGTAATCTTCGACATAATTATATTATCAATCAGTTATTAGAATGGTAGCTAGCTATCACTTTTTTATTTATAACTTTTTGAATTTTGGATTTATTATAAAAAGTTACAAGGACATAATTGTAGGCACAGCGATTTGCTACAAAATGTGTCTTTACAAGTTTTATGTACGATGGATAGTTTAGGAGATATAGCCAAAAACGTGGTTTTTGGACCCCTTTTTGGATGGCGGCCGGGGGACAAGCATGCCAACCCCACAAACTTGAGGTTAAGCTTGTATTGACCCCCCCTACATGTTCCATATATAAAATTGCGTCCTCTAAAAACGCAACCCCAAATGTAACTTTTCAATGGGCTTCCGCCTCAGTCACTACAATGTGGACGTAAAGGCGCGTTTCATATGTTTGATACTTCGCGCCCGTCGTCGCGACCGCGCTAGACTCGCAGTGTGGACGTACACTAAGACGACCAACCACCCTTGAACAAATTTGGTTTTTTTATTCAATCTTATTATAAGCGTACGGTGTCGATCTGAACCACCGCCGCTATTCTCGAAATGAAACTCGGAGTGGAGTTATAATTGTTACCGTTTATTGGTCGAACGTTAGTGATGGTGACACAAAATAATACAGCGAAGCGAGCTTAAAACTAACGTCCGTCCGGCACGGCTGCGTAAATCTATCTAATCGTTATACAAATAATAGCTTAAAACTAAACCTAACACTACCACGCTGGTCAAAGGGACCGACCGGCCCTTCCGCTACCTGCGTCCCGCCGACCGTTTCCTAGAAGAACATCTGGCTGGCAGCTTCGTTCGTCGGCTTTCTAAACTGTATTGTTCGTTGTCCGTAACAGTCTCCCCTCAGCGAAACCTTCCTATGACGTGAAGCTTTCCGTAGGTAGGACAACGAAAATTCATCTGCTAATGCTTGCGCCGTCTTCCACGTTCTTTTGGTAATGTGCTTCAACGCAACTATCTCAATATTATTTACATCTCTAGTACTTAGGCACGTAAAAATCGCGCCCCATGGCTTTTTATTAAGGCCTCCTTTTCTAAGCGTATGACACCCATCTAAAAGAATGTGACTCCTTGTCACCTCTGTTATCGATATTCTTAAACGCACACGTACACGCAGTAACCGATTGCTTACGCTTAATCGGAAACTATGATCTTTAAGCTTGCGTACAAATAGTTGTATGTAAACTGTGGCTCTAACCCTGGTTGAAACCCGACGCCATTGCCTAGCATCCGTCGTTTTGGTTATTTCAGTTAATCTATGTGCTACAAAAGGTGGGTGCCTTGCTTTATCATTTCTGATCCACTGTAATACCGTCGTTGAATCCGTCCATAGCACGATCTTGTTTGGTTCAATTCTGTGACCTTCTCTAATGGCCACAGCTAATCTCGCTCCGATAAGGGCTGCCTGTAGTTCTAGCCGCGGTATACTCTGTGACTTAATAGGGGCCACCCGTGCTTTTGCTGTGATGAGTCTGACGTCAATTACATCGGTTCCAATTCGCCAATATGCCACACTCGCATGTGCTTGTTCAGATGCGTCACAGAATACATGCAATTGTAGCTCAGCTCCCCTCGTGTAATTATACCATCTAGGTATCTTCAGTGTTTTTACATTTTCTAACTGACACAACCACTGTTTAAACTCCGAAGCTTGGTCAGTAGGAATTTCTTCATCCCATCCTGTCTTCAATCTCCATAACTGTTGTAGAATTATTTTCGCCGTTACGGTATAATAACTTATTAACCCTAACGGATCAAAAACTGACATAACGGCTCCTAAAGCTTCTCTTTTAGTCGGCTGCCTAATTTCTTGCTTCACATCTTGAGGAACTCTATGAAGGCTTGTGTTAAAGGAAAGTACGTCTTCTGCGGCCTCCCAAAATATTCCTAATGTCTTCTCATAATACAAGGGTGTGGTTCCCAACTCTTTGGGGCTTGTAGAGCGAAGCTCAGGAGGCGTAGCTTCCACTATCCTGTGTGAGTTTGAATTCCATCCAGCCAATGTAAACCCAGCATAGCTATGAACTTCAATCACTTCTCGCATTGTTTTTATGGCTTCGTCTTCGGTATCAAAGCTATCTACGTAGTCATCCATATAATGATTTTTTGTTATAGCATTATAAGCTTTCGGATGTGTAGTACGGTAGCACGAAGCGTTGTAATCCCTTACGCTGTGTGCTAGAAATGGCGAGCTCTTAGCGCCAAATATCAATGAAGTCATAACGTATTCTTTAGGGGGCTTATCTCGGTTTTCACCCCGCCATAGAAACTTTTGAGCAGCTTGATCGTCTTCGTTTACTTTAATCTGCAGGAACATTTCTCTAATGTCGGCTGTTGTCGCGTATTTTCTCTCGCGAAACATAAATAATATACCAGGCAATGATTGCAATAAGTCTGGCCCATCTAGCAGCTCATCGTTCAAGCACACTTCATTTGATCTTGCCGCTGCATCAAATACTAGACGAACTTTGCCCGGTTTATTAGGGTTGGTTACAGCAAAATGAGGTAAGTACCACTCTTTTGATGTCAATATTCTGGTTCTTTCAACAGGGCGGGCGTAATTCTTCTCCAACAGGTTATTTATTTGTTTTGTATATGACTGTTTAAATTCATACGACTGATCCATTTTCCGTTCAATGCTTTTAAGCCGCTTAAATGCCATATTATAGCTTTCTGGGAATTTCGTGTTATCAGTCTTCCACGGCAACCCCAGGTAGTAACGCCTTTCCCGTTTCTCTATTGTTGTATTGAACAATTGAACTGCACGTGCGTCGGCACTTGTTAACCTTTTTTTATTATTTATACCCAAGGCATCTATTGCAAAACTTTGTTTTAATATCGCCTCTAGACGCTCATCTATTGTTTCTTTGTAAACGTCGCTTTCTGCCGCCTTTTTTATGCAGTGCAAAACACGTTCGTTGTCTTCCATTAAACTTCGTATAGGTGCTGTACCATGTAAAATCCAGCCTAATCGGGTTAAAGATGCAGCCGGTTCATTTTTCTTCCCACTGTATACTTTTCTGGAAACGATGAGATGCCAATTGTCAGCTCCAATTAACAATTGTGGTTTAGCTTCGCCAATCATTTGTTGGAGTGGTAACTTAACCAAATGTTTGTAGCGCAAATTATCCGCGCTAATTCTTTGGCTACCAATATCGAAATCACGCATCGTTCGCGCTTTCAAAGTGTAATTAGCCCCCCCTCCGTCGTAGCGACTGATGTCAATTTTGACGTGTTGGCTCTCAAAATCTTTCGTTTGAGAACTAACTTCTTGAATTTTCAGCGGCTTGCTTGGCCCGCTCACACCTAATTCGTGGGCTAACTTTTCCTCGATAATTGTAATAGTCGACCCTTCGTCTAATAGGGCATGAGTTTTTACAACCTTTCCATTTCGGCCTCTTACAGTTACGGGACATACTTTCAGTAAGACGGCTTGACATTCATCCTTCGCCGTCACAGAGGTCGACATAACAACTTCAGCCTCTGAGTTTGATGTTGATGGTTGCACCAACAATGGTTGTTGTTGTGGCTTGTGTACTACCCAATGCAACAACATATGGTGCGCTTTTTCACACCCATCAATGCCACATCGCTTTTTCCTGCACTGTGATCGTCGGTGATATTCTTCTAGGCACAAAAAACATGCTTTCGTTTCTCGCAATCTATCCCATCGTTGATTAAGATTCATTTTCAAAAACTCTTCACAATGAGTTGCATGATGGTTGCCGTTACAGCATAGGCATCTGAGTTTCTTCTGTGTTGAGTAAACGCGCTCATTCGTTTTTGATCTAGATTTACTTGTACCTAGCGATGTCGCTGTTTCCATCTTACGGCTATAGTTGAAAGTGAGTTGTAAGCTCGCTTCTTCTAAGAGGTATTTTGAGAGCGTAATGAGAATTGGTTCTTTCTCATTACTATTAGCCTTACCGTAGTCCGTCCATCTAGCCTGATAGTGCAGGTTAAGTTTAGACACTATTTCTCGGACTAAGGCCCCGTTACTCGTGTAGCTACGATCGTTTACACTTTTCAATAGCCACGCGATGTTTTGCACTTTTATTGCAAACTGGTTAAATTCAACCGCTGTATATCCCGGTCTGGGTAATCGCCTTATTTCTTCCAGTGCTTTATCAATTATAATCTCCGGTCGACCATAACACTGATCTAGTGCATTCATAATAAGCTCGGGATCGCAAGCAGTACTCAATAATACGGCGACTGTTTCTTTAGCGGCTCCCGTAAGACATGTGCGTAATCTTGCCATGTTTTCCGCTTTAGAGTATTTGTAGAGCTTCGTGGAGTCTTCATAAGCAACTTTAAAGTAAAGCCAGTCGCAGACGTTCCCGTTAAACTGCGGCAGATCTTGAGCATGTCGTACAGGGGGTCTGTTTGTAGCTATTTTTTCAAAGGCTCCGATGAGCCGTTCCATCCCTTGATCTTGGGATCGCGTTCTCGGCACGGAGGCCTCTTCGATAGGTGATATAGACCGTTCTATTTCACAAGACACATTCTGTATGCATGGCTTCACGCGTTCTGCGTGCACTGTGTCTTCTTCCCTATCACCCTGAGATAGATTATTCTCGCCGCTATGCTTTCTTAGCCGTTTATCTACCATAGCAGCGGAGTTGTTTCCGTTCCGCTGTTCTGGCAAGCATTCGACGATACTCTTTTCACCGTCTGCTCTGGCTAAGTCAACGGCGATTCGCTTCTTTAACAATTTCATTTCTAGCTCCATCTCTTGTTCCATCTCCTGCTTCTTTAATTCGAACTTTTTTCTTAAATATTCTTTTTCTAATGCTACCAAGCGTTTTTGGACTTCGTATTCAGCTTGCCTTACACGGGATGCTTTCGACCTCATTGTATTTCTTGAGGTCTGTGATGCTGAACCCACAGGTAACAACTTTGAATCAACGGCTTCATTCCTTCGTATTGATTCAACTGCCTCCCTGTCGTGTGTAATATCGGCTAGTCTTCGTTGTAGTACTTTCGATGGTGATTCTAACGGCATGTATTCTGTCCGTACATCTTCATCGATTTCTTCTGCCCTCTTAGCTTGTCGGCTTCTTGTGTTCATTTTGAAGTCGATTGTATTCTTCGCTTCCATGAACTAGTGGATAATGCTTTCCTTCAGCGACCCACAGCAGCAATACGTCGATGCTGCGAGTCACTTTGTACAGGCGATGAAGTCAACCCTCTGCACGTACTCCTGGGATCGCAGGTAGTACTGCCGATGAAAATCTTCCTGGGATCGCAGGTAAAATCTTCCTTCTTCTCGGCGTCGATGCGTAGAGTATTATTCTTCTGGTTATCCGGCTTTTCGAAGGACCAAACTATAAGCGTACGGTGTCGATCTGAACCACCGCCGCTATTCTCGAAATGAAACTCGGAGTGGAGTTATAATTGTTACCGTTTATTGGTCGAACGTTAGTGATGGTGACACAAAATAATACAGCGAAGCGAGCTTAAAACTAACGTCCGTCCGGCACGGCTGCGTAAATCTATCTAATCGTTATACAAATAATAGCTTAAAACTAAACCTAAAACTACCACGCTGGTCAAAGGGACCGACCGGCCCTTCCGCTACCTGCGTCCCGCCGACCGTTTCCTAGAAGAACATCTGGCTGGCAGCTTCGTTCGTCGGCTTTCTAAACTGTATTGTTCGTTGTCCGTAACACTTATATAATTAAATATTTTTGACTGAATCAATTTGTATGTATAAAAGAGATACTAAATAAATATGAAATGTTTTACAAACTCCTAAAGATTTTTCAATTATATTAGTCCTTAGTCAACTTTAATTACATGGAATACTATATATTACTTAGTAGTTGTACATTAATAAATCATGTAAGCTATTGTCCTAAATGCCACAAGTTAGAAATATTGCTTGCACAACAATAAGTAACATCGAACTAAGTTAGTCACAGCTTTACGTATATTATGCAGTATACTCGCAAGGAGTAATTGACTTGCAACTTACAATAAAACTTGCCTTGCCGACATGAAAGCTAAACGATGGGGTTTAATTCAGATAAAACTGCGAACGAAATAGACAGAATTATAACGAATTTAAATGTGTACTATTTTGTATTTTCATTACTTCGTGACCTCGAAGATGCTTGTTCTCTTTTAAAGTGATTATAATCTCAAGTGATACAAATTACAATTACGTTTGGCTGAGAAGGTTAAGAATATCACGATCGAATAGTTGGAACTTGTTTATATTGAACCGCAGCTTCGAATTTGTTTGGAAGCGTCGTGCCTGAAACTGGAGGTACAGAAGAAGACATTACTAGTATGAATAATAAGTCTTTGCGAATTGCCAAGGCTCGGACAACCATCGCACAAGGCGGCGTGGCCGTCCCAAAGAAACCGTGCACTTGCAAAGAGAGCCGGAAAAACTTGGAGCGAGGTAAAATATTAGGCTCAATACCGAACGCTATGGAGACCATCTGTGGTCGCTCTCTGCCCCATCTAGCTATAATAATAATAATAATAGCCTTAAATTCAGATACACTTACATTTAAACACGTTTCTATTTCATCTTCTTTTAGTGTATCTCTGTGCCCTTTTATGGCAAAGGTCTCTTCCAACCTATATAAAATAGTTTATATAGCTGATATTGTATCATTAACATCCATTGTTGTTGTCCGACTTTGTAAAGATAAGTATTAGAATAAATTGGTGAAAGTTTGTGGTTTGCACCAGGCGCACAACTCTATGTAAGGTGCAGAATCAACTCGCGACAAACTTGACTAGCTTGAGTTGGAATACACCTCGCGAATTCAATAAATACCCGACCGACAATTTATTTTTAATACATTGTGTGTGTGTGTGATTGAACTAAAAACGTCCACCGTAAATAAATATATTTTATATTTTGTGAAGATCTCTATACGATTTATTTAAGTTAATAAAAGTTTATCTTCTAATTAATAAAATTCTAGTGTCACAACGCTCGTGCCCATACTCCTCCGCAACGGCTCGACCGATTCTTATGAAATTTTTTATGCATATTCAGTAAGTCTAAGGTCTACAACGCACTAGCGGCTGGCCGCGATGCGGTGTGCCGCTGCGGTAGGCCGCACATCGATTATTACATGAAACCGCACGATAACGACGCACTGACTTGCGGACAACCGTCAACCGCTCCGGTTGTTCTGGAGCTGCGACGAGCCGCACCGGTTGAATGATGCGGCGCGCCGCGTCCCCTCCACGCACTCGGCGCGGTTAGCCGCAAATACCGTGTCCGTCATCGCTTGTTCTTTGCGCTAGACACTACGCAGAGTTTTTTTGACGATATTTTCTACGATGATATAAATAAATAACTGCCGCAACTTCTTCAACGTCCATCATGTGCAATATTTCAAGAAGCACTGACGAGTGACGATTGCGGCAGACCGCAATAGGAACGGTTGGCCGGAATACGGCATGCCGCTACGGCAGACCGTATATACCGCGGCCTACCGCAGCGGCACACCACATCGCGGCCAGCCGCTAGTGCGTTGTAGGCCTAAGAATCGGACGACATCTATTTTTCATCCCCCTAAATGTTAAGGGTGGTCCCACCACTAAATTTTAATTTTTTAGACAAACCTATTTGGTTTTACTTTTTTATGATACAACATACAAAAATACATATAACCATGAATTGTCATCCCCTATGTTTTATTATTGTAGATAGTCATATATGGCCTATGTTCCACAGGACATGCTGATTACCAAAAATGGGTCATATGATGTATTAGATTAAGTTTTATAATGTTAACTTAAATAAGTTAACATTATAAAACTTATTTAAGTGTTAATAAATTATACTGGGTGTCAGCAATAAAGGCTTAATGATAATATAGGTAATAATAATAATTTAATATTGGTTTTGGTAAATTATACCACAATCTGAATTTTACCTACATAATTGCCCTATGAAATATTGGCATTTTAACACTTAATTTTTTTTGCCATTTTAGGCTGTTAACAACTTGATCTTATAATATTAGGGTATCTTGCGCGACTCTAAAAGCTCCTCGGCGAATGTGATGCCGGTGCAGTTCCATACGTTCCGCAACCACGACCTCTTCCTTCGATCAGCCCGACTCTTGTCTCTGAATTTTGCCCATCATCAGCTGCAACAAATCATATCGATGATGACGCTTAACGTGTCCGAGATAAGCAACTTTCCGTATTTGTCTGCATAAACTTTCGTGTCGTCTCGATTCGTTATAAGACTCTTTCATTCGTCACTCTTTGGATCCAGCTGATGCGAAGCATTGCGACGGGAACAACATATCTCAAAAGTTTGTGTCTGCTTAATAGTTCACGCCTAACAGCAGTGTAGGGCTACTGGCCAGATGTAACAGAGTCAGAGTTGAACCCTCAATTTGATACTAATTTAATACAACATAATAATGTTTTTTTTTATATTATTCCATACAAAATGTTTCTTAAACATCTATTAGTTTAACGAGAAACATTGTAAATAACAAGTGATTTGCATAGAACTCGTGCTGACTAATTAAGGGATTTCAGAAACAAAGTGCTTCTGATGACTTTCTTTAATAATCAAGAAAAGGTCTTAGTGTAAGAGCAATCATACTTTCACTGCTTGTGTATTTATTTGAAAACCTGGTAATTTTTCTTTATTTTTGTAATCAACTTAGTAGCATGTAACGTATTGTTTATGTATGTAAGGAAAACATAATATATTTTCCTATACAAACTCTTGTATATATTGTATTTTATATAAACTCTTTTGTAATGTTATCTTTGCCGTCTGATCGACGATGTTTAATTTATGTCACTTGACATAATATGTGTAAGATATTTAAATTTTTTCATTATATTATTTTACTTTATAAAACCTAGAATATAGACTTTAAATGTTGTTTCTTTTGTATTCACAGAGAAACGCAGTTGCGCCTTATAAGCCCAGTATAAGCGATTGATACTATTATAAGTATGTATAGTAATTATTTCTTTAAACTTTAACGTGAAATGCATTTAAAACAAAATGTGCGCGTCTAATAGCAGTTTTAATTTATTTATTTAAGACATAATACAAATTCACATACAAACTTACAAACACCTTTGCTATTTTATCAACATATTAATTGAAGAGTTCTTATATATTAAAACACGTTAAAATTAGCTCTTTGACTAGTCAAATTATAAAATATCGTGACGTTTCGTTTATTAATGGTAAGCTTTTCAGACAAATTTATTTTTAAGACAACATTTAGCTGCACTCGTTATGTAAATGATGCAAGAAATTCGTGCTTGTGTGCTTGTTGCGATACTTCAGTCACATAAAGGTCGCGGATTCCAGCTCCCAACAGCTTGAAGCCTCAGGCTCGAACCAGATAGAACCACGAGTAACCTGCGGCGTACTTCAGTCGGAGAACTTCGTAGTTTCAACCTGTTGATGATCATGCTCACAACAAATACAAATATGTAAGCATTATAACTCAATTTAGATTAAAAGATTATTTTTCAATGTTCAGATACTAAAACTAGATATAAGGTACATGTAGTTAATAATTTATATTTTTTATCATTCGACGTACGTACAAATTAATTAATTAGAGATAACCACTGCTATCATAATTAATGAGAATCAATAAAAAATTACAATTGTATGTCATTTGAATTTAATGTTATCTGAAAGGAAAAAAGATAACTTGGTGTTTCATCTATAGTTTTTAGTCAAAATATTTTTGCGGATTACGTCCTCTGACGTGATCCACACACAATAGTTATTTCAAAATATATCACTAATGTAATATTTTGAGCCGAAATCTATAAAATTGAAGGAAATAATTGTCTCTATGAATTCCAAACAGACGAATCGGGAGATCAGTGTTTCATCTGTTTAGGACAAGGTGTCACGGGTTCGAACCCTTGGCAATTGAACTTTTTTCTATATACGAAATCGACGATGTGTGTTAGGCACGGGAGACTAATGAGTGAAGAAAATGTCATCTATATACTAAAGCCTATTGTATAGGTTACATCGTCTCTCTGTGTTATATTATTATAATTATTATTTAATATACAAATATATGACTATAAATATTTGGAAATAGCTATAGATAATCTTAATTGGCTAATTAGCGTTTGCACGTTGGGATGTTTAAAGCAATTATTATGAAATACTTAGAATAGAACCTATTTCTTAAAAAAATAAAAATAAATATATTTCTTCAAATTTTACGTTAATGCCTTGTCATGTTCCTTACAAGCTCAAAGCATCAATTTAGTTTTATTTTAGGTATATTCTAGAAGCAATTACGCAAAATGCAAGTTTCAGGATAGTTTGCACTTTCTAACTTCTCAAGTTTCCCGTATCGCCTGATCATAATTCAATGTAAATTTATCATCATCCTATGAGGTTTCCAATATTTCACTTGCACTTGAAAAGAAAAATAATTTTCTCGCATCCTCCAGTAAGTACGCGTATCAGTTGTTTAGTTTAGTTTCTTATTCTTCGTTATTAGACTTATACTTCTTCTCTGATACTGTTAAGTCAAGTTAAGTGGAAATATTAAATAAATTGTGCGTGTACTAGGTGTACACACGTAAGAAGTGAAACTTCTTTATGATCTTATTTTTCGAAAAATGATCTACTATATGCAACTTTACAGAAATTCGTTAAATTAGATAAAGTTTAACAAAGGGCTTTTATTATCATAGACATGAATACAAATATTTCATTTTACCTTATTACTACGAAGATTATTATAGAATTTCATTAATTGTAATAGAATTATTACTATCATTGAAAAACGTGACGATTTGCTACAAAATTTCTCCCATACGTCGATAAAGAAGTTTCATTCCAACGCCGATAAAGAAGTTTGACTTCAAAAAGCAACATGGCGCGTAACCGAAAAATGTGACGCGTAACGAAAAAATGTTACACTAAATTTTTTTCCAACCTCGATAAAGAAGTTTCACTTCAAAAAAGTAAAATGCCTTATGAACAAGGAATTTGTTGACTAAAATTGAGTGCATTTCATACGTCAACAACACATCCGCTATCTAATTGCGCTTGTGTTAAATATTTTACCATAAAGTAACGTCTGCTTAACGCCATACATATCAGGAATTTTAATGTTTATTCTCGCAATGTTAAATCAGTTTGGTTAGCCTGGATTAGGCGTGAAATTAAATATGTATTTATTTTTGTTTTAAATTGTTAGGCAACTTTCTTGTAATAAACCCTAATTACTAAAAATAAGACGGCGCATCAAATGTGGGGCGGGTATAACCCGGTCGACAGTCCGTCACGGGTGATACGGGTAAAGCAGCTGCTTTTCTCGGCTCTTGTATTAACACATATTATTTACCTTGTGTTTCAACTGCATTTAAAAATCGTAAAAAAGAAAGAAGATTTCCAATAGTGCAGTGCCACCGATAAGGCCCAGGGTTGACAGGCTCAAGATACTGACTGCACATTATTATAAGTTAGAAATAATAATGTTCAATTGTCTAAACTACTTTAACTGTGTTGCATTTATCATTCTCTGCACTCAAGAAAATATTGTTTTTTTTATTAATAAAAATCAATCATAAAGTTAGGAATGTCTGATTAAATTTACACGTTTGTTATGTCTTAAAACGTGATGAGAAATAGCCGAACATTAACAATTTTGTTGTGTGTAATGTATTTGTTTTGTGTCAATCCTATTAAATTTAAAACGCCATGGTCATTAACCAAATCATCAAAGAATATATTTAGTAAGAATTTTAGAAAATTAGAACCGGATAAAACGTATATGCCGATCTGCGGCATAGATTCGTATGAAGATGATATTTTTGGATGTATTCCTGATGTATTAGATAATAAAAATGTAACAAATAACCTAAACGAAGCAACGGCGAAAGAAACTGTGAAAAATAAGCTTCATGGGGAATTTGAATATGAGATGAACCCTTCCACCAGAGTGACTTACATTTGTAGAGGCATCGCAATGTGTCGATATTTACAAGGAAAACCTAGCATAATAGGATTGCCAGATAGACTTTGAACATTCACATACATTTTTGAGATATTGAATGATACTATTATATACCCAACTTATATCGTTATTGTGAGAATTCTTACTGTATTTAAATATAATAATCATAAATCTTAACGGACTTTGAAATAGTACTTTTTTCGATGGTCACAGTTTTTTTTTCAAATTCCTCGCTAACTAGTAGCGTTGAAATGGTCTGAATTGCTTTTATCTCGGTTGGCCTCAGTTATTACAGCTCCCGTCTGAAACTTGACAAGGGTAAATCCGTTCTTCATATGGACAGGTTTTTTACCGCGTCTCCACGAAAAATGACGTGAGCAGCAAGACGTGTCGAAGCTTCCAAAGGATTAAGGAAGTGATATGTAGGTATGGTATGTCCATCTAAGATTGACAGTGATTTTGTTAAAATGACTCTTAAAGTCTTTTTACTACTGTCGTAAGACTAATCTTATGATATAATTTCTTATTTGAAAATCACCTTGATTCACTATTTTCTTCGTTACATCAATGCGTTTGATTATTATGTATAAGTTTAAAATAAAAAGTTTCTATCAATAATTTAAAGGGCGAGTAGATGATCAAACTTCTCTCTTCATAAATGGACAGCCGGTGTTTAGTAAGAGTCGAACGCCACTGTATCAATACTGAATAATAGTAGAAAAAAATATAAAAAGATCCAAAAATGTATTATTATAAATCGGTAAAAACACGGATTAAGATATATGTATGTCAATCAATTATAAGATTTCCTGTTCAGTGATAATAATCATTTAAAAAATAATATTTATTAATTACTAAAACCAATCTATTTTAAATTATGATAAATACAGAATATCAGATTATAATACTTCATATTTTTATTAATGATTTGTTTATATTT
The DNA here is from genome assembly GCA_905332375.1 of Pieris macdunnoughi. NCBI lineage: Eukaryota > Metazoa > Arthropoda > Insecta > Lepidoptera > Pieridae > Pieris > Pieris macdunnoughi. The sequence continues at coordinate 2,379,340 of CAJOBZ010000040.1, forward strand.
TGTCTAATAACCTTAACATTTTCATAAAAAACAAAATCCTTTTTCATTACCTTCGCGAACACAACTCTCAAAGCACTGACGGTCTGAACTTGTATAAACAAAATAAAAAGAATATTAATCATACCATATATTTACATTACACTTAGCAACATTAGCGCATCGTTCCATATCTATAGGCGTCGTTGTAAGTCTTCTGGTGCCGACAGTAGGTGGTGCCGTGCTAGTCGTTGTGTCCTCACTTTGCAGAACCTTATTCAGCTTTAAGCATCTACCATCTCTACAAGGCCCTTTCTCAAGTGTGGTCTTATAAGCTTCTAACCTGATCACAGGTCGGTTACTTCGGAGTGGTGAACAAGTTGTTAGAGGAAATTGGAGTAGCAACAGTGCGAGCATCACCTCCATGATGTATAATTAAAAAACTACTATTCTCATTTTGTTTAGTCAACAGTTGCAAATGTAATTGCGTTTGTTTTGTCACGCTCATAACTGCACTGTATTTCATGCTGAAAACGTCGCAGATACTATTTCACAACTTTTTTCACTTTCACTCTCGATTGTGCAGGCCTATATATTTATATATGTGATAACAAATGTTTTTCTGTTTTTAGGAATACATTCTTAAGTCGCCCCTATATTTAAAAAATAGTAAAACTAGGCTTTAGTTCGGCATAAAGTTACTTAAAACTTTTAAAGGATATTGTAAATTTATAGAATGTCCTGTTCCTGCGTAAGAAAAGATACTAAAGTTGTTGATTGACGAGCATGAGCAGACAACAGTTTATTTAAAACTAATATTGTAAAGAGTAAAGATTTGATCGTTTGTTTGCGATAAGGTCCTAAACTATTAGGCTGATTTAAATTTTCGCCATTAAAATCCTGTTATCCTTTACGCTAAATAAAATTAACAATAAATTTAGGGATCCGTATTTATTTATTTATTTCATACTCCTACAGCTAACTTATATTATATACAACAAAAAACAATTATACTACACATATTGGCAAAAATGGAATATGTATTTACTACAAAAAGGTTCAAACATTTACGAAACTTAGGAAGGAAAAAATCTATATAAATATTAAATAAATATAAAGTTGTGTGATGGTGTATATATGAGGGTGTGTATATTGGATATGGTCATGATGCATGTTATTCTTAATACTCCTTTTCTTCCTTCCAAGTCGAGGCTTAAATAGTGTATGTCCGGGCTGCGCGATACAAAACTGAGTTTTTTGCATACTTGGTGTTGATGTGAGGAACATGAAACAATGCAAGACAAGACTGGTAGGCAGAAACATAAAAGTGCAATTTTGCTAGAAGTGAACTGCAATTAATTTTATCTAAGATGATGTCATATTATAGAAGCGTTATATTGTATTTTAACTCTTGCACGAATTATAGAAAATTCATCATAATCTCAAGATTTTCAACTTAATTTCCAAAGCGATTTAGCGGTTTGTCACGTATAAAATGTATAAGCGATGAATAGTTAAACACAATAGACGAAAAAATCTATTTCAAATTTTTTTTTGCTAGCAAATAAAAAATAAAAATAGCACACGGACAGTGTCATCATTATCGAAAAAAAATTTAGAATCGTTTTAGTAGTTCTAGAGATTACCCTTACAAACAAACTAAAAAAAATATTAGTTTTAAGTTTTTATAATATTTGTTAGTATAGATAATGTTCGGCTCTGACGATTACAAATAAATACGCTTAGGCCCAATGAGTAGGTTCGCTTACGGCGTGCTTCCTTTGGTATAGGGCTACTCTTTCCACGTAGTTAATCTGGCACTCGTTAAGTAAACCTCATATTAAAATTGTATTCAATATATGCAATATAGTATTGTATATACCTACTACGCACCGTTCATTTTGCACTACTATAGACACGCGACCGCGCTGTTACGTTGCGTGTGTCACTAAAGCGGGCGAAGGGAGATGCGCGGGTAAAATCATAAATTTTGCTAGCCTACTGTTTTGCTGCAGTTTGCAGAGGTGAAATCTTCGATAACATGGTGTGAAAAACAATAAAATCCCTACATCAAATACGGATAAGCTAGGCCACATTTTCGTACCTTTGTTGTTAATCCATATCCAAATAAATATCTACCTCTTCGAGGCCATTTCAATACATTATGGCAATTGCATTTTAAGTAACAACGCTCCTATGGTTTTATCTACAACCGAAAATTACCTTATTATATTAGTGGTTCATAGGAACCAAGGATAGGAGGTTAAAGAAATATTTATTGTAAATAAAAACCTTTTATTTTATATAGTTATTATAAATAATTGTAATTTATAATAACTATATAAAATAAAGGTTTTTGTTGAAGATGTTGCAAAAATTGCTCTAATAGTCGTAACCGACGTTGGAGTAGTTGCTAACGTAGATACGTTTGCTATTGAATTATACATGGAATATTTATTTGCGTTACAATATATCTAATTGATATATCTAAACCCACATGACTTTGTTATTTGCATGAAATGACACCTCAAACAAGTGAATTAATATCCGGTGTTAAACATCGATAGTTTCTAACTAAGTAACCCATTCACTAATTATGGTATTTAATTCACTTAGCGAGACAAGCCTTTAATTAGATAGATGTATTGTGCTAAGAGCATAAAAACTGTAAACAAAAGATTGCAAAAAATGCATGGACGTATGACAGAAAATTCAATAATAATTATGCATTTTGAAATCAGAAAAATCATTATTTTAAACATCATAGAATGCCAAACACAATCCACCCTTTTACCCACCACCTTAAATTCACGAACAAAACACTAGCTTTAGCTGTTATGCATTAAATGTCTTATAGTTACGTGATATTTTAAGGCTTTATAGATGGATGATCAGCCAGCCATCTAGCCTTTTAAATAAATTAATCGCCGTTTCACCACATATTGTACCCCAGGCCTCCAAGTAATACGAATCACGAGGATTTAATCATCTAGTACGAGTAAGCGAGTGAGTAGGTAAAATAAATAATAAACATAAATAATAAACGGGCAGGAGCTCACCTGATGTTAAGTGGTACCTCCGCATAGACACTCTCAATGCCAGAGGGCTCGCGATTGCGTTGCCGGCCTTTTAAGAATTGGTACGCTCTTTTCTTGAAGGACCCTAAGCCGAATTGGTTCGGAAATACTTCAGTGGGCAGCTGGTTCCACATAGTGGAGGTGCGCGGCAAAAACTGCCTTGAAAAACGCTCAGTTGTGGAACGGTCCGCCGTCGAGGTTATATGGGTGGAATTTCGTATTCTGCCTCGACACCCGATAATGAAACTCAGCTGCATGTATTAATCCGAACAACTCCTCCGAACACTCTCCATGGTAAATGTATGTTAAATCGCAAAAGATTGTATAGAATGTTAACGTGAACAATTATTATCATTCAATGCAGTTAAAATTGTCAGTTTGGGCTTTAATATGCCTGGCCTGTACATTAATAACGCATATATATCTAATTTGCCTGCGGTTTCCCGTACTAACATTTAAATTATTATATACACCTCCTAATGTTACTGTTAGAATTACAGAATCTGTGATAGTTCATATTATTGTTAATATGTCACGCAAAGCATAAGTTTATTATAACTAAAATTGAAACAGTCATGTATCCAATTGCTCCGACTTTTAATGCTATCATTTGATTGATTAGTACATTTATTTTAAATCTTACACACAAATTAACTATCTACGTTTATATCTAACAATGGACGTTAAAAGTATGCCAAAGCGATGATTAATCAAATATAATGAATCTAAAACAATCAACTATTTTATTAAAATCTAAACAATATACTAAGTAGGCAGATTAATCTAGGACTAACTACGACATATTTATCAATCACGTAAATATGTTGTTTAGATTCTGTAAGAATTCTGATTAATAACAAAAACTTCAGTAAGTCACGAAATGTCTTGTCTCGCATATACCACTAAATACCACTCTTCTTGAAATGGTCGCGTGATGAAAGCCAGTAAATAATCTCTTCAAGAAATTTTAAAGAAAACTTTTAATTCCATAATTCAGGAATACTAAAAAATCTTTTGTGAATGCCGTTTATAAAGGCAAGCTGCTCGCAAGATATTTGTTTTTGGTCATTTTTGGACCCAGTAGTAAGTGATGCGAAGCAGTTCGGAAGTGACCAGACTTACTCTACGTACTAATGTTTCTAATGACATATAAAAATAAAAGAGTCTATGCACAGTTTAAAGGTAACCTTTAGTATTTCTCGGTTTTCTCAAGGTATGGAGTAACAAATAGAGAAGTTATTGGCTGACGTGTGAGTTACTTAGCGCTATTTGTTTAACGGATGTCGACGATAAAATTTCGTACCTCGTGTTTGTAACGCACGACACGTCCCGCTCTTTGCGAGGATGCGCCCACTTTGCTGAGCGGAGCGGAAATCTGGATCGCTTTCGATCATATTTCATGGTGTATTAACAAAAGTAGAGGAATAACGAAAAGACAACAGTTTTGAGTAATGAGACCCATAAGTTTATCCTAGATGCTAAAAAAAGAGCAGTGTTGGCCTAGTGGCTTCAGCGTACGCCTCTCATACCTGAGGTCGTAGGTTCGACCCCGAGCTATGCACCAATGGACTTTCTTTCTATGTGCGCATTTAACATTTGCTCGAACAGTGAAGGAAAACATCGTGAGGAAACCGACATCTCTTAGACTCAAAAAATCGACGGCGTGCGTCAGGCACTGGAGGCTGATCACCTACTTGCCTATTAGATTTAAAAATTATCATGAAACAGATTCAGAAATCTAAGGCCAATACCTAAAGAGGTTGTAGCGCCACAAATTTTTTTTTATCCTAGATGATATAAATATATCCGTAGTAGGTATTTCCGAGTAAGCACGGATCAAGAAAGTAAATCTTTGATCAATTGAATTAAAAGAACACATCCTTCCTTTATATATCGTACAAATCGTGGTAAGCAGCTATATAATAATATCTACACCTTGCAACGTGTCCTTACCCTTAGTTCACAGTTTGCACGCGGGGAATTTTATTCCGCCAGTTAAAACTATACGAGTTCAACTCTATTCGCCATCGAAAATACCTCTCCTGAATATTAAAACACAAATATGGTACCAACGTTTATTGTATTCAGCATATAAAAATAAATCATGAAAATATTTATACAATTTAAATATTTATTAACTTACTTGACATAATAATAAAAACGCTGACTAATATGTTTAAAAGTTAAGATGTTTTGATGATGGACACCCGACCCGTTGGAACACGAGAGTACTAGAAGAGATAATGTACTTTTGAATCTGCGTACACATTCGTGCATTAAAATATCTCCAGCATACGTTGCCAATAGACTCGACCAAAAACGTTAAAACATTTAAATATATCTTTAAATATAGTTATAGCAGTATAAAGGTACACTGACTGACATAAGCTGTCAGTTTTGCAGATTTGATCGATTGTTGAGTTACCACGAAGTCTTTAAGCACAAGTTTCAATAATTAATTCATGGCCAATATAAGTAAATGGAAGTCGATTGTAGCATGCGACCCGAGGTTGCAACTCGCTTATAAAGCGCACTAGAACAAGGCAGCAACTTTTATTGGAAAACTTCACCCGAATTTGCATGTCCTGAACATTATTAAAAACGCTTGTAAAACTTATAAATTGTACTTTATACGAGGGTGGAAAGGAACTTTTAAACAATTCACCTACTAGAAGGTATTTTAATAATATTCATTTACACTGTTATTTTGTAAAAGCTGTATAGTTAAAATTAAACGAAAGCTCCGAAATATGTTGTATTACCGAGACAAGGCAGGCCTTCGGGAAAATAAAGTATCGTTTTTAAAAATGAAATATAACGGTGTTATTATGGTAGAGTGAACCCGTGTCATGGCGGATAACTGACGCTCGTGTGTCTTCATCTTAACAACAATGAATTGATATTGCTTTTTGTTTTGACGCAGTATAAACTATACATGAGGTATTGTCTGTACTGTTATTGGAATAAACGAAGCGTTATTTTTTAATATGACGATTCAGTATACAAGTTCCATGAGAGCGTAAGTTTCGTGTTTCGACTCTTTTGGAATATACTATAGTACTACAGAGAAATTTAAGTTTATTTTACATTCAGTAGTAAAAGGATGATGGAAGAATACTGTACAAAATTATAGGCCGGTTTCTCACCTTTTTCCTGGTACGAATGGAATCTAATTAAGCTCGCAAGTGCCTTTTTGGCCTTTTGAGAATTGATAAGCTCTGTTCTTCAAGAATTGATTGGAGACGTTGTCAATTAACCTTAATATAATCAAGATACGTGAAAGATAGGACCGCAAGAAAGATAGAAATAAAAAAAGTCGGTTTTGAGTCACGTATCCATAAGAAAAAGAACTTTATAAGGTGATTTATAGGAGCATGTTAAAAAATTGGCACCCTTATGTGTGTATGTGTATTGACTAAGAAAAAGCATCCATAAACGATTGATCCTTGAAAACTTTCTAAAATCATACTATCATTAAATCCAGCTAACGCATCATTTAATGTATACTGTTTTAGTAATTCATAGATCACAGATTTTATAGCACAATAAACTCGAGCCGATCGGTCGCCCACAAATCAATGTTGAATTAACAGCTACACTTAACTCCCGAGCGTCCATTGACTATCACTATAACTATATTAATATTCGCTCATTACACGCCACGACTGCGACACGATCGCATCAAAAATGTAATTATTATCACAGTTGTTATGTGTAAAGAGGTTAGGATTTAGACCCAGAACTGTAGTCACACAAATAGAGACAAAAGATATGTTATAAACATTTATTGCAGAATCGTATCGGGAGATCTACAATATCCCTTTGGCTCAGATGCGGTAAATGGAGTCTGAGAATACTCAAATCAGAAGCGGAGTGTATTGTGCTGCCTTCCCTCGCTTAATTACTCTTACCTATTCATAAGTTTGCACCGAAATACCTATTAACAAATAGTTGAAAGTTGCTGGCGCGAGTGTCAAAGACAGCTATTGATGCTGAAATAATATGAAACAATTAGCTTAAACTGGTAACTCAGTTAGGATTTACTTAAATATATATTGAGGTATTGGTTCCAGAATAAGCTGGTGCGGTGAAAGAAAACATCGAGCGATGTCAAATATGCCCAACTAGATTAAAATTAGATTGACGTTCACGAGTTCTAGTCAGCCACAGACAACTGGTCACCTACTTGCCTATTTCAAAGGAAATATATCGAAACAGATACAGAACTCCAATGTTCCAGACCCAGACCTAAAAAGTTGTAGCGACACTGATTTTTACTTCCAGAATATAGGAAATTTACAATGAATAAAAAATATGATACGAGATATTGTACCTGCTCCACCATTCATCATCATAAAAGGATCTAAACCGGAAAAATTACAGGATACAAGAACAACCCACATCATTCCACTCACCCTGATCCACTCATCCATGCTAACCGTGCGTGAAATTTTACAAGTGAAGACACGGCTTACTGCGAATATTTATTTGTAGACATGAACTCTTAGGTACTTGTATTAAGACACAAAATGGCTTGTCTTATTATCCCGCATATAATTAACAATAAGAACAGTGATTTAGCTGATTAAATCCTTTGTCAAATCAATATTGTAATAATTTAAATAGTTTCAAGCGAATAGTAATTAAGTATTAATATATCGCAATTAGCGTTAATCAAAGGAGTTCAAATTGTTTGTTCATTACAAGAGTAATATCAAACACCACTGGCGCTGACATGATCGTGTCATTTCTCTATTATTGGATTAGAGATGTATCGCGCATCATCTCTATTTTTTCTTTTACCTTCTGGATTTAACCATTGCCAATATACATGATAGACTAGTTTAGTAACAACAAAAATGCTCTAGTTCATTTTTCACATTAAATTTTTGCTTTAATATTGATTGTTTGAATCCATTATTAAATCGAATCGGATAACTTAAATAATATGTAATAATCATATCTATATATTTTTATTAAAAGATCTGCCTTAAATTGCTTTCCATTTGTTTGTAGTTCGGCTAGTTGTAACTTCGTTGAAAGGTCTGTAATGCTTCCGGCTATCGAGTTACTTATGTAACTGGCTTTATTTAACATTTCAAGTTTCTAGTGGAAGCTTTATTCGTTTTGAAATTCGTAGAGTGCCTTTCTTGTTTATTTTTAGTTAACATTTTGCTCAACTCAGAAATTTACTGATCGCGTAAAAGGATGTAATATGATACAAAAATTACTCTAAGAACGAGAAAATTAAGATTCCACTTGAATATTTTTATCGTTCCGACAGTGACTTGAATATTTATATAGGCTAAATGAGAACATTTAAAATCACAGATTAAAGTAAGAAGTGGAATAATTTGAACTATAAATGTTTGCTTTGGTCTATTCAGCTCTGGTGTCAATTAGTTTAACTTTGAGATGTTGGCAAGCCAAGCCAAATTTACTGCAACTCGCTTTGTGAACGTTAAGGAAAAATGAATGCAGAATGACAAGTACTGCGCAGTCCGGTTATTAAGATTGTTTCATTTTGTCTTTACTCTTTAGGACCGATCTGGTCGCCAAACTCCAAAAAAGTACATTGTTTCTTTCCATTTTTCGTCGTAGGGCGAATGGAAATGGCCTGCGCCCCGCAGTCCACCCCGAGACACTGACACAGCAATTCGTGCTGGGATAGGGCCTTAAACCGGAGCCACCACTTATGATAGTAAATTATTATTAAGTGGACAAATATCGGCATTTAAATGCTAAACGAGAGCTTTTGTAAATTCATACTCATATACGCTACGACTTTAAATATGAATAGTCGTAACATATTTACGACATAACCTAGACGTATCAACTACTTTCCAGTAAGTTAACACGAGTTAAAAAGATCAAATTCTTAAGACGTTCAAAAGTTTGAAACGGGAGCGTGTTGTGACAGGGGTAAACAGTTCGCGCCACTTAGAATTCATCACGAAATTTCTTTCTTCATAAAAGTGAATTAGGTCGAACATTTCCAAGTTGTTAGCGAACTTTGAATACTTCGAGTGTCAAATATTAGTTTATCAAATGGCAGGAAATTTAATTTGATCCGAGAATTAGCTGATAAAACGATCCGTGTTGATCTTAAAAACCATTTCATGGAATAGCCAAAAAAAGTGACTTTCCATATTTTTAAAACGATTATCGACCTAGTATAATACATATTAGTATCTTCTAAAGATAATATTTTACTGCTATTGAGAGTATCGCATACAAACCTTAATTTCATTGCTTACATCCAAATAAAGGTAACGTCGGTGGTTACTGAGACGTCCCGAAAACATTTGTTCAACTGCCATAAATCTAAGCATAAACGAAAAGGCGGCGTGTGAAAATTTCCGTTGCGCGGCAAAAGCCGCCATAAATAATTATAAAGATCCTTATTTCTCGCAGACGTTTAAATAAGTATTTATTCTATCGCATTCTTTAAAAATTCGTTAGCGCCTTCCCAACTCGACCTGAATTTCGATTAGAAAAAGACAAAGAGAATCGCAGTCGGACGTTAAAGTGGGGAATCAATTAAAGTGCTCCATTGATTCCGTGTGCTTGATAACGTCCGTCAGCGCGCCAATGGCCACTCGATAAGATTGTGCGCTCTTTTTAATTACTTGGAGGGTTATCACGCGTTCATCCATTTCATTCCCTTCATCCCTCCACTCTCCGCCGTCGAATGTCAATGCATCACTCGCGGGACTGATATTAAAACCTGATAATCTTTTATACTAATTTATTTCACCTTATTTACATCCAACGCCGTATACGGCTCATAGTTAACCTATTGATACATTCGTTAAAACAAAAATTTGTACATTAAATTACATCTATGTAAATCAACAAATTGATATGATTAATTGTTTCTTATGTGCATTAGATTTTCATTTATATTTACATTGAACAAGCGTGAAGGGCAAGCTTGGATAATTACATTCGAGAATCACTAACTAATCTTTAAATACTATTTTTATTACCTAATGGTAATCCATCTGTTTGTATACGTGCTGACATACTATTACTCGGTTGGGATATAAATAAATAAATACTTTAAGTAATTGCAAAGTCAGCACGCATTACATCGATTAAACTTAAAGAGCTGTCTAGATGTTAATATATAATTAAAATAGATTTTAATAATGTAAATTATAAGTTATAATATCTTTGGCACGTATAGATCTAATCGGACTAATCATTTTACACATAAGGCGAAGCGGGCCGTCACAATTAATTATTGAAATTTTAGATAAAGTGCGAAGGACAATTACATAAAAAGGAGTTTAAGTAGCAATAAACGTAATATTTCACAATTAATTAATAATTAATTGACCAAAGCCGACCAAAGAATAGGCCGATTTAACAAACAATTTATTATTATTATTGATTATTTCTGCACAACTACAAAAACAAAACCTCAGGTTTAGGCGGTATTATTAAAATGCCATAAATCAGATGTGAGTTGGATTAATTTAATTGTTTTACTAGTAATTCATTCAACAATCTTAATTAAATATATATTTGTATATAGCACTTACACATTGGTTACTAAAGCTTTGACCAAAACTATCAATAAAAGAATACAAAGAAATATTAAAATTGAAAATAGCTACATGAAACTACACACCATTTTATTTTGAAAATATAAAAATTTCATTCGGAATATTCACAAAGGGGTTTTATGATATGTTTATTTTCGAAATTTGATTACTTATACAATTCAACACAGAAAACACCATATTTACTGTTAATCAGATTTAAATAGCATACAACCTTAATTAACAAAAATTCAAGTACAAATTAAGATATCGGCAAAGAAATCTATCTGGACGAGAACAATGAGAGCCAGGAAAGATTGTCGCCAACACTGCACCTTGTTCGAACCTGAAACAACAGAAAACAAGAATAAAAAATATGGCTGGGGAGATGTGAAGTAGCATGAAAGACAAAGCAATGGCGCGAAACGTCGTCGCAACATCTCTATTCCAATCACAGATACGCGTTACGACCCTTATCGTTGGAAGATTCATAATCAAACGAATTGTTTTTGCTCCTATTTCTCTTATACTAAAACTTAAAGTGCTAATTATAAGTAATAGTATGAACCTACAACCGTTAACCACATATAAATATTTATTTAATTAATTATTTCATAGTCGTTATCCAAAAAAGGTGTATTAATGAGATTAAAGCTGAAGAGGAAGAAAGGTGTAATTTACTCTCGCACCACGAGGATTTAGCACAAGGCCATCATTGTAAGTTTACGATTAAAAACTCAACATGTAATGACGTTAATTACCTTATATTAAATATTTGGTAAATATGAGAGAGCTCTAAAATAAATTAAAAATATTTCTATGAGTCTAAATGAAAAGGCAAAAACTTAGCGATTTCACGTCGGATGACATCAAATGGCGCTAAGAAAAACGGAATAAAAACAAAAGCGTTAAGAGCGAAGAGGCGTTATCATTGACGCTCGAATGCATCTAGCGTCAACATTCAGAATTTTCACTACGCTTGCAACTGAACGTAAGTTTTTCAAATATTTATTATGCAGTAGCCAGTACACGATACAATTTTAGTATTCTTCTCAAAAGATAAATATATTTCTTTGCCAAGTCCGAGAACTGGCTTATGATTATTAATTGTTTGGCCAATAAATAGTCAACTCTCCCTATCATAGTAACAAGGTTCACACTTTGTTTTTCATGTAGTCTATTGTTGGATATTTACACAATTATAGGGTTTATTCTCTTCGTATCAAATATTTTATTCAAATGCGCGATATCATATTATTCGGCTATTCAAACAGTTTTTCCTTAAGCTCGAGAGGTGCAGAATTGATTGTGCGGGCTCTGCACTGAATATTTATAAGGGTTAAGTGTGTATGCGAACTCGTTGAATGTTTAATCTCTATTTGGATCGGCATACGACCGCACACCTAGCTCGAGAACTCCAAATCAAATATATGAAGCCTATACGTTTGAGGAGTATTAACGATTCATGCGGTATTAGTGATTCGCTGGAATCAATTCGGGCGTAAAATATTGCCGAGTACAGCTATACTCTGCCTAATTTACCGTTTGCCGCTTAGCTCTCTGCATCGCACTAAATACTCTATTAATTTAGATCAGATTTTCATTTTAACCTCTTTTAATACGTTTTTATTGTAAAAGTAACAAAGAATTGTATGTAAATATGCTCATAATATAACTCCGGCGGTGTCGTCTCCGCGCTTGACGGCGGTCGGCATTAATAATCTACTATATCGTAACAAAGAATTCAAAACGTGGAAAATGTTGAGGTAAACTCGGGTTTTTATTGAAGATCGTTTCAGTTTCTTTATATTCAGCTTTTGCATTATTTTTTTCACACTTTTATTGTTTTGTAGTATCGTGAATTACAAGTATAGCAATTTTTATAATAAAACTTACAAATTTATTTATTTTTTCAATCGTTTTTTTAATTATATGGAAATAGGAATATTTATTATTATATAGATACAAAAAGCACATATGTAAACGTAAACGAAAAAAATGCTATTAATGACAGGAAATTTTTCTAAATTATACCTACTTATTACATTTTTTTTTCAATATGAGACCGTGAAGGTTGGATTTAAGAATAGTGATAAATTTCTTGGTCATACATTTTTTACGTAATAGAATTATACAATATTACACTGAGACGTCTCTTGTCTGATGGTGATGATTTTAGTATTACGCTGATCAACCAGGATATCACAAAATACCAGGTTACCTAAGACAAAAATTCGGTCAGCGCAAAAACCCTTCTAAGTCAATCGTACGATAGGAAAACGAGTGTTGCGCTAGGAGCGTACCTGAGTCGTGGTGCGGATGAGCGCGGTAGACGTGGGCAGTGCCAGGCGCAGGCGCGCGGTCGAGTTGTGCGCGCACCACGCTCGGCCGCTCCGTCGCGCTCGCCGTCTCACGCTCGCGCTCACGCTCACGTACCGACGATCGCGTTACGTTCGTGCGACGGACGCCTGCAAACGCTCTTTCATTTTAACCACTCTACTATTACTTTTTGCTTGTCTTTATGACAATTTGCAAATTTTCACATATCTGGGACCGTGTCTGCTTCGCCTCTGTTATCAGAACTTATGTTCAACCACAGTTTATAAGATAAAGTAGCATAAAAACCACAATGTATGTATTAAAACACTCGTGCGATTGGATTAAAGAAGAATTATATTACGATAACCAAAAGTAATGTGATCATGAGTGCAAATTAAACAAAAATACATTTTTATTTATCGCTTTGATAATTATTAAAAATAGCCTCATCATCGTGTACACTAATTACATTAATGTATACGTTAAGACAATAATGACCCCTCCTCGCGTAGACTACTCTGATCTATTATATTATTATCTGTTATTAAATATAGAAAACAATAGAAACATTTACTGTTCTAGCATATTCTGTACTAATTAATGTACATACTGTACAGTTCCGCCGACTCTATCGAAGCTACGTTTTTTAAATCTATGGGATATTATTAATCTGATCAAGTAATATTTCGTGAAGTTCTAGTAATACTCACTTTCTTTGTTCGCTGTACTTTTCATCTCAGTAGCCTTTGGAGACGTTGACGGCATAGGAATTTCTATAAAAAAATATATAAATACAGTTCGTGAACCCGTAATTGTATATGTATAAATAAAACGTTTTCCACGGATTATATTTGCATTTAGAGTCATAGTAATAGTTAGACATAAATAGAAGCAGATACCGTAGAGCCTGATAGAGCCTTCTGTCTCCCCGAGGGAGTTCTTTGAGATGCAGCGGTAGTTTCCGAAATCACCTCCCTGAAGGTTGCGCACCGTTAGCTTCATGTGGGCCCTGTACGTGCAATTTATTACATAAACAGACTTTAACGGTTTTAAGAAAATTGGCGATTGGAATAGTACATGAAAGAAGTGGGGATCCTTCGTTTAGATTGGCCAGCTCGAAGTCCTGACCTCAATTCCTTTGAGCATGTCTGGGGTGTTCAAAAGAGTAAGATCAGTGGAACCCGCTCCCCAAAAGTTAGGGAGCTAAAAACACTCATTGCAGAACAGTGGGAACGTATGCAAAACGTTATTAAAGACATCGTGTAAGGATGCCTAGAAGCATTCAAGCTGTGAATTTGGCAAAAAAAGTTAAAAAATCTTCTTATCTGCATTGCCAAACAATATAATATATAATAAACAATACCACTTCAAGAAATTAAATTTCATTTAATTAACTTAATTCGACCTTAAAGGGTGTCCGTTTTTTTTTTGTAAAAGAGGTAATAATATTCTTTAGAATAAATATTAAACTTAATATAGCACTCTTAGGCACGCGTAACTCCACACGGAAGGACTATAAAGAAAGACAAAATCTTTAAGGTGATGTTTCTCTAGTGACTTGTAAAAAGATTTACAGTCTCAAGCACAATACATAAAACAGCAGCTTACGTGGCTTCGCTCTCCGCGTCATTCAATATTAACATCGGCTACGAAGCCTCGTGCAATCTTAACGGTTCGTGTTTTATTTGAACCTGCTGTGGATAGTACTGATTCACCGTTACTTTATAAATAAATATTAAATTACGCTAAAGTATATACTATAGATTATCATATAAGTATAGACAGATGTAAGGAACGGTGCATCTGAGTTACACTAGGTAGACAAGCAAATTACTACGAGGCAAATAATTTAAGAATGTCCATATTGGTAAACTATTATTCAAACATAATAAAATTAATTATTCAATATGCGTAGCGTTGTCGATTACTACTACGAATTAGTGATTTAATTGGCTCACTAATGGCATGTTAACTAGGTATTTCAGTTCTATGAGTTAAGCGAATTGCTGTGTTCCCTTGTGAGGTATTGGCAAAGTATGCCTATTAATAAGTTATCCAGCATTGATAATATCAAAAATATGTTTAATAAACTACTATTAAATGGAATGGCCACATTTATTAGTTTTATTAGAATTAGATATTTATTGCCAGTTCTTCTCTCCCGTTCTACGCCCTTGTTCTGAGAACTGGCAGTAAATGTAAAATTAGAAGCATTAATATGTATTTCTTTACTGACAAGTCATAAGTGTACATTATGTTACCTATGTGATTAAATGATTTTTTATTTATTTAGATAACATGGTGTTTCACACTATGATAAAGTGATACCTATTTTAATTTAAACAAAATAAAAATCACCGATATGAGTTTTCCTCTGTGTTGATGGCGTACTTCTTCGTAGGGAGCACCATTACGTTATCATAGACCCAGTAAGAGATTGCTCTGGGATGGGCCTCGGTGTGGCAGTCCACCGTGACGTCAGTGCCAGCCGGTGCTCCAACCAGCTGGTTAGGCACCCAAATCATAGGCGAGACTGAAATAAGGACATACATTGAGTATGAAAACAAAAATTTTCTAAAGAATTTACTCGTAATTTTACAATTTTTTTTAAACAAAAATTATCTAAATATTTAAACTAAACTAGACATTTCATAATTAGAAAAGGCGCGACAGACATGTTACAAGAAAATCTGTTAAATTCGAAATAAAACTTATATCGAATATAAATTTTTAAAATTACAATTATTATAAGAAAATAGGCATATGTATAATGAAATATACACAAAAAGTACATGTGTAAACGTAAACGAAAAAAAAGCTATTCATGACAGGAAATTTTCTTAAATTATACCTATTATTTTTTTTCAATAAGAGACCGTGAAGGTAGTATTTAAGAATAGTGATAAATTTCATGGTCATATTTTTTTTCCGTAATAGAATTATCATGCTTTTACAGTTAACCAAGCCATATGTGAATTATACAATATTACACTGAGACGTCTCTAGTACGTCTGATGGTAAGGATGATTTTAGTATCACGCTGATAGCCCAGATCACAATATCACAAAATACCAGGTTACCTAAGACAAAAATTCGGTCAGCGCAAAGACCCTTCTAGGACAATTAATAAAATAATTTACTCGTAATGACCTATATTTAAACTTAACTAGACATTTCAAAATTAGAAAAGTCGCGATGGACATGTTACAAGAAAATCTGTTACATTCGAAATAAAACTTATATCGAATATAAATTACGATAATTGTGTAAATAATGGACAAAACACGTTAAAGTGATCGGTTATCAATCATATTATTTAACGGCACCTGACAACGTACGGGCTCCAGAGTATAAAATAAACTATCGGGAACTAGGAAGCAATTTATAAATTCCCGATATTGATGAATTGAACGAACTTTTCCGAGCGTTGGCGACTGCTCACGAGTTACTCACTGTTTGAGTTCCCATCGATATCTTTTAGTTCCCTGGTGACCGGTGAACAAACCACCATCACAACTCATCAGAAAATCTTTTTCAATAGACTATTAAGAGACATACAATTTTACATATGAATTAAAATGAAATCAATTTAACTAAACACTAAGCTAAAGTGGAGTCAATATTTCACTGCGTAACGTGCAGCGATCCTAAATGTAATCCACAGTTTGAGGGCATTACTCACATCGCCAGTTTATGTGGCAATTTTCAAGCAATATTACGGTACGTCCGACGCGATTAAATATTCTACGACGTTTTAAAATATTTATAAAGTTCTACGTAATGCGAGAGCGTCGGGGGTTCATTATTATGCGGATGTGTGTTTAAGGCTTTACAGTATCATTTGAATACGGCGGATCTATGCCGAAGGTTTTTTACATTTTCCCATTTGAAAGGCATATTTTTTATGAAACACTTTTGCAATTTTAAGTTGGAGTAATTTTAATGTTTTTAATTTATAATTAAGTATCATCAAGCATCATTAAGTAATGTTTTTAATTTATGTCCTCATAATATACATTTTTTAAAGCAAGTGTAAATCTCGTAAAATCCAAGTTAAAAGTATCGCAGAGACGCCATTGTTTACGCGAACTCTTTTAATTTTGTTTTTAAAAGAATTTTCTTGAAGAATTGATTGTAGCGTCGGCAATCTCAGTCGTGCACCTTGGGGAAATATTATCTTTCAATTATCACTGTCTTATTTATACAGCTGCGTCTTGTAATAGGACGGAATAAGGCTATCGCACACGGGCCGTTTTCAAACAGGAAAACAGTCTGGCAATCTTCGGTCATTACGATATTTGATTAGAATGAGTAACATTTTTAAATTCACGGTTTAAGTTTGAGTATGGCCAGATGAAAGTTAAGTATAGTCTGTGCAGATAGAGAAACTAAATGGGATTTGAGGTCGCAACAGCTAAAACGCTACTAACGCGTAACGCGTAACTAGTAACGCTTCGTATAACTGGTTCACCGGTTATCTATCGGCACAGATACCTCTTCCAGAATAATGCTAGACTTTCTTTCTTATCATCGGTTCAAGAATTGGTTCAAATTACAAATATTAATTCAGGATTAAAAATAATAATTATACGATTCCTGTAAACGGCATTGAGTTAATTTTGTGACCTTAAAATTAATTCAATGCCGTTTCATATTAACCGTAACGGCAGTTTTAGAATAAGAAAAAGTTTCCTATTTTCAAATTATAGCAGCGAATTTAATTATTATAGGTTTAGTTTGCAAATATTCAAAAGTCATCGCATTCATCCTTTTATTGCTAGAGATTCTCTCGGGCCAGAATATTCCAAGGAATCTCTAACCATCTGCTATGGGAGCTACGCAATGAGGTGCCAATTGGCAGGTCTATAAAACGCCGAATGTGGAAATGGGTGAGCCTTACGCTGCCAGGAAAACGTGGCCCCCCAGGAAAACAGACCTGGCAACGAAGCATTATTGCACAGACGAGGAAAGCTAGAAAGACATGTAGTGAAATTAATCCAGGTCCGATCCCGGTTCCCGATTAGGCTGGTTTTCTATGCTGGATGCCTTCTGCCGCTTGCGGGACATTGGACTTTAATTCAAGTAAGTCATTGCTTGTAAAAACGCGCATTAAATAAATTATTAAATTTTCTTCCGTGAGTTTTTTCACAACGGATAAGCAAAAAGTTTATATATTATATAAATGTATTTTAGGCTTACTATTATAAATTTACTGACAGTAATGCGAAATAGCTGTACTTCGACATAGTTAATAATTAATAGTGACTCTAAATAAATATTGTTTTTAAAATGAAAGAATTTTTGATAATTATTACTCTAACGCTAGTGGGTACTTCGACGTGTTTGATAGATAGAATAGCTAACCCTGATCTAGGCGTCTCTAGCGGTTTGCTGCCCTACTGTGAGTATTTTATGAATTAATAGTTCGGTGCCTATTCTAATGAATTGTAAAAGGACAAGGTTTGTATTTTTGTATTTATAAAAAATCTATGTGTCAAGGCGCTAAAAATATAAATAAGTATTAGTTTTAAATAAATTTAAACCTCGGAGTTCTTTCAATTTGATATTATATAAATTATACAAGTAAATCAAATTCATGAACTGCATGTATCTTTTAAAGGTCCGGGTGTTGAAAAAAACTCAACGTTCACAAGGGAGACTTTGAATCGCTTTCACATGAGAATATATTCGCTTACGGAACATGGCGTTGAAATTCAGAAAGACTATCCCATCGAGTCTTTCTTTACTCATATTGTCAGAGACAAGTTATTTGGTAAGTACACATTATCTATGCTTATAATTGCCTACTGATGCAATTAAGTTTCTTAAGAGTAAAAATTATAGTAATATATTAATTATTTCTCGATTTATATTACAGAGGACGTGGCGTAAGCATCAAACTTAATACAAAGTGTTGCATTCCTTTTACAATACAATAATTGGATTTCAGATTTGAAGAAGAAGACAGTGGTCTATGCAGAGGCTTACTACGATAGCACTTTCGACCCCCTGAACAAAAAAATCGCCAGCCTCTATTGTAATATGGGATACAATGTCCTAATAAGCGAAACGCTCACTGTTCTCTCGCGACATTATCCAAAGTATGTAATACTAAATTACTTATCTACATATAGTCAAAAATTCCTGTGAAATTACACAGGATTATCAATTGCAATGTATATCTGTTACAAGCTGTATGAAGCAATAAATATTTCGAATTAACAGATTTACAAAAGATGCTGTCATTTCAAAAAATATACGAGTATAAGAAATGTATCGCCAAATAATAATAATCAGTGGCGCTACAACCACTTTAGGTCTAGGCCTCAGATTTCTGAATCTGTTTCATGATAATTTTTCAATTTGATACGCAAGTAGGTGATCAGCCTCCAGTGCCTGACCCTGACGCCGTCGACTTTTTGGGTCTAAGACATGTCGGTTTCCACACGATGTTTTCCTTCACCGTTCGAGCGAATGTTAAATGCGCCAAAAGGATTACAAAATTATTAACAAGTCGGTTTAAAATATAAAGAAGTAAAATTATTGGAAATAACTCTTAAACTTCTTTCTAATAGCTTTATTTATACATGTGTTAATTTGTGTGTGAATTAATTTCAGATCAGTCCGCTTGTCTCGCGCAGTCGGTCTTAAAATTGGTGAACTTCTTGTCAAATTAGTCGATAACGGGTTAGATGTAGCAAATTTAGAACTGGTCGGAATGAGTATTGGCGCTCACGTAATAAGTTACGCCGCCAAACACCTAATAGCTGTAAGGGGAAAGAAAGCTTTTAAATTGACCGGTTTGGATCCCGCCGGACCGTGCTTTCGAAACCAGCCGCCGGACGAAATCTTCTCGAGCCAAGACGCAGAAAGAGTTTCTGCCATACATACAAATATCGACGTGTTCGGCATGTCTAGAGCTTTTGGACAGGTAGACTTTTATGTTAACGGTGGTGAATTTCAACCAGGTGCGTTACCCGACCCGGTATGCTTGGCTGTCTGTAGCCATATAAAAGCGTTAGAATATTATACACACATTCTACAGTATCCACGATCCTTCATCGGAGTGAAGTGTGATTCTATACAAGATGCGCGACTCTCCAAGTGTTTCGGCAACAAGGAAAGAAATTTAGCAGGGCCTCTGACGGATTTCAGTAAACCGGGTATCTATTACTTGCCGACTAAGTTGGAATATCCGTATTACGCCGGAGAAGAGGGCCTCGTCCCCGAGAACGAGCCGTTCGAAAAATATACGCTACAGGTTAATTCTGAAGATGTTTATGTAGCGTAATTCTAAATAAATTCAGTTATTTCTAAAAATATTAAAGCACTTAACTTTAAAACTTGTTTCATTACTAATTGTAACTTTTCGTATTTATATATTTAACCTTCGGCTAGAAAATTTGAGGTTAAATTATTTAACCTGATAATTTGAGGTCAATTAGACTGAAAGAAGAATAATTAAAGTTAAAAATTTAAATTAAATATATAAAACATTCGACTTACATTCAACGTCTACAATAATCCTCTTGGAGACAGAAGGGGGAACGGCGTTGGTGGCAATACAAAGGTAGGCGCCCATCTCCGTGCGACTTATGCGTTGCAGGGAAAGAGTGTCTCCTTCGTACACGGTTACTGTGGAAAAAATATAGTGTCAATCACAATAATCATTTAAAAATGGTTATTGAAAAAAATTTTAAAATAAAAATATTTCGATACATAAACTAAATATTAGATAGATACTTGTTAAGTATGTAGCTCAATATCGAAGATTTTAATATAACAACAATTAATATACAAAATAAATTATATTATATATTGAATTTCTGTCAAATGGAAAGCCTGCGGCGCCCTGCCGTTCACGCGTGCGTTGGTACAAAAAGGTGATATATACGAATTAAACACAAAAAAATATTTCATATAATTCAGATATTTCTCAATAATGTATTTTTTTAAGCTTCTTTTAGTAATATTTTTTTATTTTTGTATTGCATTTGCAAATTATCGTAGGTATACAATAATATGTAGCTTTGGTTAAAACACAAATTCTGTATGTAAAACACAAAGAATATATTATATTAAAGGTAATTCAGAAGTTTATAATTTGATTGAAATCACAATATTACGGGAGTTTGAAATGTATTGACATCGGGTCATTAGGATTGCGGCGCGGTGGTGCGGCCCCTAATTAGCGGATAAATAAACGTGTGACGTCATAATTAGGGATAATTGATCGCGGAAATCACAGCTCTGATCAAAGAGTATTTATATAATGGTAACTGAAATCTTTTGTGCAAATTTATATTTAAAAATAAGTACTAGAATACGTTAAATAGTAGACTCGGGGCGATCGAAAAGTGATAACGAGTATGGCGCAATTATCTTTTATCAAACGTTATTAAATTTTTCGACGTAGACACATTTCAGGTTTATATACTTTGTATATTTTTTACCTAAAGCAAAAATATGGCTCCAGAGATGTATCCCTTAACCCAGGAAATCGTTAGAAACAACTAGGAGATAGATTCGGTGAATATGGAAGATGTTACAAAAATTCGAAACCACCTTCTATCGTTACTCTGGACGGGGGCATAATCTTGGTGAAACAAAACAATTTTAGCGAGTTTGCCACGCCGTTGCTTGTGTATTTCCTCACGCAATGCTGTTATTTGACCTGCGTACAAAGTCCCCGTAATAGAAGCACCATGATTAAGTTATTCGATCATTACCACCCCTTGGCTGCCCCATAAAAACCGTCTATGATTTTACCGGTGAATGGAATCGTCTTAAATTCAGCATTCTGGGCAACCGGCGCGCTGACATTACGTACCATACTAGTAACTTTAATTGAAGAAATAAATATTAGTTTGTGAATAGCCGGGCTTTGAACTTTCAACCTCAGGGTTGTTGCTTAAACATTACACTAACAAGGAATGCTGCGCCTGTAGGTATTTCTATCACTGCAAAATAAAAATTTAACAATCAAGAAAAACTAAGTCGTTCATTGAATGATTAGAAAATAATAAAAACGTTTAGCCAATATAGAAACGGGAAGAAATTTTTATTTTTGCAGAAATTCGTACAGTAAAGCTAAAACGGCATAATCATACTCAAATTCAGTCACTACGGACGCGATGTAGCGCGTCCCATGCGAGGGTCGTTGTTGACGGAAGTTCTTCCTCACTTGAACTCTGTACACCTTCGCGCATCCTTAGAATATAATATTGTATGTCAATCAAAAACCCTAATATTGCTGTCAAGTCTTGAACCTTAAGTTTAATGGTAGGGGAGCCCACGATGCTAAATGGGGATTTACTCGAGCGTCGTAGAGACCTATTGGGATGCAAAGCTTAGATAATAAGAAGAAAAAAATGTTATATGATATATACCTTTTCATCGGTGGGGGAAGCGGCTATAGATTGTTAAATATGTAAAAAAAAACTGTTGCATGGACATCCTCGAGCGCGTCAGATATTGATAGCATCAATGCCCTACGTATTTTTAATAATGTACGTATGTTAATCTGATCGTTTGCATGATGCGGGTGGTTGTATTTAAGGGTTGAAAATGAAAAAAAAATAAAAATTATCGAGCGCGTCAGATTTTCTAAGGGAGTGTTAAGTGCACCAATAAAAAGCTCTCATTCACTAATCTGACGATTTCGATGGGACGCAAACCCACGGCCATTTTCATAATTTGCAAAAAAAAACGCAATTTTGAAATACTCAAGCGCGTCAGATTAAGATATATGTGGTTCATCTTTATGTTCTAAACGTACTGTCTCATAATCTGACGATTATCTAGAGGGATTCGCCTGATCTGACAAAAAAAATTTAGAAAAACGGTTCACCTAAAGGGCCATCCCTGCAACTTCCCGCTAATTCCATTCCTGGGCGCTTAAAATTGATATTTTGAGCTCGCTGAGTTCAAAGAAATAATATTTCTATGCATTTGAACTCTCCCAGCTCGAAAGTCTGATAGAAGTTTCATAGAACACTATTTTTGGAATTTTCAAACCGCAATAACTTTTGAATGGATCAAGCAATTTTCACGCGGTTGGCGGCATTCGACGCAGTTTTATCATCCTCATATGTAATTTTGCAATTTTAATTGATCGAACCACAAATTTCGGAGTAATCCCGAAAAAACACTTTTTCGGGTTTCTTTCGTTCACGATATCTCTCGAACGAATCAACCGCTTTTGACCAGCTTGGTGGCGATCGACGTGGTTTTTCAAGCTCAAAGGCGGATTAGTTTTTGAAGTTGATCGATAAAGAAACCACTTTAAAAAAAAAAAATTCTTATTTTTTTAAGATTTTTCAAAATTTCTCAAAATCTATCGGTCCGAATCGGTTCAAATTCACAGGAAATGTAATTTTGAGGGAAATATTTAGAACGCCGTTTAGTAGATTCCGATCGGTTTAAGGAAATGTAGGCATCACGCAGCTGCACGCATTTAACTTTATCGACGAATTTTTGTTATTTCGGCTTGCGGAAATCGTCAGATTATATATTTTTCATTATTCTTGAATTATTTCCTTCAAAATAAAAAAAATTTTAGCTACGCTCGAGAATGTCGAGATGACGTTTTTTTTTACAACTTTGTTGCCCTCCCCTTTTTTTACGTCACTTTCAAATTGTCAGATTAGTGGAATATACACTTTTTAGGATGTAATTAACTCACCCTACCTTAATCTGACGCGCTCGAGAATTTCTGATGGTCAATTTTTTTTTTACTAATCTGATCCTGTCTCCTTCACGGGCGGCCTTATATATGGGCCTCATATTTTGTGGAGGTACTTAACCGGGTACAAGGTATCCCCCTATATATTAATCTGCCGCGCTTTAGTAAATCCCGAAATCCCCTCTTGGGCTCCCCTACCATAACCATTTTTAGGAACACGTGCCGAATGCCGATGCGACACAAACAAATCACTTTTTAAAAATCATATGAGAATTAATTACTTTTTTATTAATATTTTTTCTCTCTAAGGAGAGAATAATCACTATTTATTGCACACCCTTCATATATCACGTATGTCTCGGTAGATCGTTTAATAGAGATATAGTAGATTTTTGGTTGGTTCTCAGTTTTGCTAAGGCTGTATAAAATTACAATAAAGTTGAGTAATAATGTTTAAAGTTGTAATAAATGAAGACAGACTCGCTGCATAGATCTGTATATAAGATAATATAATACTCCCTAAAAACTAAAGAATTTTTGAATTTTCGTTATCGCTTTTGTTTTTTGTGCACATCACAATATATGAATAATTGAATAGTTTATGTGTGTATTTTTAATTGGATTTAGCTACAGTGTGATGTCAGATACATATTATCTGATTAGCACCTATAGACAACTTGAAAAAATTACCACATCCTACATAAATAAGTCCCGTTACAGATAATAAGCCTTTTGAATAGTTTTCAAAGTTTAAACAACTTCGGATCCTATTGACTGAAATATAATGGAGGTCTTAGACAGATGTATAAGGATATATAATCATACTAGCGGATTGAGAGCGGCTGCGGGGCCGCGCATGCGCAGCGAATTCGTCGCGGACGAAAGTAGGTAAAAAATTACTCATTTTTATTTTGACATTTGTTATTGATACAGTTAAATAATGAAATACAAAACAATTCAGATTTTTTGCCATTACAAGTCACCGTTGAGCTTTTCGTAACCAAAATGAACAATAATAATCAATGGGTGGTACCTAATTGTGTTTGATGAGAATTTTTCCATATAAATATTTGTACTGCAGCCCTTAATAAATGCAAAAACAAAGCATCTGAAGTGCATACCTTTTAAGTTCTGTCGTTTTCATATTTCCCGCCAATTTTGAATTTGGAACTGTTCTATATTCGAATGTTTAAATTTTGAATCTCAAAACAGTTGAAAGTATTAGGATTAATGCTATTGTTTAGTCACAGCGTCGATCGAGAGATAGAGGCTCTATTAGGCATGTCAGGGACAACCATTCAGAAGATCTTGCATGAAGCACTTGGTGTGAGAAAACTAGTTTGCCGTTGGATACCGCATCTGCTTTCCGACGATCACAAGGCAGCCCGCATCAGATGGTGTAAGAAAACTCTGCAAAGGTTCAACCGAGGAGAATCAAATCACGTCTACGACATCATCAGTGGTGACGAATCTTGATCAAGCTCACTTAGCGCTCGTCAAACGATTGAGTATTTGAAGCAGGAAAAAGTAGAAATTCTTGACCATCCTCCATACAGTCCTGAACTAAGCTCTAACGATTTCTTAACATTTTCTAAAATTAAGAAAAGTCTACGTGGTCAAAGGTTCGAGTCCGGTGAAGAAGCAGTCGACGCTTTCAAGTCAGCCATTTTGAACACCCCCACTTTAGAGTGGAATAAATGTTATAATAACTAGTTTGAGCGAATGGAAAAGTGTATTAAGCTACGTGGTGAATACTTTGAAAAACAACAAAAAGTACTATAAGGTTCTAGTTGTTTTTTTCTTAAAACGAAAAAAATTAAAAGGCATGCCTCGTATCACTCTCATCAAATTGAAACCTATATTTGGAGATATCAGTATATAATCTGAGTTCATCAGCAGATAATTTTTTTAATGGCATCCTAGAAAAATATTTTTTTGTGTGAGAACCGTCAAACCATAGACCGAGACACCCAATACTTGCTAAGTATTTCCAGTAATAAGCCAAGATAAATACATCTGTATCAGCGCTGATTATGATAATATGAGCAGATTGTATCATTACTGCGTGAAATGTGTAGACGAACATTCTTGAATCAGCTTCTGAATGGTTTGATTGTAATTCAAGTAGGTACCTCACAAATTGAAGACCCTTGCAACTTGAAACATTTAGTTAGATCATCGAATCCTCCACAAATATACATCTCACTCTTCTTTGACTTGTGCATATTTTGAAGTATTAGCGCACAGAAATCGAACGAGTTGCAATTTATTAAGTAGCCCTTAATAGAGTAGTAGAAACATTTATATGGAAAAGTTTATTTTTATTAATAATTAGGAATCCATCCTCACTTTTACCATTACAACAAACTATAAATTAATAATAATCATTAAAATGATTTTATATCATGTACTCAATACATTCCCTTTTAAGAAATAAGAGAAAAGGGGAAAAAAATGGACCGGCAAGATCCACATTATTATTCCTTGACCTTTTTTTAACTCAAATCCGTTAGCGAAATTCGTCACTCACATTTTGCATACTCAACTACCTCTAGCGCCTGGACTACTTATTTATGAAAGAAAGTGTGATAAACAAGCAATTATTTAGTTAACTTTAACTTAACTATTGCCATGCATAGTAAAGTAACATCAATTAGCATACCCCACCTAAATAATATTGTATTAAGATAATCTAGAATTCACTGTGTTATT
Source organism: Pieris macdunnoughi (assembly GCA_905332375.1). Lineage (NCBI taxonomy): Eukaryota > Metazoa > Arthropoda > Insecta > Lepidoptera > Pieridae > Pieris > Pieris macdunnoughi. The sequence continues at coordinate 2,405,655 of CAJOBZ010000040.1, forward strand.
TCAGTGCTAAAACAACTGTATATATAATATTTTTCAACGTTGTTTATTTAATATCATTCATATTCTGTTGGTTTATTATGATAATGTTTAAATCTACATCAAAGGAATAAATACAATTCCTGCCGTTTTATCTTTACTGTACGAATTTCTGCAAAAAATAAAAATTTCTTCCCGTTTCTACATTGGCTAAACGTTTTTATTATTTTCTAATCATTGAATGAACGACTTAGTTTTTCTTAATTGTTAAATTTTTATTTTGCAGTGATAGAAATACATACAGGCGCAGTATTCCTTGTTAGTGTAATGTTTAAGCAACAAACTGATATTTATTTCTTCAATTAAAGTTACTTGTATGGTAGGTGTCAAAACCAGAGTACTAATTACCTACTCAGCTACGAAAAATTATTATTATTATTATAACCTTTTTACTTGTAAGAAGAATTAGTTGTGGAGTATTTACTAGATCAAAAATATTTTGTTCTGTCGTTATAATGTACTTATACAAATCTTTAATTACAGATATAATTAAACAATAGGAACGTTTAACCTGGATGTGAAAATATAATTGAAATCGTCCCTTAGCTAATACTGCGTGTGACGGTGAGGATGACAGGTCCTAACCGTGAAGTCATTGATCACAAGAGGACATTGGGGCTCGCTATTATACATATATTATATTTGACCCTGGTACCTTCATTTAATTTTATTGTTCAGCTAAATCAGGTTTCACTGATATCTTGTTAAAATTACATAAATACGAAATCTTCATATTCGCAATGCGTATGTAATATGAAACTTATCCATTTGATAAATAATACCGCAATAATGCTCTTTATATAAGAGAGGTTGAAAGAGAATAAACTGAATTTTTATAATATATAAACAAAAATGTAAAAAAAATCATAATGTCTAAATTGCTTACCCTTCTTTCTCCTTTCCACGGAGATAGGCTGGCCATCTTCCCGTCTCCACATAATCTTCGGTGTGGGGAAACCATCGGCCTTGCACACCAAGCTTATGTTTTGGTTTTCACGCACTGCTACAGCTGATTGGGTGCTTTCCTCGTCTAGGATGTTGGGAGGGACTGTGGAAAGTAAAATGACTGAGTCTGCTAAAATACTATCGATGCATCACTTTTTTTTAATAAATTGTAATATTTTTTTATTTATATACAAAAAATACAATCCTATCCTAACAGGTGACCCAAAAAGAATAATTTACGTAACCAATATAAAATTCACACACGAAACAAACATAAGAAATTAATTAGGAAAAACGAGCGAAAGAATTACATAATGAATAAATGTATAAATTATTATATACGCTAACAAATAGTAGAACTTTTGTCAGTTCACTCAACGGACAATAAAAAAGGGTCCGTTAACAACAATAATCCCTTACTGTTTTGGTTTGTTTGTAACGTTTTTGGAGTCGAACTTTATTTTTGATTAAGTTAATTAATTCCCTGTCATACCACTCTGGATATTGATATCGTGAATTTTGGTTCACCGTCGAAATAGACTTTTTAGGTACACATTCATCCTAATGTGTACCAAATATCATAAACTACAAAGTAAAAATAGACAACCATCTCTTCTACGACGCTCAAGCTGTAAAACGTACCCGTAAAAAGTGACCAGTCTACTGATAACAAACGCGAGTATAATAGATAATAATATGCTTTATAAAAAGTATTGATATATGGATGCGTACATATGAATTTGAGTTCACGATTCATCATGGAAAAGAATATCATTGATGAGCTTGGCTCCAATCGCAGAGGAATGTGCAGAAATGGTATAGCGAAAATACAGCAGAGTATTTCGGGACAGAACAACATACCCAAAAAGGTATTATTCTACATATGATACACTCGTATCCAAAAAAAACTACCTCGATAAGTTTTTCTAGGTTTATACATTTAGCGTTCTGTTTGTGCTAACAGTAAATAACTTTAGAAGAGACGTTAAGTAAAATATTGTTAAAATTCTTGAAGCAAATCAAGTTAAACTGTGAAATTCAAACGTGTGCAAAATATTTGGTCCGCGAACGTGAATTTAAAATTTGAAACTGCCAACTTTTCCCTTGCGCACAGTTTTTGCTCTTTTTAACTCCGCACGTTCAAATTTCGTCTGCACCTTGAAGGCTTTGCTTCAGCTATAATTAATCAACTTATTTTCAAATTTTCGAGATTATGTAAAAATTTCATTAAGAACCAAAATTTTGATCTCACTAAAAACTCTATGTTTAACTTTTCATACAAAACGACGACGAATAACTAATCAGTGCATTAAATTCAGTTTCGTATTTTATAAGCGAAATGAGACTTTAATAAAATAAAAAAGACCCAACCAAACATTATTATATCCGAAATAAGCACTTAAGCCCTACAAATTATATAAAACATAAATTTAGTTTTGATAAAATTTTATCGTTGTTATAAACCTTCCCGATCGGCCGCTTCCGTTGAAGCACCTTCGTATTTCCGACGCAATAAAAAACGCATTGAACTGACCCGATTCGGAAATAAAAAAAATGCCACTTAAAAGTTTCCTAAACCAAGTGAGCGGCTCCGAAAGCGGCTCGTGGTTTTAGACCAACGAGAAAGTGTATCTGTTGCTAAATATTGGGCTTTAACTGGAATGCTTTAAATACGAGGTGAGCTGCAGTTTTTATTACACGTTGCCTTACAAATGTGGCGATGCGGTAAAATAAATATTATTCGGCTGCGATATTTTTCCAGTGAATTGAAACCAGTCGAAATTGTTGCGTGAAGTTTATAACTTATCAGAAACATTCATTCACTTATTCATTCACGCATCTACTATCTTATAATGGCTATATAAAAGAGACTAAGACCCCCGAGTTTGTTTCGACATTTCTTCTCAGGGCAGTCAGTTAGGCTATGTTCACATGTAACGCGCGTTAACGCGCGTCAACGCGCGATCAAATTTGAAGAGCGTTCAGATGATGAGCGCTAACGCGCGTTGCGAGAGTACTCGGCAGTCTAGTTCGGTAGAACGTAGAAAATGGACGTGGAAGAGGCTATTATTTTGTGGTTATATTATAAAGAAAAATATAGAAAAAGAAAACGTACACATTGGGTTCATCCAATTTTGAAAAAAAATACAAATTATATTATATTTTTTATACAAATTTGCTATATTCCAACTTGCTGGCCTTTTTTCTACTTCATCGGTTAGTAAGTCGATGTCAATATCTTCAATTTCACTCATTTTAAATGCGAGAGCAAAATATAATTACGAAAATTAACAAAATTACATGCGATCGCGATGAAAGCGCGCGCTCATCTGAACAGCAAACGGACATTACATTAATATAAAAGCGCGCGTCAACGCGCGATCACCTGCGTCTAGAGACTTTTTCTCTGAGCGCCGCGTTGACGCGCGTTAACGCGCGTTAACTCGCGCTCATGTGAACAGTTGTATGAAAGTACCATAATGTCTAGTCGCGCGATTTGAAAACGCGCGTCAAGTTTTTGCCATCTGAACATAGCCTTAGGAAATGTCGACTTCATCTAGTTTAGGATGACATTGTAAAAGTGATTTATATAGTCCTACTTGCAAGAATAAACTATTTCATTTCACTATTTCATTACCTTCGATTGAATCTATGGTGAACTAATTCAATATTTTATGTAACTGTTAAGACGTAATTTTGACTGTGAATTCGATAACACATTTCTCGTTTTGTACAGAATAATTGACTTTTTATATTGCCAAAATATTAAGGATTGCATGTAGTTATGTATTATTAGTCATTATAATCTATTAAAAATACCTTTACAGAGTTAGTATGTTCTGAGAACTTTTATAAAGTTGGATCATTTTTCTCTCTCTCTAATGTAAATGGACTCACCAACGACTTGTAGATAGCCCACTTGGCTGATCATGGGATTGGTATTAACTTGACACATGTAGTAGCCGCGGTCCTCTTGCTGCACCTGGCTGACGTGCAGCAGCCAAGTCATGGCGTTGTCGTGCGACACACTGAAGCGCGCCAAACGTGTGATCACATGGCGATGTATGGTTAGTATCATTTGACGATCTATATGAATCCATGCTACCTGCAATAAAATTCAGCTTTAAACCTAATAATTGACCAATTCATACAACTTAAAAAAAAAAATAATGTATAACGTTAACATACCAACGTAATATTAAAGTTACACTTTAAAGTAAGGCCGGGACTTGGGAAATTGAATTTCAGCCTTTTGGCTGAAACGTGACGTGACAAAATGACTTTTGATCTAAAGTACTCGTAAATGTCACAAAACGGGATGTCATTTTATTTATTAATATAGGATTACGTCGTTTCGGTATAGTTACAGTACTAACTTATGTAAATATGGGACGATAATTATAATAATTTATTTATTGCAAGAATTTGGTACAGAAATGTGTAAGGTGGTACAATCGTAGGTTCGCATATTTTGCCACACACAATGGCGCGCAAATTTGTCTTAAGGAATTTTACATTTTACATTATAAGTCAAAGTCAATTCTTAATACTTTATTAATTTATTTAGTGTCTCACGCAAATAATCATTTATTGAATAGTATTTTTTTTCCAAAAGTAATACTTCTATAGTCGCTTTTTAAAGACTCTAGTCGGAAGATCCTTTAATTCTTTTGGTATGTTATTGAATACCTTAATTGCCATACAAAAGGTGTTTTTCCTAAACAGTTCCAGGTACTCTGGTTACTGTGAAAGTGTCCTACATTGGTCTCGTTGATTAAATCCATTCTAAATGTATGTTTTCTAAAAACCATATTGACGTATAGTAAAATGTTTTAAACTCTAGGGTGGTGTACCACAGAAATGCTCCAACTTTACTTAAAATTTTGTACAATATTATTTTGGGACTATGACTATTTCGCGCTTAGTTTAGCGAGTAGACGCCGGGCCTTCATTCGGAACACATAACTCCGCTCGTCCGATCTAATCCGAACTAAAACTAAACAAGTAAAGGCCATTGTTTGTCTGTAAGTGTCGTTAAATTCGCCAGCGACCGCAGACAGTGTCGCAGTGCGCACTGCGGGGCGCTGCTAGTCAATACGTTGCATATTTTATGAGGATTCCCAACTACTCTATCTTTGCGATACTCCACAATCTACATTGCTAGTGTCAATTCCGAACCGAGATGCTGTGGAATTCACTTTGACTCTAAACATTTATTTCGCTTCGAACTACCGAGTCAACATTACTTATTCTAACAGAGATATATTAATAAATTTAAGATACAGTTATTGTGAGTAAATTAATACAGGTGTTTAGAATCCTAGTAAGCACAGTTAACATTCAGATCGATTAAAGAGCAAAGAGCATAGTTGAGAAGTTTATTACGGATCGGAAGTTGGCGCATGAGTTACGGGAGGAAGTGGGAACTGGGCGCAGAATTAATGGCTCCGTCGTCGATTATACAGCCATTAACATCACCTGGAGCTCGAATATTGAGTCGCTAAGCACCCTCATTTATATCCTGGACATCTTGCTATGCTTCGTGGATATTAATAGCACTTAATACACTTCGATAACTTGCAACGGAGAAATGCTTTAAACAGACTCGCCAACTGAAATATTCTTTATGCTACGTACATACTACTGTTTTATCGTCAGTATATTAAATAATAATGTTCTCTTTAATCGGGAACAAATTATAATTATACATTACTTTCTCAGTAAGAGCTAGCAGAGCTCTTCTATTTCTAATTCCGAGCACACAGTAATGAATGTTCCTTCAAGTAAAATAATGACGTCTATCCAGAGTGTTTTGAGCGCAGAGGCAAGGGCCACAATTTACGAGCACTCCTCACTAAGTAATCGCATCGTAATAGCTCCCAGTTATAAAGAGAACTAAAATGTAATACTTATTACTTGAGTCTTAAACACACTAATAAGACAGCAACAAACGGAGAAAGTATGATTAAAAACGTTTAAATGTTACGTTTCTTTAGTAATATACAATATATTTTCTTTTTACGCCCGATTTATAACTCGCTTCGCAACAGGTTATGTACGCACTGATGCATATTAAAGCGCACATAAAACGAACAAAATTTTAATAAAACCTTAAAACTGAAAATAAATATTTTATATTCATCAGCATAAAAAATGTTGCTTAAAGTGGCTTCGACGTCACATATAGACCTCGCCTGTTATAACCAGGTTATGCTCAAAATGTATGCAAAATGATGATAAAATTATGAAAACTATCTTTGAATATTCTACGTGAATATTTAACGACTTTACTTAAATAAACCGTTTTATACGTTTATCGACCTCACAAACTATTATTTTTTTCATTTTTCTGGTACAGAACATAATATGTTGCCCAGAGGCGCAGCTTGAAATAAAAAATCGGCGAAATTGAAATCTAAAGCCAAAAACTGATTTAATTTTGTTTTTTACATGACTTTTTCTTAATTAGGAAATATGCGGGCTTCTTACCGTACTAACTCTGTTTTGCTACGAATTTTTAACTAGGATTTACTGAACCGGGCAACATTGATTTCTTTGCTTTATGGCTGAACCTAATTATAAAGGCAAAAAGTCGAACGTCGGAGTTAAGTAAGTTGGTAAGCCTCTCGCCACATACTTAAGAGCAAATTCCTTTATCTCCCGCATTACCGCGACTTCGCGAACTCGCTAATGTGTCTGTGTTCTAACGCCGACTTATTGTGGCTACGCGTATTCTTGTTTATAACTTTTACAGTCTTGACAATTTAATCTTGGGACTTTATTTTAAACTTTTCTATTTTCATTTTCCAGTTAAGTTAAAAACGTTGTAATAAACAAATAACCTAAAGAAAAATTTAACTTGAGTACTTTATATTTTGTGTACGATCGCTTCTTTTGCTCTCTTTGCACTTTGATTTAGTTTACATTAAAACTGCTTATATCTGTTCTAAATAAATAATAGCTATTATCTAAAGTATAAAATGGAAGTAAATACGCTTTCTATTAGGTTATTATCAAGTTTATTGCAAAATCTCATCCTAAACACAGGCGTAAAACCGCAACACGTAACGATCGTAGCTCTCAGCCTAAACACTCACAAACGAAACCTATCGGCAATCACATCATTATCTTTGTTTGCCAGATTTTAATCAATTTAACCAACCTTATAGCATATACATTACAATCTCCTACTAATATCTCCTATAAAGTCCCTTCTAAAACGAGATCTCATGCTCAGTATTCTGAAACGCCTGAAATGTCTAGTACTCAAGGAAACTTGATAAACTTCCCCACCTCAATCTATATTTATTATCAGGAATTAACCAATTACTTAGTGTTCACCATTAACATGAGTCGGGGCTTCCAATTGCTCAATAAAAAAGTAACGCCGAAGATAAATATTATATAGCCATAAAGCAAAAGATTTATGTATATCACTTAACATATTAATAAAACGATATCACTCGAAATTCATTCATTCCGTGAAATTGCTCACGAACGTTCGAAGGCAATTCCAAAAGGAGGAATATAAAAACGCTCCCACCGTTTCGATACTTGGCCGATGCATACCCTAATCAAATATAACTTTACCTGAACTCTATCGATTCTACGGAAATAAATGGGCATCCTCCATACCCTTTTAGTTTTGTATAATTTTAAGCAATGGAAATAAAACAAAAGTGTTTCAAAGTTGTGATGAAGCGCTGGTTCTCGCTATGGGTTATTTACAACTCTTCGTTAAAGAAGACCAAAGATGGATGACACATTTTCTGAGGAAGAGTATTTAGTTTTTTTTTTGTGTAACAGAGGTAAACGGGCAGGAGTCACACCTGATGTTAAGTGAAACCGCCGCCCATGGACACTTATATTCCTAGAAGACTTGCAATTTGCAAATGCATTGCCGCACTTGCAGGCCTTTGAAGACTCTTTTCTTGAAGGACCCTAAGTTGAATTGGTTGGAAAATACTTCAGTGGGCAGCTGGTTCCACATAGTGGTGGTGCGCTGCAAAAACTGCCTCAAGAAACGCTCAGTTGTGGAACGACGGACATGGAGGTGATACGATTGGTATTTTATATTCTGTGCCACTCCATATATGGGCGCATGGTAAGCTTAAACCACTATGAAGACAGACAAACAAAACATATAATTTAATATCATCGGAATACAACGTTGAAGAAATGTGCAATGTATATAACAAGTAATTTCACATTTAGTATATATTATTAAAAAAAACAATCGTTTTGTGAACAATAAAAAATAGTACGCAGCGATCTAATTTTCAATGCCAGAGTATAATTAAACCGCGAGAGTTAAGTAAAAACGTAATTAAGCCTGGTACGAGCCCCAGAAGACGCATATCATCGTGAAAATCCGCCGTAAAATCAACCCTTTCAATTACTTTAAAATTCCGAGTGGCTCAAGTATTTACGAGACGCCAGTTTCTAGATAATAGGTCTCATAAAATAAAACAAATTATTAGTGCCGTGGTATATTCATGAATAAGTTAATTCCGTCAGTGCAATATTTGTTTAAGGGAGTCCCTAAACTTTGTCGTACGTAATTTTTATTAATGAAACTTTTTTATTCAATAAACTTGAAGTATTAGGACATTTTAACAACAAGACACTTACACGTACACCCAACGTACCCTTCATAGCCTCAATTAGGTATTTAATATTCTATCTAATAAAAGAAAGTCGTGTTAGAACAAAACACACAAAAAACGAAACGAAAGTCGTGTTAGTTTAAAACCTGGTATAACAATACGCAACAAACAGAAAACGAAAAATTTATCAGTCATAATATCAGTCTAGCCGTTCATTTGTTCAGAATGCTATATCAAAACGCAACAACAACTAAACGTAATGTTATCTATGGTTAAGTGTGAGTTTCGAATGTTATCGGTTGATGTGTTTATTTTAAGTTTCTATTATCTTACCATGCCGATTTTATCTTTAACAATACCACGACGAGACTATTGAATCTTTCCCGACAAAGCCATAATGCAATAAATGGGTGGACCGATTTTGATGAGTGTTTAAATGGATTCGAGAATAGTTCAGATAATTTTTACAGTTAGATGTTTTTTGTTTGTTTTTTAAGTTTGAAATTTTATATTGAAGATGTGTGTACAGGATAACGTCTGTCAGGTCCGCTAGTTGCAAATAAATAAACACCATAATTTAACTAATAAATTCTTATAAGTGTGTTTATAGATTAAGTTTTGAAAAAAAAAGCCTAAGGATTCGTCTGCCACGTTAAAATCAATAATAATTAATTATAATGTAATAAGACATCCAATCAACGCAGTTCAATTTTATAAAACGATAAGAACGTGCGTGTTTCATATGATCAGATTTTATTCAGTAGCAACAGATAAATAATCCTCGCCGAGGCTCCGATATTTTCCAGCTGTCTGACTTCAATGATTATGTACGGCCCGTTACAGTATATCCGTCCGTGAAATTCTACTGAATATTTTATTTCATCTATTTTAATTCATCTATTTCGTGATCATTCAACAAAAAGAAATTTAACTGAACGTTTGGAGTATTCAATACAATGACTTATTTTCTTATATCCACTAGGTGGGGCAGAGGGCGCTGCGTTTCTTGAGACAGGAACTTAACTTCAAACCACGTCAATCCAATAGCTCTTACCTGGGCCACAACTAAGCGTCGCGTCGCCAGGATTGTTCCTGGCGGCCACTTACAATACAATAGATAAACTTATTAACTTTCTCTGCATTAATTATAAATCCTTTCCTAATTATATACAATTTGTTTGTATTTAATATCAGTATATTTAGGACAAAAAAATTATCCGCTGTGTACAAAAATTGCATAGCTGCACACAAGCACGTATTGAGGAATTACAAAATATAGCTTATGAGTATCATGTGCTGACATATAACGGTGAGTAAACAAGCAATTATCAATTACAGTAGTCTATTTAGCTAACGTACACAGTTAGGATGGTCGCGAACAAACGTGTATCGCCCCATTCGCGTGAATTAGGCCCTCCCTCCCGGTTTAATTAGTGCAGGGGTGAAATTTGACACCCTGTTTATTCCTCTGACAACTTATCACCCTGCTCTGCTTTGCGGTTTTGGCAGTTTCGCTCTAATCAATTACAACTCAAAAACAAAAAGGCTGGAGTTATGTAAATAATTTAGTACAAATCATATTAATGTTAGTAATAGCAGCCTTGAGCAGTGTTTGCCTAGTGGCTTCAGCGTGCGACTCTCATCCCTGAGGTAGTAGGTTCGATGTCTGTATCAGGCGCAGGCGACTGATCACCTGATGCTTACTGATGCATTAGATTGACAAATGATTGTGAAACAGATACAGAATTCTGAGGCCCAGATCTAAAAAGGATATAGCGCCACTGCTTTTTTTCTTCTTTTTATAGACTTGCAGACATTTTAATATAACACCAGCGGACAGAATCTGGTCTACTGACTACGGTGATCGAAGAAGATACAATAAAACGCAAAAAAAAAGTTGGATGAAATCAATATAATCCGCAAAACCATATAGTGCATATACCTACAATCCTAACGGGATGCGACGCACAAATGGGTCAAATTCGTGTCCGAATGGGGACTGGAACAGTATGTGGTGTGAAGTACAATAGCAGCGTTTCAATACATTTAATTGTGCCTTGTTATAAAGAACAATTAAAGCGAAGAATAAGCGTCAATTTGACACCTTTTGTCTCGGATCCAACCAGAATATTTATACAATGAATTATTCTGCTATTCATTTATTTAAGTCATCTCAGTGTTTGATTTCTTATCGAGTTAATTATCTAAAAGAACCTGTTATGTTTGAAGATCCGTTTAGGTTTTTGCCTATTACTTTAAGGAATATTTAGAATATTATATAGATCCCATTATAATAATAGTCCATTGAAATGTTACAATAAGAGGGCCAAACGGAACATTTGTTAGAGGACGCAATTTTATTTATGGAACATGTAGGGGGATCAATGCAAGCTTAGACCCAAGTTTGTGGGGTTGGCGCCCTTGTCCCCCGGCCGCCATCTTGGAAAAAGGGGTGGAAACACATTTTTGGCTATATCTCCTACACTATTCATCGTACGAAACATAATTGTAGGCAAAGCGATTTGCTACAAAATATGTCTTCACAATTTTTTTGGAGTCCGGGGGACAAGGGCGCCAACCCCACAAACTTGGGTTTAAGCTTGTATTTACCCCCCCTACATACTCCAAAAATAAAATTGCGTCCTCTAACAAATGTTCAGCAAATGTAACATTTCAATGGACTATTAACTGATAAAAAGCACCATATTTAACTCTGATAAATAGTCAAATATTTGTGAGTGCTCAAATAGGGTAAAGCTAAATTATAAACGGATAAGCGGAAATCTGTAATTATTATCTAAACGACAACGTCCGACGCTCATGAATAATTTAATTGGCTGCATCGCTACGTCCAGGTTCACATGGAATTGTTTCAGCATTAAATACACCGCCGTAACGTTTAGATACCCAGACGTGGAATTTATTTGCAAGTTCGATCGAGTTTTGAACAACTGACGTACGCTTTACAGTCAGATTGCAAAATAGCTTTGGGTTATACTCAAATATTTCACGGGACTTATACCAAGCCTCTATTTTAGGTCAATTGTCATGATAATCATTATGATTTTAAAATAAATTTACATAATTAATTAGTTACACTTAATTCAAAAACATTTATAATGCGGTTGAAAATCTGTAATTAGCGTTGTTTACGCTGACAGCCAAAACGTATGGCGATTGTCAGTTAATTTTGACATGCACGCCCAGGGAAGGGTAGATACGAGGATACAGCTTCCCGAAACCCGTACTTAAAAGCGTAATCAAACTTCTAAATAATTATCGTGGATTTACCAAAAGTCGACGAGTTTCGGCTATGAATAAAACAATAAAGCAGTAGTGAACATGTAGATGCTTTAGTGCCCCGTTAAACCCGAGGGAAATCTACCGACAATACAGCACTGATTTATTCGCCATTTTTTAACAATATGGACCATTGTAATTAACATTCACTTCGGGTATTTACGGTTAGCCACTAAGAAATAATGTCACAATTCTTGAATACCATAAATTTATTGCGCTCCCATTTTAAATATGAGTCGAGTATTTTGGGTTTGTTAAATCATCAGTCTAGTGATGAATAACAAGATCGTACTAATGACGAATTGCTTTGTGTAATGCGTATTAAATCACAAATTTATTAATAAAAATCACAGTACCTACTTGCTTGAAGAAGAACAACATATTTATTTATTTGTAAGTCCTAAAATAATATGTATACTTAAAATAAACAAGAATGACTTCGCAAGTTGTATACACACATACATTAATTATACCTATTAGAAAATAAACATTTCAAATTAGCTAGAAAAGATTTAAACTAAATAGAAACTTAAACCTCATTAAGAGCGTGACAAAGTAAGGCAATCGGCACATCATAGACTCAAATGGTTAAAGTTTAATTATGACAGTGTCACGTCAAGTGTATATGTTTGTCTCCCCTAAATAAATCACACCCACCGCAAGGAACATGGAAATTTATTAATAAAAACATAAGTGCCGTCGGTCTGTCTGTCTAAAGAGTATAAGGAGGCACGTCTGGAGTAGATGATCGCTGGTCGACGAGTCTGCCTCTGGGAAATCTTCACTCAACTATACAATTTATTGCGAACGATTAAATATAAAACTTAGGACCTTCGAGTCTCGTATCACTTTATGGACTGCTGCTTTTTCATTGCTGCAACATTAACACCTCGATTGGTGATCAATAGGGAAATCGAACCTTAATTTGTTTTCATTATCATTAATTGTTGCTTTACTTGCGCCAAGCTACACCCAATGGATTATATAGATATAATATATATGTTGGTGTAGAACCATTTAAACTGAACGATCTTATTTTTGGTAATTCCAGAAAACAAATCCTCAAACCACACTTGTCTAAAACAGTAGCAAAGTTACACTTTGCCATTGCCTTGCTTTGACATTTTGTCAAGTAATGTCTCAAGAAGTATTATAACTGCTCATCCGAGCCCATTGCAGAGTATATTCAATTAGCGTAATAAAGATTTAGGCAGAGCTCACACGAACGCGATAAACGCTAATAAATATTCAACCCTTATATTCAATTTATTTTTAAATTATAAGTTTTAGATATTTGTCACTAGATAAAATCCTGCCATTGCAGTTTCATTTATATTTTTTAAGCATGGCGGGAGGAGAAGGTCCAGTACATGTGCTTTCCGTGCCTGAGCAATATTTTTTTCGCCGGGAACATCCAGGATCTCCTTAGGTTAGCAATTCTCTAATATGTTTATTGTTAGTTCAACTGTAATAAGTAAGACATCTCATGATTCAGATATCTAACCTTAAAAAGTAACCATGCTAATAATATCTACGCTAACTCTTCCTTTCTTGGCGACTCTTTTAGGGTCTCCGCAGTGAGGCTATGTTATTTACTTCTCGTCCCCATCCGCTTAGCTCCTTCTCTTTCTTACTTTAAATCTCTGCTGTACAAGCAATACCTGTCCAAATCGTATCCCTAGTTACCGTACTAATTGAAGTACTTAACTAAAATTATCGTGATTCATGTCTCCTTTTTCATTGTCTACATATATTTTAATTGTACTGTTTTCTTTCAACGAAGTATAAATAAATACAATAAAAATTATTGTTTGTGGATAACATAATAATAATAAGGATCGTCTACAGACATTTAAAATAGAAATATTTCCCCTTTTGAATATTAGTAATGATTTACCGTCTTTTATTCGCCTTATGGATGGATTTCGCAATATATAATAATTTTAATTACAGTTTAATAATAATAAATATGTTTCGTTATAATTGTATAATGTATAAAGCAACAATTGTTAAAAGAAACAATAAGTTAATCTTCGTCGTGTGGAGAAATAAAACAGAATTGTTATAATCTGCAATAAGTTAGGTGTGATCTGAATAACGACGCAATTTCAATAGTGAATGTATATTGCGGGTTAGTAAGTGCTATTTATTGGTTTCAATAAACCACTCGTTCAATGGATTTTTTCCTTATATTTATGAGATCCCGCAATTTGAATTTGAATGAGACCTTATGAATATAAGTTTTATAATACGTTCCAAGCTATTTCACTCCCAGGACATTCTAAATAAAATATCTTTTATAATCCACTTTTTGAGAAATAACAGTTGTTTCTTTTTTCGCATTATGGGCAGTACAAATTATTATATTGCAATAAACTATACTTCACTTAGGTTTAACAAATGGTTAAAGGATAATATTTATTCAGTTAAAATTATTTTAATAGATGATGGCATGCCATGTAACAATTATTGTCCATTATGTTGATTAGAAGGTGTTTTGTTTAATAATCCTCATGTTACCTTATAATTGCCAAGATGTTCTACTACGCAGGGTAAGTTCGCATCACGACCGAGCGCAACCGTCACATTCGGGATGGGCTCCGAGAAACGGGGCTCCTCCGTGAGAACTGAAACAGTATTGCATAAGTTAAAGTGATTAAATTAGTATTTAGAAGAGCACGAGTTCAAGCTAGACTTTCCCGCGAATTCGTTTGTGTGGATCCCGGGTCCTGGATCCTGGGATGCCTTTGGCATGCTTTTAATAATGTTAAAATATAATTTTCACTATTTATTGTATAACAAAACATATAATGTATAGAATTAATTTTTATTAATGCTATGTCAGGAAAATATATGCTGTGCTAATTATTGCTGAAGAGAGCGCGTCTGGGTTTTCTCTCGCGGCGTAACTCCGACGAATACCAACAAATGAAATTCACAGGTACTAAGTCCCGTATTCTAAAACGTATATTAAGCATCCATCCTAGATTAATTACGAAATTTGAGTAAAGATTGTATTCTAACAAGAGACTTGATATTCTATTTAACGAAAGCCTTTGGTGATCGATGATCCCCAATTCAGATTCGGCGGCGGGAAAAAAAACACCCTTTTTCGCTACTCGTCTCTTCCAAGACACTCTCCTAAAAGCCTTAGATAGCATAGGAATACTGGTCATTGATATATCGAATGACGTTCAGTTTCCCGGTCATTGGGGCGCTCAGCAAGGCAAGACGGTACTTCACTCTGCGCTACCACATGCAACTCTATAAAGCGCAAGTTTGGCCCTACATGGAGTACACATATGTGCTCCCCTGACCAGCTTCTTCCCTCCACTTGACCGTATTGAATGAGCGAGCGATCGTCAACGACCGAGCTTTCCGAGCGACATAGAAATGTGGGGTCTCTCAGCATCTTCTTACTCATTTACTACAGAGAGTTTTCAGAGGAGTTGTTCGGTATTAATCTGCAGCTGAGTTTCATCGATGGACGTCAAGGTAGAATACGAAATACCGTCCGACTTTCTACAAAATATCTTTCTTATTTTTGTTATGATTTACATGACATTGATTATTTACCAATCCTTTTGATGAGGGGAATCATAGAAGCTGGGATATACCTAGAAGGTTTCTGATTGTTTCACTTAGGGACTTGCAACACGCGCAGGTGTTGCACGCTAAAAATTGCCTTAAAAACGCTAAGTTGTGGAATGACGGACGTCGAGGTGATACGTGTGGAATTATGACATTTGGCTCGATGTCCGATGATGAAGCTAGCTAGCTATAGCTGCTGGTATTACACTTACTTAAATAAAACCAAAGGGATATCAGTATTAGCAACTCAGGTGGTACATACTAGTAGACCCCGCTTATTAATATGATACACATCGAATTCAATTTTTCTGGTTTCTCCTGTGAAGATTTATATAATAAGATCTTTTCTTTAAGAGGTAATTATTAAATGTTAGTTTATTTTTAAGGTATTTTACGATTTTTCACTATAATATATATATGACAATAGACACTAATCATAAACTAATACATAATACAAACAATACGTTAAACAGAATGCTTTCGAAATTACTTTGATTTCCTATCTACATAAGCACGCTAAGCATTTTGTTGGTACTTAATACTGCAATAGATTAGTTGGCCCTGTTGGGCTCCGACAAATTCAATAAAATACAGCTCTATTATTTTATCTAATTGTATTGTATATGAATACTACGCACCGTAAAAACGCCTGAGCGACTAGACCCTAAACTCGACTGCGTTTGTCACTAAAGCGGGCGGAGGAAGACACGCGGGTGAAATTATATATATTTTTTAGCTAATCTCTTTTTAGAATACAATCTTGACTCAAGTCTAGAATTAATGCTTAATATACAACTTAGAAACCTTAGATTAGACGTAAGCCACAAACCACAAAATTCCAAAGTCTCAACTATTAACGTGTAACTAGAATTGATTGACACCGCACCTAATATAGACGAAGTTGTTCAAAGACACGCTGCGAGATATGAGCGAGATTTAATTACTGAAGTTACCACCCTTCAAAATATTGTCTTCATTAGACTGCTCCCTTTGACTTGGTTTTATTTGAAAAGTTAGTAATTTGTAACTGAAAGTTAGTTAACCTGTTAACGGTTTATCTTTGAGTTCACACAAAATCTAGTTACACCAACACTAGATTACGTGATTACGTTTATTTAGAAATAAAAAGCTCGGCAAGTATTATCTGCGAAGTTAAATTGAACTGCCCCTCTTGGCTATAAATGGTGCGCAGCATATTAAATGTCCTTACTAGTTATTTAGCGATTAACTGTACTTTAGTTATAACCAGCAGATGATACAGTAATTTTCCATTGAATGTTGTGTTGGACAAATGTATAATATACCTTGATAATGAAAAACAGAAACTTGAAAATGTTTTACAAGAGAAAAGTATTGATCATTGATGCCTGTATATTACCGTGCCTGATGTACGCATGTCAAACCTGGTCACTCACTGATAAACTAGAAAACAAACTAAGAGTATGTCAGAATAGTATCGAAAGGAGTGTTCTAGGTCTGAGATTGAAAGATAGAGTAAAACTAGAAGAAATAAAGGACATGACAAAGTTTAGAAATGCTGTTACTTCTAGTAAAGGATTGAAATGGAAATAAACAGGACGGATTATGAGAGAAGATAAAGATATTTATTGATTTTAGTGTTTCTCATTTTTATGTACTAGTAGTAGTCATTTTTATGTAGTATAAGTTATTACAGCAATAAGGGCTTTTATTATTATTATTATATACCTTGGCATATAATAGTGATGATCTGTATGAGTGCGATGACAACAGTCCGGCCGGGCGCGCGTCTCCCGCCCGTGGTCATCCTGCATGCCCGATCACTGCTCACCGCCACCACCGCATCGCTGTAATAAATAATCAGTTCCTTTTTGTACTACGTTTATAATAATTATAGTAATTAATCGTTTATTTGCAGGGAAAGTGGTACATTCAGATTGATTTTTATGTATTAGTCCAAAGTAAAAAATCATTTATTCATGTAGGTAACACAATGTTCACTTATGAACGTCAAAATAAGAAATATACATTAAATGCTTCCAATTTTACATTTACTGCCAGTTCTCAAATCAAGGGCGTAGAACGCAAGAACTGGCAATAAACTCTCCGCCACTCTTTTTAATCGCCAAGTTTTTTGTTTTAGACAACGTTTGTAAGGAGCTGCAACCATTACACCATGTTCCACACATGACATCTTAAGTAATGAATAATAATACAATAAATTAAAAACAAAGGTTTGTTATATTGTATTCATACTTGGGACACAAATCCTATTTCTAGCCTCATTTTAAAGATAAACTGCATTAGAGTATAAAAGTTTTATCGGGATAGTTGACTATTAAAAAGTACGCGACCTCTCAATACAGTTTTTTTCAATATTATTCTTACTAGTGAAATTTAACCTCCAGTTTGTAGTTTTTTTTTTTTTTTTTTTTGTTGTATCTGCTTCATGGCAATCTGCTATCCAGCAATAAGCCACTTGTTTGTTTGATTTTACTCAGTTCATGTTATCCTCAAGAGCCATACTCGACATAGAGCCACGACTCTCTTGATGTTAAGAGGTAAATCTTTTATATAGGCTCGGTACGTCCCTTCTTTTTAGCCGCTTATGCTGAAGACCGCCTTCTCCGCTCAGAGCGTGTACCAGTTTATTTACATGGGAGGTCAGCTTCTCCTGGTATTTCAGGCTGTTTTGAGCTATTTCCTGTCGAACTGTTTTTAGGCCTAGGTCGAGGTATATGTACCTATTGCTTATACAATGTGGGATGCCAAACATTGTTCTCAGAGCTTTGGTCTGGAATCTCTCCAAGATATCTATGTTACTGTTGCTGGCCGTTCCCCACAGTTGTATCCCGTAAGTCCAGATTGGTTTTAAGGTGGTTTTGTACACTAGCATCTTGCTGTTAGGATTAAGTTGTGAATTGCGTCCCAGTAACCAGTTCAGTGTACGCAGCCTTCCATCCAGTTGTTTGCGCTTTGTCCAGATATGTTTTTGCCATGTAAGTTTCCTGTCTAGGTGCATGCCCAAGTATTTTGCGTTATTTTCTTGAGGGATAACTTTGCAGTTTAGCGTTACCGGAGGACATGTTTCCGTTTCTGGGTTGCTATGAGCCGACAGAAGCGCCGTATCATCAGCGTATGTCGCAGTCGTGGTGTAGTTAGTTGTTGGGATGTCTGCTGTAAAAATGAGGTATAGTATAGGGCCCAATATACTACCCTGAGGGACACCTGATTTTAATTCGTGTACTTCTGAGAGATCATCGCCGTACTTCACTTGGTAGCATCTTTTCTCTAAGTAGGATTTCAATATTAGGAATAGACAATGTGGAAGATGCTTCTTTAGCTTGAACAGGAGGCCGTCATGCCATACCTTATCAAAAGCTTGGCTGATATCCAAAAAGACTGCAGAGCAATATAATTTGTTTTCAAGGCACCTGCTAATGGTGTCAACTATACGGTGTACCTGTTCAATTGTCCCGTGTTTTTCCCGGAATCCAAATTGGTGGTTCGGTAATAATGTACTTAGATGTTCTTTCATCCTGTTAAGCAATATCCTCTCAAACAGTTTGCCAATAACTGGTAGCAGGCTGATAGGTCTGTATGAAGCAGCTTCGTGTGGGGGTTTACCGGGTTTCGGCACCATGACTATATGTGCAATTTTCCATTGCCCAGGGAAATGTTCAAGTCTTAAGCTAGCATTAAAGATGTTAACTAATTTCATGATACCTTTATGAGGCAAGTTTTTAAGTAATGTGGCATCAATCAGGTCATAGCCAGGTGCTTTACCATCCTTGAGGTTCCTAATTTCTTTCACAATTTCTTTTGGGCTGGTACTTTTTAGTGGTAAACACATTTGATTCGCTGACTTGAGGTATTCTTTGATTTCCAAAGTATGTTCGGGATTGTTTTCAGGGAGTGGTTGGAAAACTGTTTTCAGATATTCCGCAAAGATTGTTGCCTTTTCTTTATCTGATCTAGCCCATCCTCCTTTTTCATCATTGATAGGTGATATATGGTTTTTCGGGCGCTTTAGATTCTTGGTAGCCTTCCATAGTGAGTAGTTTGTGTCTCTCGTTGGATCTAGATTTGAGAGATAGTGTTGAATATTATCATTTTCTAGGGTGCTGATAAGAGCTTTGAGTTCATTTGAGTATCTATTGAATGCAGTTTTATCACTTGGATATCCCTTAGTATGCCAGATTTTTCTCAAACGTCGGCGCTCGTGTATTTTCTCTTTAATATCTTTTGGATATGAGTTATGTTTCAGAGGTTGTCCATTACCTGTCCTTTTTGGATTTGCAGAATTGGCAGCAATGTGAATATTAATATTAAGTTGTTCCAGTTGTCTTTCAAGTTCTTCTATTGTATTAATTTTGGTCTTTAGTTCTGTCTCTGTTGTGATTATATTTTTATAAATTGTCCAGTCTGTAGTGTTCGAGTTGTATATCCTTAGGGGCGGTGCTACCAGATTAACTGTTGTAGTAACATTCAATATAACTGGTGTGTGGTCAGATGTGAGATCTATTCGAGGTTCTATGTTTAAGTAGTTACTATCTATGTTTTTAACAATAAAAAAGTCCAATAAGTCTGGGATTCTTTGTCTGTCGGTAGGCCAATAGGTAGGTTCTCTGCCGGAGTGACATTCTAATTTCATCTCTACTGTGGCTTTATAAAGTTGCCTTCCTCTAGTATTGTTCAGCCTAGATCCCCAATTTAAATGTTTAGAATTCCAGTCGCCAGCACATATAAATCTGTTTGTTTGTAGTTTGTAGTAATAAAAAGTACAAAGTGACGTAACTCTATAGACAGTCTTTTTAGAAAAATTCTTTGTGCTACCTTTATAAAGGATCGCTCAGCAAATCGACAGTAAATTGACCCATAGTTAGATTTAAATTGTCAATCTAGAAATTGGAAATCTATAATAAACTTTTACAATAATTTATTAATACGTGTAGTTATTATAAGTTTGAACGTAAAAACTATAATTTTATATATGTATCAATTTTGAACTAGTCTTCTATTCTAGAGTCACGTGGTAAATTTAATAATATGGAGAATTCGCAACGGATAAGAGCTTAAAATAAAATTGTCCCGTCACACGTGACAGTGACATTTGACATATTTGTATAACGCGGCAAGGAGTGAGAGGAGATATCTGTCGTTATAACGCCTCAGCCGACAGTTGAATTTTTAGTCAATTTTCGTTTGACACAATTGAATTTGATCTTCGTATAAATCAAATTTCTGAGCACGGAGCGAGGGTTGACTTCCGAAAAGAACAAGTCATAATATCCAGCGATCACAAATGAATTATTGATTTTTATCGTCTTCGTGTAATAAGGACAAAGGAATAAATGCATATTTTTTTGTTTAATGTATAAATGACATAGCTCACAGCTGTAAATTCAGATATTTTTATATTTTTTTTAAATAGCTTAACGAGAAAGCTGTGGACTTTCGTTCATAGTTAAAATATTTTTTTAAGCTTTTATCAGTTTAAAGTTTCACTCTCTCATCACAAAAATAGCAACCTATGACTTGCGCCAGTGATGTCTGTCTCCGGTCCGTCGTTGAGATCAAACGTTTAAGGCTACTTAGGAGCCTTTGTGTGGGCTCATTGCGGTCGGAACTCAGGCAAAACATTACCATTTATTTTCGCCTATTACCAAACAATAAGAATTTTCTATATAATAATTGTAGTTTATATTCTTTTCTTTACGCAAATATGTTTATTTTCCAACGAATGAAAAAAACTCCCTTTTTCGCTACTTCTTTCTTTGAAGACACTCTCCTTAAAGCCTCAGCTAGCATCGGAATACTGGGCTTTGACATATCGAATGACGTTCAATTTCGCGTCATTTTGAAGGGAAGGCTAAATTAGCCTCCAAAAAGCTTGGTGTGCTTAGCAAGGCTAGACGGTACTTCACTCCGGGCCACCGCTATTTCCGAACTAATTCGACTTAGAGTCCTTCAAGAAAATAGTCCAACCAATTCTCGAAAGGCCGACAACGCACTTACGAGCCTTCTGGCAATGTGAGTGTCCATGGGCGGCGGTATCACTTAACATCAGGTGACCCTCCTGCCGGTTTGCCTTCTATTACATAAAAAGTATGAGTGTAGTGAGATACTAACGTATTAAATAGATGTCATTTGCGCATTATAGCGATTAATTTGAAATTGATCAATCTGTCATGCAATAACATGGTTTCTAGGATTAAATACAATAACTCATATCAGCGAGAGCATTACAATATGTAATATCTTAATCAGACGGCGAACTATTGCGCCATTTCAAACATATGCCTGTACAATATACAGTATACATACAATATTCAATATCATATAATTTGTAGCTGCAATTATAAAATAAAATATCTCTCTACACAAGTGATTAAGGTTGGTTTAGTGCCAAATTTTAGACATATTTTATTTCTACTTTCAACTAAAAAAGGTTTTAAACAGAGTGTCTGTTTAATGCGCAAATAAGAGTGCGTTTCTTAATACTAATTCTATCAACAAGTTAATAGATTTTCAAGTTTTATTAAAATAAATAGATAAATCCTAAATAAATGTTATTGTTCTAGAATATTGTAAGTACACTATTCGCATAAAAAGAGATTTGTCCAAATATTTGTACAATAATTTTTACCGCTCTCGGTCCGCAGTCGCGAGAATTAGATTTGTCGCACAAAATGGCTCCGGGACCGCGGGCTGAATCCACAATGTTTATTGATAATACCTTTGTGTGATATCGGATGTTTATCTTTGGCTAAAGAATATCAAATCAGTTCTGAAACCTACGAAGGATCGATTACCAATAATTACTATAATTTATATTGACCGAAATATATACTATTTTTTTCCTGGCCAACGTTGTAGACAAAAAAAATTTACGTATAAAAAAAATCCGTCTTCACATGATTTGTTTTATGAACACAAACTTTCAAATTAGCACCGTAATTCCCTAACATTTCTTTGGGAAAATTTGACAACAAGGGATGGTTAATAGTGGATTTTAAATCCCATATCATTCGTTCGTTTTCGTAATATGTCCAAATTTTGCAACTATATTATGTAGCATTAGCAACTAACTTGATGTAAAATATCGGCATTAACTGTTTCCAACATTGAGTTCTGCGAATTATTAAGTGAATTCACTATTGGGATTTGTTAGACGATGGTTATGTCAACTGTCATCTGCCACTCATACATCGCGTAATGTGTTCTGTCTATTTGCAGAGTCAGCATATTATAAAGTTTAATGTCGTGCTTTCTGTCGAATGTTATTTATTACTATAACCAAAACTTAACAAGCACACAAAATACATCTACTATCCAAATATATAATAAAATAATTTAAAGATTGAACTAATTAGTTATATAGACAGAATCTGTTAGCTAATAAAAAACAGTACAATGCAACATCAAAATCTATACAACCTTTAATCATTGGAAAACCTGAAGCACTCTCGATATCTGGAGAGCTTTTGAAATTTTATAAAGACGTGATTTTCTGTAAATAATGCTATTAGGAGTTCGATCGGTGGGTAATAACGACCGTGACTCGGGGATTCATGGTACTAACGTCTTGTAACCATTAAACCTTTAAGGCGTAAATTGATTTTAAAGAGGTGCAAATGAATGGGTTTATCGATCCATTTTATTACATTAAGCCGGTTCTATATTATTAATTAAGTATTCGTAAACGTCAAATGCATTGGGTTGTACGATATGTGTATGTTGTAACACGAATACTATTAACGATTTAATTGTACGTTTCGGCGTTTGTTTAATTAACCTTTTAAATTGTCAATACTAAAATAAATTTGTCACTGTACGCTTCCTGGGTCATCGGGGTCTTTAAAACATAGAAGATTTTATTTTTATTCTATAATTAACCACCCGTGTACAACATATGCGAAACAATTAAATGTGCTATGAAACGAATGAATGCAATGTAACAGTCGAAGGGAGTGCCTACGTCTGGCTATACTCTCGGGGTGTAACCTCCGACGAATTGGGTAATCGCCACGCTTATAAAACTTAGGAAGCCTAAGTGAGAAAAATGTACGGCCTTGACTCGTACATACACATTGTTGCTGTGTACAATTTGCGAAAAATACAAATAAAATACAGATTTACTTCACCTCAGTTGAAACATAAAGAATAAGTTTCAACAAACGATACCATAAAATGTCCAACATATAGTCGTACACGTTATATGAGCATTTAAAGTTTGAAGGCGAGGAAGAATGATATACGGAGGATTGTCCCAACCCGTCAGCTTTTATTGTCGCTGCGTGTAAAAGTAAAGAAAAATTACTTGCGATTTACTTCTTATTTTGCGCGATGATAATTTTTTACAGAGCCCGTTTCGTGAAATTGTCTGAATGTCCCTGTTCTGTGAGGAAATGAGCAATATAAATACTGTTTTCTTTGCTCCGAGGATACGCTTCATTATATTTTACTTTTATTATTCAAGTAAATTTAAGCTTTAATATTCATTTTAATTCATAAACCATTTAAGAAATATGTAACACATTCATTAAATTGACAGTAAAGCGCCTTATTCGACACATTGTCTCTTAACATTAAATTAAATTAAAACAAATACTCTAATCCCCTAATTATGGTATATTTAATCTACGAAAGGTAGCATCGCAGCATTCAAAACAATAATGATGGTTAAAATATAGGATAATCTAGCTTTTATCTTATTTCTGAAATTACATTAGCGGCACAGACAAAATTCAACGAAATGATAATTTCCCTGTAATTCTTAAGATAACCTACATTTTATGTAATTATTATTAAACCACGTAAAATAATACCTATTATGATTCTTATTTAAACCAGGAGACGAGTAGATGAGGAGCGATCATTATTTAATTAAAGGAATTCATTGAATTTAAAAGATAAGAAAGGCTTAGTATTAGCCTCCTATTTATTTAGTAGTATCATCTTCATCCTTGTCTAGTTAATTTAACATTATAAAACTGCCGTGACACAACATTGCAGTTTGGACATTACCACGACAAGCACGAACAAAACCAATTGTGAACATGACCAATAAAAATAATTGCTCATTTCGAGGCAGTCCGCTGTCCCGTTTGAAATATAAAATGGCGCCGCTTCCACCTCACGTCAGCTATATTTCATATTTCCCGCAATACTGGGAAATTCCTTTATTACATCTCAACAGTTTTGGATGAAACTAATTTTTAATAATTTCCGCAACGCATCACATTTTGAAATAACTTTCATTAACTGACTTTTGATTACCATTAAACTTAAATGAAAATTACGTGGATATTTAATTACGCTATAATAGTATAGAGCAAATACTTATAATGAAAAAGTCAGATATCGTATACAGAGCACCTCACTTATGTGTCGTAGTGCTACTTAGAGTAAGTCGCCTGTATAGTAGTCGTGTAAGCTCGTAATCACTTCTCTAGGACGGTCGCTCCTCTGGCGTTATTAGACTGGGCCTTGATTAAACTCGACGGTATTTCGTCACATAATAATTACTGTCTGCGTTATATTACTTGCCTCTAGTACTAATCTTCTCATACTGAATTTCTTTAGAATATAAGATTAAACAAAGTCAGTTCCCACGGATGTCTCTATACCAATTAACTACGGAATGGATTTAAAAGTAGTTTTCTCCAATAGATAGAGTGATTTAAGATAAAAGCATATATGCATGATAATTTCTAGACAGTAAAAACAATCGTATTTCCGCACGCGGACAGAAACGGGCTTTTTAAATATTTTTCCATAAACTTAAAAGTCCTTTATCATGAGTATTGCCAAACACATGGCTTTTATAATATTATAACAAAAGTATAAAACTTCCATGTTATCTTTTGTACTTAAAACCCGAGCAAGAGTAACTCAAATATTCAAACGTTGAAGTAATAACATAAGTAAGACGTGTATATACTTTCGCCGTTTCGTTTACGTAACCGCATCTTTCTTGGTTTATTTTAAATATTATTAAATTCATATTAACGTTCAATATCTTTTAATCGAGAAACGTTGGCCAAGTATCTGAAGCGTACGAATATCAATCCTAAGAATCATCATATCACTTACCAACAATCGTCAACACATGTCAGAGATAGAAAACTAATACTTCCTTGTTCATAAAAAAATAAAAATATCGAAAGAAATGAAATAATTATTTTTAACTTTTAATCAATATGAGACATAAATGGACTAACAAACCATGAAACAGAAGGTTTCTGCAAAATACAAGATAAGTAAAAAATATCTGAATTAACGAGTATGTAATTCATCGAATTAGTGATAATAACTCGATCCAATCAATAAAAGTATGCAATTTTTCTTGAATGTTTTCTTATGACGTTATCACGTAAAATTATTGTTCGTAAGCCGATTTAACAGACAACCAAATTTTGTTTTTATCGTGACATGTTATGAAAGTGATTTCACAGATGAATTTATTCCTTAATAGTGAAAATCATTCATATAAACAGTAATCCATAAGTTGTTCATATATAATTAATTACTTGTCTACAATTTTTTTTATTATCTTCAGCGATATTCAGAATGACATTGATGAATTAATCTACGAAACAAGCGTCATGGGCTCCTATTCCTTTGAAAATTTTATATTTTATATATTACCTAATATATTCATTGCAATTTAACTCTTGTTACTGTAAAAGTAATGTTGTATTTCCCGACAAGTAAATTGCTAGTTGAGCGTAAATTTTCCCAGGTCAGACGTAAGTTGTAAGAGTTTAGAGTCGTTAAGATGCTGGTAAATGAGGATAAGGAAAGTTTTCAAAGCTTTTTTCTCAATTACAGAAGCATTTTATGTGGAAATACGGTCAAGTGCCACAAGAATGAAATGCTACTTGAATCGAAAGTGAATGCTGTTCACTCGTGGTCTTCAAAATTATGAACGCTTCCAATTAATTACTGAACCGCCACTTTTCAAGCCAAAATGTAGTCGAAATGTAAGTTGTAACAATTTATTTAAAATTTTAATAATTTCAAATACTTGCTTAAACATACATACAAACAATATTACAATCTAAAAGGCTTTTTCGGTAAGAATGTAATCACTCCCCATGCCCTCACTGACGCAGTGTTGTCACGTGTGTATGATATTAAATTCCTCAACGATAAATTTAATATTACCTCTTTTAGTTGAACATGAAAAAATATCCATCAGTTTCTCAACGCTAAAAGCTATAATTGGAATAGCAAAAATAAACTCGTTATAGGAAGCTATTGTAAAAATAATGAACGTAAAAATTTCCTATTAAACTGATTTGAGTATAAAAGATTTTTGCTCGATTTTTATTGTATTCTATTAGTTGTTAAATATATATGTCTTTGTGGTTAATTTTATTAACGCGTCACCATCAAATAAATACCATTCTTTTAGTTAGACACAATATTGTTATATATATAACAACTCGGTTTTTGCGTATATTTGTAGGAAAAGGTTAAGTTCATACAAAAATAGCGATAGGCTTACTAAAGTAATTAAAAAACTGTAAATTACAAGCACAAGATTACTGTATACTCAATAAATATTTGGTTAGTTATATTTATGTTTGAAGTCATGCAAATGAACGGATAGACGAATTCCGAATTGAGGATTAAACTTAGAAGTTATAGCAAATGTCGGTACCTCGGGGATAGCGGGCAGTATTGTGCCGACCCATTCACTTTCGGCCACGAGGGAACTGATTCGTCAAGCTTTTTCTAGCTTTGAGCTTTAAATGTACGATTCATGTGTCGAACCGGAAAGTTTTTTTTTTTGTTATATTATATTTGATTTAAAAAAAACACTTTTGGATTTGAATGCGATGATAAACTAGCAGTCTTTTTTTCAATATAAAACTTTGTGTGAATTATTTAGTCTGAAAACATATCATATATTTTCTTTGCTATTTTTTAACCTTTAAAGAAATAAACAAACGCTGATAGCGAAGATCGTTCATGCGTAGCGAATTGCGATTACTCAATTAAGCAATACTTTATCAATTTATATGATATCCCAAATATATGAAGTGTTTCGATTAAATCGAGACAGCTCAAATGCATTAGCTGTGTCTGGTGTGTCAGCACTCACCTGCCGCCATTGTGCGTCTGTCAGAGCTAATAACATCCATGAGTACCTGCCACGTTAAATATATTACGTGGTAAACAGACGTATTTGGCGTTAAGGGTATTTAAATCATTTTATAATATTGTTGGTTGCCTAATAAAAATAATTTGACACTCTAAAATATATGTCAGATTTCCCTGTGTCTATGTTACGATTCAAAACCGAATTACAGAAGTCAAAGTACCAATTTGTGATAAAAAACACTATAAATACGACAACATTTTATTGACTTCCTTAATACTTGAACATTTTGATCGTTTAGAAGATGGCAAAATTACTTTCCGAGCTTGAGATTTGTTTAAATATTGGCATGTAGCGTTTCTTTTACAAAAAAAAATATTTATTGCGCCCCATCGTGTGTGTACATAATGTACACTTGACAAATATAAAAAAAATTACTATTATCAAATAAAAACTAAAAACTATTCCAGTAGGCTTCACATTAAGCAATAGATACAATGCCTGAAGCGGATTGAACCCAACAGATCATAAATGATATCGAGCACCGACGGACTAAGCAACAATATATTTGTTTCAAAGGTTAGATAATGCAGCAATGAAACAACATATTATGTACACATTTTAATCCTACTCTACAAGGTAAGGTAAGATAGGGTTTTAGAGTGACTCCTTATGTTGTTATATTCCGTATTTCCAAGACCAAGTTTAACAGAAATATTCGTTTTGAAATAAAACAGCTATAACGTCATCAATTGCCCTATTATTTGTTGTTTTATAATTCTAATGAAACTAAATAAATTGCTGCGTATTTTGTTTATATTATAATCATTTTAAAATCCGTCTCATTTTGTAACTGTTTTAGAAATTTTATTGAAACTTAGTAGCTATATAGCTTACAGATAAATTTATACACACTTTATATTTTTTTCACGCAGCGTTTTAAATCATAATTATATTGTTCTTCGACGTCTGTAATATAATTCTAAATTATATATTTAACTTTTTCAATATAGTATATTTTACTACCGCTATTAGAAGTAAATATAAAAAGATAATACCAAAATATTAATTTGTAGTAACAGATACATAGCACACGCTAACTTGTCTCTATCTATCTATGTATCTGTATAATCAATAAATAATTTTTCAATTTATTCGTAATATTTAATAATATATACTTAAAACGAAATGTGCCGAGTAATAATAAGTATCGTTATCGTTGTAACTACTCATAGATTATTAACATTTTTTTTGAAAGGCCTAATATGCAAAATACGAAGAACTGAGCATATCATGTAAATTATAAATAAATTCTTATGTGTCCTTCACATCAACCATAATTCCCAAATATAACTAAATACTATCGATTATACAAATGCATACCTCAAACAATATTAACATTCCACAAGCACAGTTTAAAATCCATTAAGTTTTCTCATTAACGAATCACCAACAAGAACACTGGCTTTGATGACGACGTGAAAAAGTTTCGAAAGTTTTAGGCAAGCGGAAAAGCTCGTGTAAACGACACGCGCGCGGAGATCGAAGCCTCACGGCGAACTGTGACTCCGGCCGGCTGCCTCAGTGGAACATGGCGGCAAAGGATACAGGCGGTTACATAGTAAGATCGAAATTTGATCGCAGTTAGAATGAGCGCGAACTAAGACAGGTCTTTGGGTAATTTAGCCTGAAAAGGCATCGCGCATGCGTTCGGTCGTTCAACCCTTGCAGTGGGCTGCATCGCGCTCCATTACCTCGATTTTTGGATACATTTTGCGGTAACGTCCTTTACGCCTTTTGTCAAAGGTGATGGAACCGTCCGGATCCCGTGAATAGCCGAAGCGCACAATACCGAATTTCACGGCTCCACTTTTTCATATGCGGTGTTCATAATTGCAGTTTCTTTATGAAGTGTACTGAGCTTTTGTTTCGTGCTGCGGCGATCCTATCACGCTTTTAGGCATTTGTGTTATAACTACCCTTCGATCTTGCGAGTTTCAATTCTGTAAATTTCACATGGTTTTTTAAAATTAGCATTGATATCCATACATTATTTTAATTTAAAAACAACAGTGCGGTTAAACATTTCTAGCGGTTTTAATATACTTTTTCTATTATTTAATTCGACGTAGTAAAAACGAAGACCGAGTATAATGCTAAATTTTAGGATTTAAGGCAAACCTAAAAGCACAATTGAACCTCAAATAAACAGGGTTCCTTAGAATAAGAAGCATTGAAAAGCTAGTTAGGTAGATTATAAAAGCTAACTATAATTTGGCATATTTCTATTGTTTCGCCAGAGCCGAGCGTAAGCGTATAATTAGATTGTATTGTCCTTTGTATGAAATTCACAGGGTTCAAGCGTTTTCGCTTAATTAACTGTACAGTAATTTAACCTGATTTTGTGTACTTACTGCTTATTTACGTTATTAACATTCATGCCTGTGCAGAGTGTTTGATGGCAGTAATTACTTTAAATGTAAATAAACAATAGTATGTCAAGGTTATCAATGGCTAAAAAGCTCGATGCATAACATTAACGAAATCTAGGAGCATTATAAAGAAGAATTGCCTCAAAATAGCCACATAATGGCCACTTAACGCACACACGGACTCGGTAGTGGGAGTTTCGCGCCAAAATAATAAAAGATAACATCACTTTAGCCGCGGAGCATGGACAAAGTAAAATAGTAAATTGCAACAACAATTTTCACTAAAAACACATTTTGCCGCGAACTGCAGTTGGTGCTTTTAATCAAAACCAATGTTTGAAACTGAAATCAACTTGTACAAACTGGTTTCATGAAGTCATTTACATATTTTTTGTTATTCTATTGAATTATGTTTTCTCTGCGGTTCGAATCAATGTTAGCTTTTATTAGAGTTATGGGTTATATTGTTTTTTTTTTATTGCGCATTTATTTAGGCTTTTAAGTGAAACCGCAACAATAATTATTAGTTTTTAATTATAGTTAACGTAATAATAATTATTATTAAAGTTGTCGCCTGGAAGATAGTATCGGTGACCCAAGAGCTTTCCTCGCTCAACGAATAAGTTAGTTTCATAATACAGCAAAGAAATGCTACCAGCATTAAAGGTACACTGCCACAAGGACCAAACTTTTTGAATTCGTTTTAATTTTCTATTTTTCCATTTCTAGTTATTATTACTAAATAGGTGTCTTACCTTTCGCCTATTGATGTATACAAACTTAGAAAGTAATAAAATTAGTGAAGCCATTCAGGTCGGGAAGGCCACATGTCTTTTGAGGCCCTTTCACTAGTCGTGGCTCGCATTAGAGAGATAGCATTGTAGGCGCTCACCGAGGCTCGCTTATCGCAGAATTTGAGGCTAATGTGCCACTCAATTATGCTATACAGCCTTCATCATAAACCTGGATGATCCAGCCGTAAGAAGTAGGATCACATGATAGCTTGGCATATAAATAATGGTACCGTTATCACTAATAAATAAGTTATCATTATAAAAAAAGAGTGGCGGAGCGTTTATTGCCAGTTCTCTTCCGTTCTACGCCCTTGATTTGAGAACTGGCAGTAAATGTAAAATAAGAAGCATTTCATATATATTTATTTTTTGACGTTCATAAGTGTACATTTTGTTACCTATATGAATAAATGATTTTTGAATTTTATTCCACCAACAAACATTAACCTTTGTAAAAGCTTACATTCAAAGACTACAAAATCGGTGTAGTATTTTAAAAAAGCTTTTAATAATGTGATATATTCTATATATTAATATTGTGTGAGAATAAGCAAATGAATTTACGTAGAAACAGAGAAGCTAACTCTTGCGGCTGCAATATCGTATACTTTAATTCAGTGCGCTAGTCCAGTGCTACTGTATCAATCTAATTTGTCGATATCACCTGCTAAGCTCGACAGCGAAACACTGTTAATAAAATGCTGCTTTATTTACTTAATGAAATAAAGTCGCAACAGCTATTAATAAACGTTAGTAAAGTTAATGATTATCTATTATAAATCATATCAGACATCGGCCTATAGAGACGGGAAAGGAATGTTTTAGTGAGCTGTCAGTGTATCAAACAAAAGTAGTATAATTTATATATGATAAATCAGATTCGAATATTGCTCTGTCTTATTCATCTGTCGCTTCCTTTCAAACTGGCAAAGACTCTAAGACAACTAATACATATAACTTGAAATACAGATTTCAAGTCCGATAGTTGGCAGGTTGTATAAGCAATACAAAAAATAAATCAATGGCACTACAACCTTTTTAGGTGATAATTTGTTAATCTAATAGGCAAGTAGGTGATCAGCCTTCTGTGCCTGACGCACGCCGTCGACTTTTTGGGTATAGGCAAGCCGGTTTCCTCACGATGTTTTCCTTCACCGTTCGAGCGAATGTTAAATGCGCACATAGAGAGGAAGTCCTTTTGGTGCACAGCCGGGGATCGAACCTACGACCTCAGGGATGGGAGCCGCAAGCTGAAGCCACTAGGCCAACACTGCTCTCATGCTATATATATATCATGTCTATGCATATACAATGCAATACTCTTGTCAAATTACTTCGATAAATGAATTCAACAATATGAAAGCGACGTTTTAGCGGCGCTGTAACCAAATCGTTAGCAATTAACATCAAATCAGAGCCGAAGCTGTAACAGAAGTGTCGATATTCGCAAATTTATTTCTGGACCGATTCGACGAAGCATTTTGATATAATAATTTATATTTCTTGTAAAAGTCATAAATTTAATTACACTGCATTAGCTATGAGTTTTAAATATGATTAGCAGCACTTCTGTAATAATTAAATTGGGAAAGTAAAACGGAAAAACCTGCGACAATATTCCAATAATATCTTTATTTATTTATTTAATGGTGTGATCGTGGAATATATTCCTTTTTTTAACTAAAAGTCTTAAATAATATTCCTTATTTATTTATTAATAGATAATATTAGGCGATTTTTTAGAAATTGGTGCCAAGTCAAAGATAGTCAAGTAGTAGTTATCAATATATACTGTATAACCTGTAACCTGTGTATATATATACTGTAGTCCTGAATAAGCTGAAAATAGGTCAAAATCCAAGATGGCCGTTGCTACACAACGGTATTTTATCTGAACCTCTTCAATATAAAAAGATATTAATTTTTAATATTTTAGTACATTTAAATTAAATAGTATGTACTTTTGTTAATTTATCAATATTAGTCAAAGAATAACGACAAGGCGTCGCTAATTTGTCAACCTTTTCTTTTCTCAATACTTTCACGTTTAAGAGTTACGGCTTTGTGAACATTTGAATTGTTAAAAAGAGACATCAGAAGTTTTTGATATAATCTCCTAAATTGCTAGAACTATACTTATATACTTATCATTTATAATTTGTTTATTATTTATACTATATAATGCTATTTACGATTTACAATGTTTTATTCATACAGCCATCGCGTTTTACTTCGAGGGGGATGTTCAGCAATACCATAATCATAATCAATCCAGGGTCTGAAAAATTCGTAACAAGATCAGGTTGGCGGTAAAGATTTGACCAAATTATTTGACACCGTGATCATACAGATTAGTCCACGGACGAAGCAGCTATGCTTGGAATACGTAGAATTGATAACCTTTGGATTTTATATGTCGGTTAAAAACTGTTGAAGTTTTAGAACATTAAACAGCTAGTAGCTTTAGATTACCGTGTACCTTGCACAGAAAGCCCCTGATGCAGTATCCTTTAAGAATAGATGAGCTTAAATGTTTTGTCATATATTGTAGTAAATGAATGAAGCCGTACAGATTAGTCCATTTGCGCAATGAGCAACTTTTCCCCGAAACGATAGTTAAAATACTTGATCGGTCATCAAAGACGGTTTAAACCAAAACAATACTCTATAGCTTAATAGTACTTAAATTATTTGTTTCCCACATAAATAGTTAATTAGTAGCAGTAATTATGAAATGACAATAATTAGACCCACGCGTTAACTAAAGCAAATCCCATCTAGTGGAATATTTACCATAATCCGCGCAAGCATTCCTGTCATAACCGACTGCATTGCATACATTGGTTATTAAAACAATAGCATTGTTTAAATATACTACATACATATATTTGCACTATATATATTATACAAAGACAGAGGTGTCATCGTGGACAGACTCTGACTGTCGTTAGGCGAATGGTTTCGGAAATGCGGGAAATCCTCATTTTCGGGAAAAATTTCGCCTCAAAAAAGAGGTAACCCTATACGGGCAAGCCATCCCTTGGCAAAAGTCCGTCAAATATCTAGGAGTCACGCTCGATAGCGGCACGTCTTTCCGTAAGCATATAGCCGCTGGTCCCGGGAAAAACGCCCATTCGGGCCGAGCTTCGCTTGCCAAAACAGCCCGACCTGAGCTGTAAAAGCCGTTAAGGCCAACAGCGAGATTCCATTAAAAAAAATGGTCGCTCCCACTTCGTCGGCTTTCTTATATATAAATTAATTGATATAGTGTGTGTTTTTTTCAGTAATTTTATATGTTAATTGCCATCTCAATAGTATATATTTTATTTCCGGGTTGATTTAACGGTTATAACAAAAATATAATATCGATGAACGAAATAAAAATAATTGGGATATTATTATAGCAATTTAATATATGATAAATATATAATATATTTATCACGCATTTATTGTACGCAACAATTGAATTTTAAACGAACCCTAACCCAAAGGAAAGGATTAGACGAGGATTTATTCCAAATATGACGAGATTCTCAAAAATTGTTTCTCATATTACATATTCCTTAAGTGCAAGACCTTTAATAAGCATGGCATAATTAACTTTGCGAGTCGCATATCTCCATTATCCCACCTAAATATCGCAAATGTTTGACAATTACTAATTCATCAAAGGAATATGTTAACAATAACCAGCAAGCTTATTTTAGATTCATGTGAATGTCAAATAATGTACTACTCTGCGTTTCGAGAATTAAAGTACACAATAAATATTTTACTTTCATATTACATTGTTTCAGTATAATAATAACAAGATCAATTTCAAGGGGCAGAAACAATTAACCTCTAATCCTAAATGGTTTCGGAGTTTTGATACCAAATGAATGAAAAGTCCCATCAGTTAAATCAATGTTTTTGAAGATTATAACAACTTGTTTAATTAAAAGCGTGGTATAAACCACAATAAGCACAATTGCACACTGTTCCCACAGGAATGCACCGTGTCTGTCGCCTCGATACAATAGCCTATCAATTAATTAAAATCTTATTTATGACATTAATTTGGAGAATTTACATTAACATCAGTAGGCTATATTTAAAATTTACCTCCATTCTATTTACCTGTTTACAATATTAGAACAAAGGAATCTATCGATAGAAGAGGGGTATTCGGAAGCTTTATCCGAGATGCTCCCTTCCCTCGGTAAAATACGCTTATGCTACCATGCGCTGGTTCGGCTGTCGCGTGTCAGTATAATTAAAAAAATGGAATCCAATAATCGATTAGACTAAGACTAGCACTTACCATCAACGGTGGTGTGTCCCACTCAACAACCACTGGATCCTTAAATAATTTTGGTAAATAAAATGCGGTACGGTATGCGGTCTATATTCAGTGCGCACGCGACAGCGGTTAAAACTTAACTATATCAACCTTGCGCCATTACGCCGGAACGCCACCCACCATCTTTCTCTTAGTGTGTCAAAGTCAAAATCGACAATTGTCATCTTTCTTTGACTGACAGTGATTTAGCGCAAACATACATGATATTGCCTGCTGTCAAATAGTTTGATCTTTTTATAAATATAGAAATGACTTTACCTACGCCGTAGCTACGTTTCTAACTTGAGATTGTAAATAAATTAAATTAGTAAAATAACAAATTTTACTAATTTAATTATCCTATTATTACTTGTATTTTAATAAAATGATGCCATTCTCAATCATACGATCATGCTAAGTACACTATATTCGTACAGAGTATACAGGTGTACAGTTATCACAATAAGTTTCTTGGTTCAAAGAGGTGTCAAAGAAATTGAATTGACAAAATACTGGCTTTAATTATGAAACAAACATAACATAACTAGGTTTTTCCGAAAAATTCGAACATTGTTGCTAACCTCTATTGAGAATGATCTACGCAGGAGGTATATTAGTTCATTCTCTATTTCATCACTCTGATACTTCGGTGGGACGGAAGTCCAACAGGAACACGGACTATCCCGAGGGGGTAGGCTTTGCAATAACAAACTTTCAAAAATGTCATATTACCATTAAAATGTAGTCAAATAACGAAGTAACTTTACTGACTTTAGAAAATGTAGCGAACCATATACTTAATCTGATAGTATTTAAAAGTAAAGCATTCCCATACCAAACATATCTTTTTGATAAATTATTTTACGACAACTAAGCAAAAAAGAACATAACAAAATGTATAAGCTGTCTCATTCAGCCATGTTAATTAGTACACCTTAATATACAACGTTGATTTCAATGTGTGTGGCATAAAAGTGAAATATTTGATATGATAATAATAATGTTAACTGGTCATTAGGATGTCATCAGATAAGGATTACTGATAAAGTAAATTAATGGGATACACTAAGCTAAACCTTACTCTGTCAATTATTATCAGTTTCTAATTGATATCACGACAACATCATTTATCTAATAGAAACAATTAAACATAGTATTTGTTGTACATACTGATTATGAAGTAAATTTATTAACGCTTCATTCAAAACTAATTAATTGAAACATGATAGTAATAAACGTTCAAGAAAATATAGAAGAAAAGCTAGTATATCTAAATATTCTATAGAAATTAATTTATTCTGGTAGCAAACAATGTTTAAAGTAAACACTAAAGCCCTACGATACCGTTAATTATGATTTCAAATTAGTATCGCAATCGAAATCAACTATAAGAATAGGCAATTAGAAACCGATTTCAAATTACCTAAGACTGTATAGAAAGCTTCGGCTATAATTAATATTAGTTTACAAATAATTGATAAATTTCCTTTGAGTCACAAGGTAATACAAATCAAACTATATTCAATATCTCATCTCAGAATATCAGGACATGGAGGCTTTTGTTTAAGACCCGCTTTGTGGGAGAGAAGCTGACTTGCGAGATGTAATATCGACATCAAACGGTCTCAAATTGATGACTACACTCATCTATCGCTATGAATCACCACTCTGCCGAACTGTATTTGATACTGGAGGGATTGTTTGGTAATTATTAATAAATATGGTAAGGCTATGTGTTATTCATGTGTGCTGTTCATTTACGAATGTGAGAACCGTTACCCAAGCGCTTAAAAGTGCGGTTCTCAACAAAAGATCGTGCGTTCGAATCCTAGTTGAAGATTGTATGTGAATATTAGATGATTCATCGTACGTTAAAGGATGAAATTGTCAGTAATCCGGTGTACCGTGAACATAAAATTTACTACATGTGTGAAGAATCCTACACCTACTTGACAAATAGTTTGAGGGTAAATAAGTTCATAAATAGTTCTTGTTCTTTAATATAAAATTTGCATTAAACGTTTTTTGATTAAAAACATATCAATTAGAGTCCATGAATGTAATGGAAAATATTTTTAAGCAACAAAAAACTATTATTAATATAATAGGTATTTTGTGACATCTGCAAAAATAACCTGTTATATTCATAGAGTTATTTGCATTCAAGTGCAAATTGATTTTATTAATATATATCTAATGAGCTCATCTCAAACTAACTCATCTAAGAAGATCAGGATACCTCACAGTTTTAACTTAACTCTAGTAGAATATAAATGCTAAAACTTAAAGTAGATTTGTCGCAAAACTCCCTCGCATTAGCCAAACTTAGTTTATGATGATGCAGACTTACAGTAATTCTATCGACACCGACTGCATAATGCATCCTCGCACTTACATCCAACCACTCCCAAAGCTAAAGTTTTATTTTACACTCCTCCACATGTAAAATATATTTTGTTGAAAGTTCAATGCTCACTCTTAAAAGAGCGCAAACACTAACTAACTACACTAACTCCACTCCGGATCGCCGAGGTGTTCGGTCGCATTGACTGGTGAACCGTATCAATAGTGCCCTTAAACTTACTTAAACAACGGCGCCAAGCAGTCTACGGAGCAAGAGTGTGAGTAAGACGCTACGCAAAGAACGAAACGCATATACACCACATTGCCCGTCGTCGCGTGGGCTCCGCCTTCTTACACGCACACCACGATCCCTACACACGTTGCCTCGACGCCGCGCACCTCTACACCTGCGCAAGCGCAACCTGCCCCAGTGATCAACGCTTCGACCCGACGGCAAATTTAGGCCTACGCGTTAATTTAATTATTTAGTCCTGCAAAATGTCAACTGTTCGCACGCCTCCCGATACTAAATTGATTGCAACCACAACGACACCGCTTAACCGTTACGCCTCTGACCCACAATTGGACACTTCAGGATGTAAAATAGACAATACTGACCAATTTTCGTTTATCTCGAGGAGAACAAAGAGGAAACATAATGAAATTACAGACGGAATGTCTCAACTTTTTAGCATGTTTAATGAATTTTCAACAAAACAGGATACAAAGATGGCAAACTTAAATGCTTCTATTACCACTGTAATAGAACAAAATATAGACATCCAAAAATCAGTTGAGTTTATTTCTAGTAAATATGATGAAATGTTAATAACAATGCAAAAGCTCCAGGAGGAAAACCTGTCATACAAGAAGCAGATAAATTCACTAGAGACTAAAATAGACATGCTGGAAAAAAACTCCCACGCTACAAAACTTGAAATTCGTAATGTTCCTAAGTCTGGACAAGAGAACAAAGAGACCCTCACACGTATAGTGAAAAATATTGGTACTGCCGTTGGCTTAAACCCCACCCTGGCATCGAGTGAAGTGAGAGATATTTACCGTACGAAATCCTCTTCAATAATCATCGACTTCACCACGACATCAATTAGAGACTCACTCCTAGTTAAATCCAAATCCTTCAACAAGGAAA
Source organism: Pieris macdunnoughi (assembly GCA_905332375.1). Classification (NCBI taxonomy): domain Eukaryota; kingdom Metazoa; phylum Arthropoda; class Insecta; order Lepidoptera; family Pieridae; genus Pieris; species Pieris macdunnoughi. The sequence goes on from CAJOBZ010000040.1 coordinate 2,444,268, forward strand.
TGAAGGGGTCGAAAATGCCTCTGCTAAATACGTCCCATTTAAATATACCTGGGCCCGCCTACACTATATATATATCGGAACACCTGCCGTTAAAATCAAAACACATCTTTTTTCTGGCCAGAGGGCTTGTCAAAGGTAAGAAGATTGCTGCATGCTGGACATCTTACAGCAAAGTCTACATCAGGGTGGCTGAGGGTCGACCGTCGATGCGCGTTGACTCAGAGGAAGACTTACAGAAATACGGAATTCAGCCTTAGTATATACTTTAAGTTTACTCACGTGTTACTGTACCTTATACCTTTTAATTTATTGTTTTTAGTGCTATATAATTTTTGTTATCTTTTTGTGCATGCTGGTGAGCGGAGATTACGGAAACCGCATATATCACAAACCTATACTTTTAAAAACTACTACACATATATTATACAAACATATACATTAATCATACACCACTTACTCAACTATAGCCAGTCTAGTATACCTATTATGCCTGCTAGAACTATCGCTAAATACTATATCCTAAGTACAAATAAACTTAACTTACATCCACGTCCTATTTGTGTGCACAGTTCGACCCAATTAAATCACAGTAATATACAAGGATACAACGACGCTGCCACTGTAAATAACTTAACACAAAATGAAGGAGTCTATTATAAGAAAGGTTCTAGTCCACTCATCGAGGAACCCCAAGAATCTCATGACGCTAACTGTTTAGTAATTAAATTTGATCCCTCTACTGTCATCATTTCTATCTATCGTCCACCAGGATATAGAGAGCCATTAAATTTTATTAATTCATTAAACCTACTTTTAAATAAATTGAAATGTTATAAAAACATAATTATCATAGGTGACATAAATATTGACATTGCACAAGGGACAAGTGACCAGCGCTCATGGGACTATCTGAATCTGCTTGCAGAGTTTAACAGCCACCCCGGGTATAACGTTCCTACCCACAACCGAACATGTTTGGACCATATTATATTTAAATCAGATAATGAAGCACACTGCCTTATAATTCAATCTTACATAACCGATCATAACAGTGTTGCACTCCTCTTAAAGATCGAAATGGACTCCCTCATTTCATTTATTCAACGTTTACATTCACTTACACTCCAAAAACATTCATTTAAGTTTACACTTGGACACATTCATAAACAAAATATTAGTTATAACCTATTACTCCACAAATTTATGAAAATTGATAGCTCAACAGCCTATGCAACGCTACAAAACCTGCACCAAAGAATCCTTATCACTGAAGACATCCTTGCTTGTAATCTTACCTACCAAAATTCGATCAAACAAATGAAATATTAAAAGATCTTGATAATTTTACCGTAGCTTATTCCTCTAGTTGTGAAATAGAAGACTTCCAGACCTTAATTAAACATCCTGAAAATTGTTTGAAAATAATTCACCAAAATATTCGAAGTATACATCGGAACTTCCCAGACTTATTAACACTATTAGATAGATCTAAAACTGAATGGGACTTTATTGTGCTCACTGAGTGCTGGCTACGCCACACAAATATAATTCCCCATATTGACGGATATTATCATGCCCTTACCGAAAACAACCTGACTCAAAATGAAGGCGTTATAGTTTACTTCAAAAATTGTCTGAACGTAAAAATATTTGAACCGAAAGTACTCGGATCTAATTGTCTTGTAATAAAAATAAATGACAATACTGCCGTCATTGCCATTTACAGACCGCCAGGATATAAAGACGTCTCCCAATTTATAGAGTCGCTAAACGAAATTCTTACCGATCTAAAATTATTTTCAGTCATAATTATTGGTGATATCAATATCGATATTATGCCAAACACTAAGGATGTGAATTCTCAATTTTATTTAAATCTACTAGCTTCTCATGGTCTGTTGCCCGCACATACAATATCCACTCACAACAAGACGTGCCTTGATCATGTTTTTATGAAAAGTACTTTTTCTTCCGCTTGCTATGTAGTTGAATCATCTGTAACTGATCATGACAGCGTAGTTCTCATACTGGAAGACCAGCAATCTCACGAACAAAACAAGGACTTCATTCATAGTAAAATTGATTATGTAGGCCTAGATAATGATATGAAAAACCTTTGCTTTGAACCGATCTATCAGGTTTCAGATGCAAATGTTGCTACTTCTCTTCTTATCTCGGAGATTAATGCTAAAATAAATTCTAATACTCAAACTCACACCGTACCTAATCGCAAGAGGCTAAAGAAGCCTTGGATGACTGCTGGTCTTCTAAGATGTGTACGAAATCGAGATAAACTTCATAAAAGATATAAAAAAGACCCGAACAATGAAATTAAGAAAATAACCTACAAAAGGTACAGAAATTTTTGCAACTGGCTCCTTAAAAAACTAAAAAGGGAGTATGAGGAGAAAGAGTTGAAAGCAGCGGCGAACACAAATAATAAAGCACTCTGGGACACCATTAGAAAATTAACGCATATATCAAAACTTAGTAGACCTGCTGAGCAACTTATTTCTCCTGATAACCCCTCTAAATCTATCAATTATATTAATAAATTCTTTGTTTCTGTGGGTAAGGATCTTGCTGAAAGGGCTTATTCCTATGGTAGGGGTTGTAAATCCTCAATGGCCAAGCCACTAGCATCCTTAGTTTTGGATAGTACCGATGAAAGTGAAGTTCGCAACTGTATTCTCAACTTAAAAAAGACAAATGTACTGGACGGCATAATATTTCAGGCGCTATATTAAAACGGTATCATCAAATAATAGTCCCACCATTGACATACATTGTAAATTTGATCTTTTCCACAGGCGTTTTTCCGGATCAGCTTAAGCTGGCTGACATTGTTCCAATTTTCAAGAGTGGTGACAGAGAATGTGTCAATAATTATAGACCAATATCTAAACTACCCACGATTGCAAAAGTAATAGAGAAACTCATAAACAAACGCCTTGTTCACTATCTTGAGACCAAGAATCTCATTTCTAGCTCGCAATTTGGTTTTCGTTCCGGTAGTTCTACAAATGACGCCGTTCACGAACTTACTGATCACATTGTAGCCAAACTTGACCGAAAGCAAAAAGTTATAGCAATATTTTTGGACCTTGCTAAGGCATTTGACACAGTCTCTGTCCCACTTCTCTTAAACAAACTTGAATCTCTGGGTATCCGTGGTTCTCAATTGAGTCTTTTCCAAAGTTACCTTAAAAATAGATTTCAAAGGGTGAAGGTCGGTGACCTTGTAAGTAGTGACTTGCCAATAACTTACGGTGTCCCTCAGGGAAGCGTACTTGGCCCAACGTTGTTTCTAGCATTCATTAATGAGTTATGTAACCTCCAGTTGCCAAATGGTAAGATAATATCTTTTGCAGATGACACGGCCCTTGTATTCTCTGGCAACAATTGGAATGAGGTCTATAATTCTGCTCAGTCTGGTTTTGGCCTTGTTAATGAATGGTTGAGAGGCAACGGCCTTACGCTAAATGTTGATAAAACAAAATTTATGCCCTTCTCTATTAAAAACATTCCCTCACACATTCATAATAATTTTTCTATCATAGCCCATACTTGCTCTTCAAATCAACTCTGCCATTGCAAAAGCATTTCCCTTGCCCATAGTATTAAGTATTTGGGTGTAGTTATCGACAGTAACTTGAGTTTTAATTCTCACGTGGATCTTCTCTCTTGCAGAACCCGTAAACTCATTTATATCTTCAAAACTTTAAGGTCTATAGCAGACAAAAAAATTATTAACGTAGTTTATCAGTCTTTATGTCAATCAATTTTAGGATATTGTATCACTGTTTGGGGAGGTACTTTCAAAACCAATCTCCTAAAACTTGAAAGAGCCCAACGAGCAGTATTAAAAGTAAGCCACTCCTTACCGCTTCTTTTTCCCACCAAAGAGCTTTATGCCCTAGCCGATGTATTAACAATTCGTCAATTATTTATTCTGAACACAGTTCTAAAACAACATCATAAAACTAGTTACGACCCCGATTTAAATATTAACAAGCGGATAAAACATAAAGTTTGCTGTTGTATTACAAAATGGACAACTTCTTTCTCGCAAAGGTTCTTTGGTTTCCTAGGCTGTTATTTGTATAATAAATTAAACGAAAAAATTAACATTTACCCACTACCCAAATACAAATGTAAAAAAAAGGTTACTACTTGGCTGAAGACGTTGAGTTATGATGAAACAGAGGATCTAATAACTGTCATTCTGTAACTCACCCACTCCCCCACACATATACACACACCCACGCACGCATACACACACTTAGAGAGAGAGAGACACACACACATACACACACATACACACACACACAAACACACACCAAATTTATTTTTAAAACTCCGTTTACAATGTTTTCTTTAGCACTTTATACTTATTTTCTTCTATTGTAACCTTTGACAATGACATGATTGTACGCGTTCCGGTCCGGTGGTGGAGAGGCTGGTTATCTGTCACTCAGGTCTCCTGTTACAGAGACCAGTCTCTCACATACACTTCCTAATGTTATAATCTTACTTTAATCATAAAAACCTTATGTATGTGAGAGAAGAAAATAAAGATTATTATTATTATTATTATTATTATTATTATTATTATTATTACTAAATCCTATGAAACCCGCGATGTAAGTATAACAACTTGTTTTGTAAGCTATGGCAACTTGCTTTTTGGAACGTCTTCGCGTTCGTGGTACAAGGGTTTCAGGTCGCCTCAGAAGCAATAACTTGAGTGCACATTGACGAACGCGTTTCAAGTGTCTTCTCTTGACTAACATGAAGATCCTTTTGAACGCCTTTTTCTTGGCCCTGACGTCAATACCATTCTTATTGTTATTATACTGATTCGATCTTCAAATAGATTTAAAAAGTATATCAATCGTAGCTATAATTCAAATCTCTTTGTTCCACACAAAGACTTTAAAACTAAATATACATAAATAAAAAAAAAGGTTCTGCGATATTTCAATCTAACGTTCTTCAATTAACGAACTAAGATAATACTATTATACATTAAATGTATAAATAGTCCATTACTTAAAGAATATACAAAAATGAATTTAAACCTTTGCCAGGTACCATTGCTCCCATTAAGTTATTACAAAATAGTGTATGTCATAATTATAACGATAATTCAACGCACAATAATGCGGCAGCGCAATTTTCGTTAAGGCCCAATAATGCTCCACCTGGCTAGCAATTACGTTCAGTAATTGGGTCAATTTTCCAATCACTGTGAATACTACAATATTATAACATGCTTGTCCTTTGATACGAATTCGTATTTGAATGTTAATTAAATAAGTGTAAAAAAATTTAAATTATTATTAATTGGAAAGTCGTAACCCTTTCGTAGGCCCCGAGCTGTAGCTCAGTGCGCTTTGCTACGCGATCTGGAATCGAATTTAAAAACATAACAATAGCTTAAAGCTACAAGCGAATAACACATGTTTCATGATAATATTGTACAAGTGACCGACAAAAGAGAGCCACACCTGTTAGGAATATTAATTACCAGCGGATTAAAATTTGTGCGTAACAATTTGTTGAATTTATTAACATAAGCTTCTATTACTCTGCATATTTCGTCCAAATTATTTTTTTCTGTCATTATTTTTGTAGAGGCTTTTGAACTAAACAATTTATCGGGCTCATCTATGATCGAGGCTCTAAAGTCTTTGGCACAGACACTTACATCGTCTAAAGCATAAAAAGGAAGATAATCCAATGCGCGTCTGATTGTTTAAAGTTCAATGACAAATACTAACAATTACATTTCTCTTGGAGCAGTGTTGGCTTAGTGGATTCAGCGTGCGACTCTCATCCCTGAGGTCGTAGGTTCGATGCCCGGCTGTGCACCAATGGACTTTCTTTCTATGTGCGCATTTAATATTTGCTCGAACGGTGAAGGAAAACATTTTGAGGAAACCGACATGTCTTAGGCCGAAAAAGTCGACGGCGTGTGTCAAGCACAGGAGGCTGATCACCTATTTGCCTATTAGATTATAAAATGATCATGAAACAGCTTCAGACCTGAACCTAAAGAGGTTGTAGCGCCACTGATTTTTTTTATTACATTTCTCTTATTCCTCATGAATAGATGAAGTCACATCAAACTAAACACATATCAGCCACACTTTGAGCCCGCAAACGACGTCCATGATTCACTAATCTAAAATACTGTGCCAACTATCCAGGGAGCGTCAGCAGTGCTTAATCCGTGGCGACTGATGAATGAGTCGGCCTTGCTCAGCCTTGCCCAATTTCTAACATATTATTTTCAATTTTCTTTGTTCCTCACGCTATACTCTTTTAATACTAATGTTTCTCTATTATGACCTGAAATAACCACATATCAGATTCAATGTGTTTTATAAATACTTATAATATTCTTAATTAAATTAACATAGTACTTCATACATAAGAATCCACAGATTTTTTTATATTTTTAGAATATATAGTTTTTTATACATTGCCAAATTAACTAATACCTACTAAATTACAATATAAATATAAAACGTATACACGTCAAACAAAAACTCAACTATTTATAATCATTATTATTATTCGTTTATGTCTAATATTTCATAAATAATAAATGTATTTTTAACGATTATACGCAGAAAAAGCCGCCATCAGTTAGTTAAGGAATACTCGTATAGGAATTCCTTTCTCTCGACGCATTTAGAGTCGTTTCTACTCCTCGCAGACAAAGCGCTTTTCCACTCGTTTAGAAGCAGAATACGCTCCACACTAATTCGTCTAAATATCACAATTTATACTCTTACCCATAAAGATGCTATTCCAAGAGCCACTCTGTAATCTTACAACCTTTATCACCGGAAGCATTAGATGAAAAGTTGTGAAATTACGAAATAGACGTGAGCCTTAATTTTTTTACAACAAGAGCGACTTTTCTTTAACTTGAATAGAGCAATACTGCCTTCTACTTCAGAGGCGAAGACTCCAGTACTAAGTGCATCGGGATCTCTGTACGTGCATCCGTTCGCAATGTCAGTTAGAAATTTCTCGTTACCGCAATAATCCACCTTCAGGTTGAAATAACGTTTTGCTATATTTTACAATTTACGTGAGCGAGGCGTAACAGTCACTCTCACAGAACTACCGACTAAATTATGGTGTATTCATACAAATGTAACTCGTAAATTTCAACGTGAATTCTCACTTAATTTATGCTAAGCAACCGCTTAACGGATTCGGTTATGGTAATCATTATATTATAATCCTGGTTGCGCCTTTAAATGGATACTTATATCAAAATAAAACGGCATTTTAGCAGACGAAATTACTTCCTTTAATGTGCATGCTAAAATAATTACAAAATCGATATGCATTAATAAATAGTGTAGAAAAAAATAGGAATATATAAATAAGGCGGCGCCGATATTTATATGAATAAATATTGTTGACTTTTCGATATATCTTTCGTCATATAAATAGCCGTCTTAAAGTGTTTTATTCTGATTTTTTTTCATACGAAATATTAGTTCTCAGTAAATCCTTTCTTTCTCCCTAAGAAAATACATGAACTTTAAATACCGAATGGAATCCAGTTGAATCGCTCGATAGAGTAAGGTTCCACGGCAGCGGGAATACGAAATGAGCGCGCTGAGTCCGGCCAGCCTGGTCCAACATTGTACCAACGCGTCTATATATCCCCTGGCATTATCGAACTTATTTACATTTATGTATCGGTCAGCCACATTCAAATTCGAAACACGTTTCACATGATATGTGCACAGTTCAAAATTAATGTTTCAGCCTTTCCGCATTGAAACTAGCATATTTCGAACGCGGCCGATGGTGTTGTCATTGGTCATTGTTTAGAGATTAGACAATTAGTTGGACCTGATCGTTAACATTGAAATAAAGATCGCAATGCCGCGCATGTTTTGTTATATTTTTGTTATCATAGCACATCTAGAAACTAATGAAAATAATCTTATATATATGCCTGAATAGCTCACTTATGTAAAAAAGGTTGAATCAAAATAATTTGATGGATTTTTCATAAAATAATTGAGGGACAATATCCTTTCTTAGGTATCGGAATGTGGAGCACTGATTGAAGCGGTTCCTGTTGTAATTGCCACTCCCTCAATACGGGCCTCGCGTTCACGAGGGATTTATTTCCAAATTAAAAATGCATATTTCAAAAGACACCGTACGGTGGGGTTTTAGGAAACATTTTTAATTTAATAAAATCACTTCGGTAAATCTATTTAAAATAACTGCATCCACAGTTATATCATCGCCATAGATCACAAATTATCTGAATCTTTAGCATTTTACTTGTAACTTAATTTTCGCCATTCACCAATCACAAGGGAGAGAAGCAATCGAGCCACAGCCACTTTATATTCAGCGGAATCGATTGGTGTTGTAAAAGGCATTGAGTTTGGCCGAATTAGAATTTAAAATATATCGATTCCCTTATGAATGAGGACGAAAAGAGATGAAATATTAAAGTGTGTTTTTTGCAATTGCTCGGGAGCGCCGCAGCTGAGCCGCCAGTAAAACCGATACGTGACTTGTTACGCGATGCTACGGTTTTGACACGAAAACATATTAATTAGGCCTAAACCAGATAATATAATTTTGGGAAGTTAAAGTTAAAAGCAACATACTCAAACGGTGTCCCTATCATATGTGGACACGTAAGCACTCCTTTCACTATCTTCGGAAATTAGACATATAGTATAACATTGAAAAATGGATTTAGTATTTCAGTTCTCATTCTCTTCACTAGGTATGGGCAACCTTTGACATGTTGAGGGCCAAACTTTAGCGTGCAAATACGTTCGCGTGCCGCGTTTAAAGTAGGTACTTAGTGCATTTTAAATTAGTGTTAATTTTTTTTGCGATAGATATTAGACATTAAATAATACGCCAATGTTATTATCTAATATCTATCGCAATGCCAGTCGATATTATCTTACTGCATATCAGTTTGGGGTGGAGCGGCATTATCTTCAATACTGAAAATTTAGCGCACCCAACGTGCCATTCTTAAGATACCATATAAGAAACCTTTCCGCTACTCAACTTCAAAATTGTACAATGATACAAAACTTTCAACTGTGAGACAATTATACTTAATAGCAGTATGCAGACTTTTTTGGAAACAAACACCCACCGCAACGCATCAAACCAAACGCAAAGCCATATAAAAGCAACCCAAAAATCGCACTTTTTTTCGCCCAACGCTTTTTCTCCTTCCGATGCCCTTTCATTAACCACTTCATTAAAAACAAAATTATCACTAACATTTCAAAAATCACATTACATACATTTACTAAACGTCTCAAACGATATCTTGTTAACCTGTCCTATTCTGATACTGAAAATATTCTTATTGTGCAATAAAAAAATAATCTAAATATAAATGTGTAGAAATCATTAATATAATTTTTAAAATACTGTTTACGTGTCAAAAGAAAGATACTGGCTGTCCACAACACAGGGAATCCTAGTGTGGGGGCCAGTGCACTTAACTTTATGTAAATATCTTGTATAATATATCTTGTATATTGTGTATAATAAAGTTTTTTCTTTCTTTCTTTCTTAATTCTTCGTTGAAACAAGTACTTTTAAAAGTACTTCGTGCATTTTAAATTAGTGATAATATTTATTGCGATAGATATTAGACATTAAATAATACGACAATGTTATTATAGTACAATTTATTAATATAACAAAATGAAATTTCAAAAAAAAGTGTGTGTGTGTCAGCTACGACGCACGATTGGAGTTTGCTCCTTACGAACGATAAAATGGCGATAATGTTCTGTGGCTGTCGACCATATTTTCATACTAAAGGTGGTAAGAATATATGTTTTTATAATATAAATGTTTGTAGTAGTAATAAAACGTACCTACATCATCTATGCCCAATTTTAATTTCACTGACCATTACTATTGACAAAACTCTATGGCACGCTAGACAATCTACTTTTATTTTTTACACCTGTCAACACTGACAATGTTGTAACGTGGCTGTCAAAACGTGAATTCAAAATAGAAAAGTCTGTGTAATGTATTCCATCTCATTCTTTTACACGTTCAATCCATTTATCTCTTTCTACATAACGCCTCAACTTTTCGTGTTACACTTGATTTTACTCCTCATAAAATTTCCATACCGGGCCTTATAACTCAAATCGTTTCTTAAGGAGTAAACTCCAATAGAAAAATCTGTGCAATGTATTCCATCTCATTCTTTTACACGTTCAATCCTACAGATATATATGTTTGTCTCTTTCTACATAACGCCTCAACTTTTCGTGTTACACATAACGCCTCAACTTTTCGTGTTACACTTGATTTTACTCCTCATAAAATTTCCGTACCGGGTCTTATAACTCAAATCGTTTCTTAAGGAGTAAACTCCAATAAAAGATAAACCACTATCTGAATTAAGTGACTCAAAATGCATTTCTGGTCGAACTTTCAGGCTATTTGAATGATTTAAATTTTAAACTTCGAAAACAAGGACAGTTAGTAAGTTGCTACGGCATTGGACATAATTTAAAAACAACATTCGAATAATAATAGAATTTATGTTACACTTAATGTAAGAGAATAATAATAATTTTTTTTTTTTTTATTTTTATGTAATAGGAGGCAAACGGGCAGGAGGCTCACCTGATGTTAAGTGATACCGCCGCCCATGGACACTCACAATGCCAGAAGGCTCGCAAGTGCGTTGCCGGCCTTTCAGGAATTGGTACGCTCTTTTCTTGAAGGACCCTAAGTCGAATTGGTTCGGAAATACTTCTGTGGGCAGCTGGTTCCACATAGTGGTGGTGCGCGGCAAAAACTGCCTTAGAAAACGCTCTGTTGTGGAACGACGGACGTCGAGGTGATACGGATGGTATTTTGTATTTTGCCTTGACGTCCGATGATGAAACTCAGCTGCAGGTATTAGACCGAACAACTCCTCTGAACACTCTCCATGGTAAATGCGGTAGAAGATGCAGAGAGATCCCACATCTCTACGCAACGCCAAGGGATCAAGCCGCACGGAAAGTGACTGGTCGTCGACGATTCGAACCGCTCTTCGTTGAATACGGTCAAGTGGAAGGAGCTGGTACTGGGGAGCTCCCGCCCAGAGGTGAGAGCAGTACTCCATATGGGGCCGAATTTGCGCTTTATATAGTTGCAAGCGGTGGCCCGGAGTGAAGTACCGTCTCGCCTTGCTGAGCACACCAAGCTTTTTGGAGGCTAATTTAGCCTTTCCTTCCAGATGACCGCGAAACTGAACGTTATTCGATATGTCAACGCCCAGTATTCCGATGCTAGCTGAGGCTTTAAGGAGAGTGTCTTCAAAGAGGGGAGTAGCGACAAAGGGAGTTTTTTTAGCGGAAAACGCGCATACTTGTGTCTTCTTGGGGTTAAATTGGACTAGATTTAGTCTACCCCAGTCCGAGACTCCACGTAGAAGAGTTTCGACTTCAGACACAAGTTTGTTCCGGTACTCATCGACAACAGCCCGAGAGATACCTGCCCGGCCAGTGTAAAAAGTATCCCCAGTGCTGTCGTCCGCATAGCAATGAATGTTGCTAAGCTGCAACATATCATTGATATGCAGAATAAACAGGGTCGGGGATAGGACACAGCCTTGTGGGACACCAGCATTCACAGGTTTCAGGTCGGAGCATGCTCCGTCGATGACGACTTTGATGCTCCGATCAGCGAGAAAGCTGGAAATCCAGTTGCATAATTTCTCAGGGAGCCCATAGGCTGGAAGCTTCGAGAGCAGTGCTCTGTGCCACACCCGATCGAAGGCTTTCGCTATGTCCAAACTTACCGCCAGTGCCTCCCCCTTGGACTCAATTGCCTCTGCCCACCTATGTGTAAGGTATACAAGGAGGTCACCAGCCGAGCGACCACGACGGAAGCCGTACTGAGAATCGCTAATCAGCTGGTGGCCCTCTAGATACCTCAAGAGCTGGCTGTTAATAATGGTTTCCATTATTTTGGAGAACAAGGAGGTTATAGCTATTGGGCGATAGTTGGACGGATCAGAGCGATCGCCTTTTTTAGGGATCGGATGTATCGAAGCGACCTTCCAGCACTTCGGAACAGTGCCGAGCGTGTAAAGGTACCGGAAAAGGCGCGTTAGGACCGGAGCCAACTCAGGAGCACAAGTACGCAGCACAATTGGAGGGATGCCATCAGGCCCGCTCGACTTATGGATGTCCAAGGAAGACAAAGCTTTACGGATAGCACGTTGCCGGAATATAACTTCGGGCATCGTAGTATCACATCGCAATAATGTCGGTGGTTCCTTCCCTTGATCATCCAAAGTGGAGTTCGACGCAAAGAGACAGCCTAGAAGATCGGCCTTCTCTTTCGCGGTATGGGCAAGTGAGTCATCCTCCCTATGCAGTGGTGGAATTGAGGACTGACAGAAATTCCCTTGGACAGCTTTGGCAAGAGACCAGAAGGCTCGAGTTCCCGAAGGGAGGTGGGCCAATTTCTCACCAAATCTGGCAATGTGCTCTGACTTTGCTTTAGCGATTTCTCGCTTGAAGGACCTGGAGGCTGAATTGTATGCTTTATTACGTTCGCCGATAGTCACATCACAGGATGTCACCGCTTCTGCCCAGGCTTTAAAGCATTCACGCTTACGGCGCAAAGCCGCTTTGCAGGAACGCCTAAACCAAGGCTGGGACTTGCCACCGACCGGCACCGCAGAGAATGGAATAAAGAGTTCCATACCCTGCAGGACCACCTCGGCGACAGAGTCAGCGACGGCATCTGGAGTACTCGACGAAAAGCAAATGGGCCCCCAAGGGTAGGACGCAAAAAAAGACCGCATCCCATCCCAATCTGCTGACTTATAGTGCCACACGCGGCGACAGCCCGTGAAGCTAGGCCGAAGAGGGCGCGTGAACGGCACAATGCTCCGGACCACACAATGATCTGATGAACCCAATGGCGGTTCAACAGAGACTTGGTAGTTCTCCGGATGTGAAGTCAGCAGAAGGTCCAACAAAGAGGGTTTATGACCATCCACATCTGGTATTCGCGTAATCGCAGGGACCATTTGCGTCAAGTCATAAGCCAAAGCAAAGTCGTGAAAGGATCTTCCCGCATGATCGGTGGTTTCTGAGCCGAGCCAATCGGCATGGTGGGCGTTAAAATCGCCAAGTATCACGATTTCAGCGGAACCCTTTCGAGCAGGGAATCTGTAGCCATTTGGATGTGCTCAATGAGTCGGTCAGTTTCGGTATTTCCGCTATGGGACCTATACAGGCATGCATAGAATCGCGGATGGTCATCGCAGTCTACGCGCAGCCAGAGGTTAGATAGTTCCCTTCCTTCAAGCGTCCCGAGGCGACGAGAACAGATATCCTCTCTGACGTACACGCAAACTCCCGCCCGCGGCACAAATGAATGTTCCAATTTGTACCCCGGGTAGGAGAGGTAGGAAGTATCAGCCGGGGAGGAAATCTGAGTCTCGGTAAGAAAGAGCAAGGCCGGCTTCGCAGTCTCTAAATGGTAGTGGACTGCGTTGATATTAGAATTGAGCCCCCTAACATTTGTGAAGTCCACAGCGAGCGTGGACGGGGGTGCCTTTGTTGAGTTGCTCCGTTTGCCCCGAGAACGATAACTGTTTTTGATGTTGAGCGCAGAATTGCCCCCCCAGAATACGAAGGGCAGCCTGTGCGTCCACCACCGGGTGCTGAATCTCCCGGTGTTGGACGCCCAGAGGGGGATTCTCCACCGCGAGCGCGTGTGGTACCCCCTGGGGTAGATTCTCTTTTTCTGCACCTTCATATTTCATGGGGAGGGCTCTCCCACTAGGAAGGGGTTGACTGATTGCGCTGATGAAATAACCTCTGTCACAGGTTATTTCACCAGTGGGCGATGGGGTCGTCACGTCCCGACGCCAAAAACAAATAATAATAAATATTTATTTATTTAATTTTTGAAATGTAAACTGAACTTTATTGACTATTATGACTCCCTTTCCAGTCTTTGATTATTTAATTGTAATTAATTATTTGCATGCAATCAAAAACTATTTTTAATAATGCCAAAGAAGTATAACTTCTTACGCGCATACATAAGTACACGCACCCTTTTTTTAATTGAGTTTGGACAATAGCTTACATGATTTATTAATGTACAACTACTAAGTAATATATTACATGTAATCAAAGTTGACTAAGCTAAAAATATAATTGAAAAATCTTTTGGAGTTTGTAAAACATTTCATATTTATTTAGTATATCTTTTTACAATACATAAAATTTGATTCATTCAAAAATATTTAATTATATAAGATTGATAAAAAAAAACAAATTCTTCAAGGGTTGGTTGGTGGTCTTACTATGCGAGTCTTTTCTAGACCATTAAATATAGGCGAACAAAGTGTTACATCACAAATTGACAATGCTGGCATTATTACGGTGTTGGTAAAAGGCACCTTTAGTGAACGTTTTACAAGTAAGATCTATGTGTGTATACATTAGTATATGATTATATAAATCATATGTTACAACCAGGAAAAAATATGCAGAAGAGAGTATCGTACGTTTGAGATATCACATAGAAATAAGAAAATAATGATAGAATAAATTTATTTGGCACTTGCGCTGCACTGTATAACGAATATAATAGTCTCGTGATTTTTCTGGAAATAATATAATTCAAACAAACACAACATACTTCCAAAGGCGTCACTCTGAAAAGTGTTTTATAATTAAATTAAAACAAATGATTCCTACTTCTTAATCTATTTTACATGTAGATAACAATTTTACTTATTTTGTTAATCCATTTGCATCTTGTAAAATCATTTCTTGTAGATGTTAAAATATATTATTACAAATGATGACTTCTTGTTTTGCACAGAACGTTCGCTCTCGTAAACTTTGAATATTAAAGTTGAGCAATATACGGTAAAGTTCCCGCACTCTTAACTTTATAGTTCCATGAGAACAAAGTAATATTGAGTCGAGTCGAAATTATAACATGACTGATATTATGGTTACTTATTAATTATTAAAACGTCAATATGAGATTCTCGACCACAGCTCATATAGCCACCGCACAAAATGAACCGCACAAGAAATCATGGGTGTGATAAGATACTGCACTTATAAATCGCGTAAAACTGAATTGGAAAAACCCATTATCTTTATAAAAATATGAATTTAGATAAACATATATGTTAATACTCGTATTTAATTGATACAGTTGATTAACTTAAAACTGTTTTTTTATTTGATAACCTAGCTAAGCGGCGAGAGATTGCCAAAATTATTTATAGCAGAAATAAAAGATCTTTAATTAACAATTGGTAACCATCGACAGACAGACAGAAGAATTGGAAGTGCATGGAAGAGATAATGGTCCCTAAAAGAAGTTATGAAAAATAGTGAAACAAGCATACAAATTAAGAGAAAACTTTTCAACACATGCGTTGCATGCAAGATTGGTATACAATAAGGAAAAATGGAGGACAATGGGGGAGGTCCGTAGGCTCACAGAATCGGTTATCGAAGATTAAGAAAAATAATAGTTATAATGTATATATTTTGTATTTCTGATATAAGGCTATAAATAAATTAAAATCCATCGACAGTTGATGGTTGATGGATGGATGCAGCAACTCTTCCGCAGTCGCAATACCCGTCCACTCTCTAACGCTGCGATCCATTATTTCTTCCTTCTACCAACACGCCGTTTACCCTGGATTTTACCCATTATAATTGAAGGAGGTGGTAGCCGTCATGGCGCAACACAACTTTCCGATGTTTAATTTTCTGCGTCAGTTTTTTCCACATTCCAACTCGTTTAAGGACCTTCTGGATCCAGCCTATACGAAGCATGCGACGTTAGCACCACAACTCAAATGCTGCTGGTGGGTATCTTCTTTAAATACGTATCTGGAGTAACATAGTTAAATTTTTAATGTACAATAGAAGTTTATGTTTATTTTTTAGTATTCATTAGACAATTCAATAAAAAATATCAACTTAAAAAAATAAACGCTACAACAAGCAGACAACGTTGTAATTGTATTATTACGTATATATTTATTTATTCGAAGGTAACGATTGATAGGATTAATCCCAACTAATACCGATCATTTAATTATCTGGGTAATCCTATGTGTATATAAGGCAATATGACAGTTTGAAGCAGCAAATTAGAACAATGAAGCTGTTTCTGGTAGTCCTCGGAGTCACTGCGGCTTTAGCTGCACCTCAGCCCCAGTTCCAAGAGATTGTTACCGACTACCATGGGCAGATCGGTATTCCTGAGGCCGCACGCATCAAGGCCGCTGAGGCTGCCTCTGACTTCGATGGTGCCAGAATAGCTGGAGGATCCCTGGCCACCCTTGGACAGTTTCCATACTTTGTAAGAGTCGTTGATTAACTATAATAAAA
Source organism: Pieris macdunnoughi (assembly GCA_905332375.1). Taxonomy (NCBI): domain Eukaryota; kingdom Metazoa; phylum Arthropoda; class Insecta; order Lepidoptera; family Pieridae; genus Pieris; species Pieris macdunnoughi. The sequence goes on from CAJOBZ010000040.1 coordinate 2,460,710, forward strand.
TGGTACAAAGAAATAACTTATAATTCTGATTTATTTTTAAACCAGGGCGGCCTACTTGTCACTTTGACCACTGGTGGACAGTCCGTTTGTGGATCTTCTCTCGTTACTAGAAATCGCGCTGTGACAGCTGCTCACTGCTGGGTTACGCATCGCCACCAAGGCCATCACCTGGACGTAATTCTTGGCTCTCTACGGCTGTTCTCTGGTGGTGACCGTATTAGATCTAGCAACGTTCTCGTTCACGAAAGCTACAACTCGCAATCTCTCCGTAACGACGTGGCTGTCATCGTCCTCCCCAACGTCAACACCAATAGTAAGTAAAATTATTAATTTAAATAAAACTTTTGAGATTTTCTAACGTGACTTACACAGCTCGATGTTTAGAATCCCAACGCATTGTGAGTTGCTTCGTTAAATAATACAATAAATATCTAGTCTGAAAGCTTTGCATACAACAGAAACACAAATTTCAGATGTGATCAGTCCTATTAGCCTCGCGAGCGGGAATAACGCGTTTGTTGGAGTACAGGCACAGGCCTGTGGCTTCGGAAGGACTGGTGACTGTAAGTTAACAATTTTATTAATCTGATAAAAATTTAAGAGATCTAAGTTTCGTTTTTAAGACTGACTCGAATTTGTAAAATTTAGCTGTGACGGGAGGAATTAGTACCAGCCAGCAATTGAGACATGTCAATCTTCCTGTCATCTCCAATGCGGACTGCGCTGCAGTTTACGGTTCCGGTCCAGTCATTGCCTCCACTATATGTGTCTCTGGAAGCAATGGCCGCAGCACTTGTGGAGGCGACTCTGGTGGTCCTCTTGTCGTCAATAACCAACTGGTACGTTCTTATGTAGTATGCTTTGCTGTCGCCGATTTTAAACTCTTATTAAGCATACATATTTTTCTTATTAATTGTCTTAATTGCTGTTTTCTTCTAACAGATTGGTATTACATCTTTCGGTGCTGCCGCCGGTTGTCAACGAGGATTCCCTGCTGGTTTCGCTAGGGTTACCTCTTTCAACTCTTGGATTAGCGCTCGTTTGTAATAAAAATACTTACTTGAATTTTTTTTTATATCAATAAAAACATATAAATTTAATCAATCTACTTATTTTGTAAGATTAAGAAAATTTTTGAACAGCCAGTCTGTTCTTTCCGTGAAAAAGATTAAATGATATATACTACTACGTATCATACATAAGCTAACATGGGAACAGCAGCAACAGCCTATCTGTCGACGTCTTAGTAAATTTCATTCCATTAGCACTAAGCCTCACAGGCTTGATCAATCCTTCCGCCATTATTAGACTATGCTGACTCTTGCTTAGATCGAAACGTTACGACTCTTAAGCCCAGTCACTAATATTTAAAAATTATGTTGCAAGGTCTATAGGCAGCAAAGGATTGGTAAGAATGTGCCTATTAGTGAGACGATAAAAGTGGAATGGATAAAATTTGTAGATAATTGAAAGTATCTTAAAGATTTAAATATTCCGAGAAAAGTAAAAGGGAATTCAGCTCAGTTCAAAGAATTACACTCGTTTGGCGACGCATTGCAAATTAGTTATGGAGCAAATATTTATGTGAGAACAGTTAGCAACAACAATCTCGTACTGTAAGATTATTGTGCAGTAAATCGAAAGTAGCTGCAACTTGCCGGAAAACTAACAAAATCGGTCATTAGAGTCAATCATATGTACACCCACGCGGACAGTAAAATTGTGTGACTTCGGTTTTGTATTATGGTCACTAATATTCAAATAATTTGGCCAGAATTTGCAGCAGCGAGATTATCGAAATAACTTCAGCATGGTGAGACGTACCTTCACAATTAAATCCTGCTCATCTTATAGGGCCTGTCCTAAAATATTTTCACTTAAAAAGTTTACCTGAAATTAAGGTTCAGCGGTAATTATTGACCCATTTGTTGATTGTAATAGGAACTACTAACTCGCTTACAGAGAGCAGTTCGATATGTGCTTTGATTCATTTTTAATATAAAAAATAAAACTACACGTAGGTGTAGTAGTGGTGGTGGTACTACGTGCATATTATAAGAGTGCCCAACGGCAATCGTTCCCAATTGAATAAAATTTCTTTCGCATGGGTAAACAGGTAAAGAGGAAAAGCTAAATTTTATCTTTATCGCCATTTATTATTATATTTAACATATAATATGAGTTGGCGTTGGTTGCATCAAAATATTAATTTTCTGAAAGAAAACATCCAATCATATTATGCTTTAGTACCAACCGTCTCACTTATTTATATTTTATTTTGAAAAATCATCAATCATCAAATTTTAATATAAAAGGGAGCAGGTGGGAGGCTCACCTGATGAAAAACCTGTGATCCACTTTCCATACTTTATAGTAGGTACATAGTTCGTTATTAATAACACCATTGTGTTCAATGGGATGGGAATTATTTATTATTATATAGATGGCTTTACAAATGACCTTTTCGAAGACTTTTCTAAAAAAGTTAAGTATCGATATTGGGCGTTCAATAGTGAACCGCGAGCCACTTCAAATAGCCTGGAAGTTCGACCAGAAATGCATTTTGAGTCACTTAATTCAGATAGTGGTTTATCTTTTATTTTCATAAAGTCTGCTATCTCATTTCACTTCACAATAATATGTTGCGTCGTTATATTCAGCTGACATTTCATCCAAAAACGCCTTGAACTTACGATGGTTAAGCCCTCGGGGTCGAATAAAGTTGATGGTTTTCACTACCACATTCACATTCTGGAGTCGAATAAACTTAGAACACAAGTTCTGTTGGTGGAGAATGCAATGAAGGACTATAAAATCATCTTTTTGCACATTTAATTCTGTTGCTTTTTCATTCAAACTTCCGATGAAACCTTTACGTAAGCCGACCATAGAGGGTGCACCATCAGTGCATACTCCAATATATTTTGACCATTGCAAGCCAAAACTTGTAACATATAAACATAATAACAAACAACTTAATAACAAACTATAGTTAGTAACCACTCAAGATGCACACAAAGTCACAAAGCAAGTTGACGGCTCGAGCAGTTCGCTAGGATGTAGCTCAAATAGAACTGAAGTAACGTTCGGGCCATCCACCCGCTTATATAGGCAAAATCAAGGAATAATCTGAAATAAACTAGTTTTAAATAATTGAAAAGCAATAAATCTTTTGGCGGGCCGGTGGTTGCCCATATATGCTCTACGCCATGGCTTAAAATAAAAACCCTAAAATTTTACCAGGAAAAGGGGATCGGTAGTTCTAACAATAAGTTTTATACAATAAGGTTTATATCTCTATAGGGGAAGATTGTTACCCTTCGTACGCGGGGCACATTCATACAGTCGAAATAAAACTTGAACGAAACAAAGTACAGTCTTGTTTTTGTATGTGTGCATGAGTCGAGGTACGAACTATACATAATCGAAGTTTCGCGAAATTCGCACCGATGAGAATGAAGTTACAGGCATGGACGTGTTTTCGCGCTCGGTAAGTAATTTTTTGATCAATGTTTTTGTCTCTTGTTACCGTAGATAAAATAAGTTTTCGTGTAGAGTATTCTATCAGTAACTAGCAAAATATACTTAGATACGTCTCCAATACTTAATTTATGACGTTTTCCTATTAATATTAAAATAAGTTATATTTTGTTGTTATTCAGTTAGTGGGGTACTTTCGGACAGCACTAGATGGGGCACATTTGAACGAATTGTACAACTAAATTTGTATGAAAATATTTTGTCGACACGAACTGTAATTTTCATACAAATTAAGTTTTCGACTTGCTACATACAAATAATAATAAGGCATCTTGACTAAACCCTCTGGTAGGTAGGAAAGATTGTGTTAGTGTGCTAATTGCTCTAATATTTCCATTAACTTTGTCCTGTGTTGCTATCATTGCTATCGTCGATGTATTTTTATTACCTATTTTTATTATCTTTATTAAGGTTGATTTTGATGCATGTGAACCAGATGCTTTGAATAATTTACCAATCCATCAAATAGTAGTTCCTTCGAAGTCAGTTTTGACACCTTAAGGGTTTCGACTCTATACGCATGTTGTAAGAAGTAATAAAACAAACAAAATGACGACGGCCAGGAAAACCACGAATTTATACTGCCACACCCGAAAATAAGAAGTGCTAATCCGCACCAAAGATTAAAGAATGTGATTCTAAATTTAAGATACCTAACTAATTAAATTTTGGTTTTCTTAAGAAAAGCTATGTAATTTTTGTTCACTATAATTAAAGTATTTTATTTTTGTTTATTAGAAGTTAAATCTTTATTTTTGTGTTTAATTTCATTGCTAATAAATGAATTTTGATTTATATGTGTCGTTTTAATCGCACGTACGGAACTACCCCACAGCGTACGAAGGTACCCTCAACACTGTACGAAGGTGCCCCGTTGATGGGGTAGATTCGTACGTTTTCCAGATTTAGTTTAAATCATAATTATGGTTGAACCATCAGATGAAATCATTTGTCATTTTCTTATATGAATCTCAGATAGTTAGACTATAAATTTAAGCTTGCAGATGATTGATTCATGGAAAAATAAAATAATAAAAAAATAAAATGTGAAAACCGTACGAAGGGTCCCGACCTTCCCCTATATCCTTTATTAATCAATTAAACTAAATAAGACCCACAACCAAATACCAAAAAGGAAGATTTAATACAGGAACAACGAGAATGTTAAACTGATATTAACTTTGTATTTAAGTACAAACACAAAAAGTCTCTATAAAAATAAAAATGAATCGCGATATATGTTGCTAAGCGCAGCCCTGCGATTCTGTAACTCACTTTTCGAACGCACACAGCGGTTTTCGCATCGGCGGTCGCTCTCAAATCAGTCGTGAAGCAGTCATTTTATGATTTGGCATTCTGAAAAGGTGGGAGCTTGTAGTTTAATGTTTATCAGAATGCCAAATCATAAAATGACTGCTTCACGACTGATTTGAGAGCGACCGCCGATGCGAAAACCGCTGTGTGAGTTCGAAAAGTGAGTTACAGAATCGCAGGGCAGAACTCGAAGACGGCTAGACCAATTCGAGTATTTTTATTTATTAATAGCATAAACTCCGAGGAAGGTTTTTATGGAGAGAAAATTGGTAAAAATAAGTTTTATCTAAATTAAACTTTTTTCAGATAAACTACTTAGGTTTTTAATCCATAAAAAGGGAACAGTCTCTATGGGGTAGCATAGCAAAATGTTCCAAATGTTTGTTAGAACTAATATTATATCCACATACACATTCAAGCTGCTAAAAAGGCAGGCTAAGTAAAAAACATATCACGGCGAAAAGAAGTTCGCGGGGGCAGCTAGTAATAAAATAAAAATGAGCAAATATCGAAACAACTACTACGACTGTAGACGCACCCAGCGATACAAAGCAAAGCATAACGTGTATGTAACGTGGCGATTGGACGTGTCAAATTACGCATTACCCTCCACAAAATGGAAAAATTACATTTTATGAATATCAGTAATTCTGTATATTATCTCTCTTTTCTTTTACATATGCACGTTCTCGTAAATGCCGTCTCTTTGTTGTACAAAGTTATCATACCTACCTACCTAATAATATAATTTAGGTATAGATAAAAAATTAAAGTTTTAATATTTTCCCATAATAAATATAATAAATGGTGTCGACGAATATTTCTGTTTTGGTTTCGATAAGTTTTTAATCCAACCGAACTGAAAATTATTTACGATTCGGAAACTACAATTGAACTGCGGAGTACCGAACAAACGGCCAACTTTTTGTTGAAGTAAAATCAAAATATGTTTTCCCACAATGATGAATCGAAAGCACCGACACGATTATAGGTTTTTTGGGAAACAATGGCCAATAAATCTACGCGTTATCTAGTCGAAATATTTCATGAGAACACGGCCGTTGTGTTTATTAGCACGTCGCTGAGCGAGCACTATATGTCACTTTGTTTCGTTTTATGCTCACTAAAATCAATTTAGTGCTCAATTGCGAATGGTCATGCGTACGGCGTACATCATTGTAATAGCTAATGTCTTGTACCAGCCTGTGCTGAACTTTGTTATTACTGTTGGCTACGATCTTATAACTAAGATCGGTCATTATTTGCTCCTGTTCTTGACTGCGTGTAGGCTAAATAATCATCGCTATCCTTGTATTCTTTTATATCTGTACCGAAAATTATAAGAATAGGAGTTGGGTAAGTGTCGCCATACTTACACCTTACACTACTTATCATGATAATTATTATTTTAATTGGGTGATTGAACTTATACAGTAATGTGCATGTGTAACGTGTAGCTGTGTAATGATGCAGCTTCCCTTACTTGAACAGATTTAATATAGATAGTAACAATTAACGTGAAAATTTCGCTTTGCATAGTGTTGATGGTTATAACTTATAACTAAATTTAATAATGCACTAGCAATATTTATGATTTAACCCGCGCGTGTTCCTTTACCCGCTTTAGTGACGACAACAGTCACCGCCGTTTATTCTATATGGGTATGAGTGGGTCCTCACTTCCTCACCTCAAAAAATGGTAAATATAACTAGTGCCGGATTAACTACGTAGCAAAGGCAGCGATTGCTATTGGCCCCACGCCAATGTTTTGGGTTTGTCAGAGCCCAACAGGGCCTTTACTTTATTACCAATAGGTAATATAGTATATTATAAATATATTAACACCTAACAGCGCAAATAAACTCATATAGGTATCATGTCCAAAAAAATCATAAAAGAGCCTTTTAGTTTACACATACTACGCGGTTGGAATTGAAATTTCATTCAATCTTTCTTTTCAATTGAATAATTACGTTTTATATATTGTTACTTCTTTCATTTCATTTATAATACTTAATAAGTTGGTACTGTGTGTTGTTTTAGTTTTGGTGCAAATAACAAATCTACCAGTTTAAAGAAACAATGTTTTCATTGAATCACAAACAGCGAAATAAATCAATACAATCCGCTGAACAACTCAACTGTAATGAAAAAGCTGCAATCCTTTCAATTCGCTGCTAAATTCATCTGCAATACATTTTGACATCAATTCAAAGGGAACTCCGTAACCGATATCCTTAAATACGATTCACTGTTCACTTCTAGTTTATTTCTTTTGAGTTTCGTCACTTTTATTCCGCACTTTAGCTTCCACCTCAGCACAGCCACTCTCGTCTTTCTGCATCTGAATTTTGAGAATATCTTTTACTCAATTCAAGCCCTCAGTGCTAAAGAATAAAGTTAAGTTTCGCTCGCGGTGGGTTGTATCTGCAATGTTTTTACTTTTCATTGCAACGACGAGAGAATATGATGCAGAAATGTAAAATGTAAGGACAATTGAACGGAGGCAAGCGCAAATGTGAAACGAGTATTCTTTGTTGGCGTTTCAAATGATATTTTTTGCGACAGCTCTTTTGGTTTCGCAGCCGAGATTGAGCTTTATAAGGTCAAGTTGCTAGCGTTTTCAACTCTTAACTTGTGCCATCTATTAACTATCTCTACAGTGGCATTTATTTCTGTTTCTGATTTCTTCTTATGTCTGTTTAATGTGACTTTTAAAAATTCATTAAAAATAGATAAAAATGTTTTTACAATAAAAGTTAACCTATTATTTTGGTTCCCAATTTACCGTTTGAATATATGTCAAATACATACTAATATATTCTCAATAAGTCGTTGTCCGTTGAGCGGGACAATGTGTCAGGGCCTACTGTTGCCGAGGGAGACTATCGGGCACGCGCGACGCACGAGACTTGAGATTTACGAGTCCGGGGGGAAGACTTGCTCTACATACTAGCGCTCTGATTTAAGACTTAAATGTACTTGGACAATTTTAAAACGTTCCTTCGTGGTCTTATAGAATTTAGAATGAACCGTGAGTTTTTAAGGCGTACCTTTTGGACTGCGTCGCGGATACTGCGCTAAGTATAAGCTAGATCGATGATTTTGCGGCAACTGGGTTAAACAGCACGCACTGAATATTCGGTGTGGACGCTAAGCCGGGATCCAATATAGCGCCAAACAAAGGTTTACAAGAGTTTAGACCACGCCTACAGCTGCATATTCAACGCTCAAGTCAACACAATAGCGCGGGAGCTGACCGCGAAGTCAGCTTCATCTTTGAACCGTATGTAAATTAAGTGGAAATACTTACTGAGTATCACTATCTAAATTGCTTTATAAACTAAGTTTAGTGAGGGTCTTAAGTTATTAGAAAGGCTCGAGGTCCTTTCACCTGATTTGACTTACATCGAGTTGATTTCAAAATACTAGTATTGTCTTTGATTAACATAACTTTTATTCATTATAATATTTAATAAAACACTATTTTGACCGGATTGAAGTTATGTATTATTATAAATTTACAACTATTTAACATAATTTTAAATTTATCCGACGTTTCGCGTGCTTTACACCGTGCGTGGTCACGGTGACCGTGGTAGTAATAGTTGTAAATTTATAATAATACATAACTTCAATCCGGTCAAAATAGTGTTTTATTAAATTCAAAATACTATCCAAAGAGGTAAACCAAACTAACACGGAACAAATTTCCGTGAAAGTTTAATGCACGGAACAGGTTGTGAGCTTACCGCGATCTACTAACTACTTGAAAGGAAAAATGGAGCACATTCATGTCCTAATAAAGTGGTTTTAAATTTGTTTTTTAATGAACATGACGCTCTTCGGCTATAGCACGGTGAACGCATCAGTGATCGTTGACCAATATGCGACGCTCGATCGCCGCCGCGCTTTGAATTTTCATTCAATCTTCGGAACTTTCATTAATATTCCGCTACGTCCTAGTTAATGTAAAATAGAAGCAATATTTATTCGCCGCTCATATTGAACCGTAGCCTGTTTGTTTATAAATGAATTGTCTACACAATACATCAGGATTGACTTTTTGTTATGTTGCATTGGTTTTTTATTGAAATGTCTATCTATGACCCACACCTTAATATGACAATGAATATAACAGATTATGTGTTTTATGAATTGACTAAAAATGATAACACGAGTACTTCACTTTAAAAATTATATTAACGGAATGAAAACGGTGTTTATAAATATTTCTGTTTTATAAAATTGTATCGGTCAGAACTAAACATATATCTGTATCTGATAGTCGAGTCCATCTCCTCTTTCACTCTTCAAGCGCAGAGTGACGTATGTAAAGTTAATGCCTCCAGCCATGATGCTCACCTTAGTCTTTGACTTTTTAAGGTCTATGGCTGATATTCCCTGAAAATAGTTCACATTAATTTTAATATTCAAATAATTCACTAATTCGCAAACATGTAAACATTTTTAATTTATTTAAAACTCAAACTATGTCAGTATTTCATTATCTTTGAACTCACCTTAATTAATTGTTGTCCATTATACGACACAGTTTTGGTCCTCACTTTAAAAGGAATAGCGGACAAAGATACCTTTTCCATATGAACCAGTTGACCATTTATGTTGCTCCCCACTGTTAAGTTATCTGCCCTACAAAAACTTATAACGGCACAGGTCAACAGGACTAATAATACTGGTCTTATGTACATCTTACCGAATAAGATTTCACTATATGGTACCGATACTTATATTACTTGAAATGATTTATCTCAAATTCTTTTATTCATCTACCTTTTATAAGAATTCATATTATCTATTTGCACAGATAAATTTATTGGAACTGGGTATCATAATGACAATATAAGATAAAACTTATCAATATTTTAAAGAAAACAATCTTAAGGTTCATTCATCTACCATTTATAAGAATTCATATCTATTTACGCAGATAAATTTATTGGAACTGGGTATGATAATGATAATATAAGATTAAACTTATCAATATTTTTAAGTTTTTCTTAAAAATATTGATAAGTTTAATCTTTTTTATATAAGTTTATTTTTTTCTTGAAAATATTTTTTTTTCTTAAAAGTCTTAACGGATATAAAGGAGTCACCGACAAAAACAACATTTCAAATACATCTGAATAATAAAATCAAATCTGTCATCATGGTGTGGAAAGTCTTTCCCTGACCACGATTGCATAAGAAAAGCAAAAGTATAATTTAAATATTCACTGTAGTAATTAACATGATTCTCTTTTCGTGAATCAGAATCATAAACAATGCATGAAACTGAAATCCAGTTCTGAACATTTTTACGCAGCCCAAACTCACATTTTCCGAAAATATATAAGAAAATAATTTCATTAAAGAACATAAAAAGTGAAAAATGAGGAAAAGCCTCATATTAAAGTGAGGGCACATTAGTAGCAGATGTCGGGGTGAAAAGTGAAGGAATTCACGAACTCCTAACATTAAATGAAATAGATTGACTTTCATTTGTCATCAGTTCAGGTCGCGAGCAACTTCCGAGTTGGTTCATGTAACGAAATCTACTTTCACAAGATTTGTCGTATACGAATTATGACCCAATTAACCAACAGCTTTTTTACCACTATTACAGCATTATTGACATATAGCTGTTAGCATAACTGTTTCATAAAATAAGTTTCAAGTAAATGGTCGCTACATCAATATAATAGAAACTACTCCACGGATTAACTAGGTATAGTTATTAATGATGAAGGTTTAGGTATATCATATGTTCAAGGTCCTGTATGAATTAGTTTGAGTATAACGATATTGCTACGACTGACAAAATGTAGGCATAATATGATCTATTGCCGGCGCGTATCACAAGTTTATTTTCTAAAAATGTGTAAAGAAATAATATTTCTTTTATATTGTTAATCTGTCATGTGTCATAACTGATGTTTTATTTAATTTTAAGATTCAGACTTTGTTAGTCTGTGGAAAGAGATGCGAGTTTTGTCTTGTCACAAAAAGTTTTTGTTAGAATATTTTCAGATTTTAATTGGGATTTTGATTAAAATAAGTTTGAAGGATTTTTATGGAATAACAAACTCTAAATGCTGTTTCTATAAATATTTCAGTCAAGCATTGGTGTTTCATTTGTCATATATGCAGTATAAAAAAGTTCGTATTTATTTTTAGGAAAATATATATATTTTGTTATTCCCAAAGTTATGGAATGATTTACGTGCACATATAATTAAAATTTCCAATAGATACCTTCTACGGCATCGTAGATGTGGTTAAAACGCCTAATAATGTTTTATGAGAAATATTAGTAGAAGAGTGCTCCGCGCCGTTACTTATATTTACGAGGTGAAAACTCGCACATTTGTGTTCCACCACTTTGAGATCCGCAATACATCGTGCATGTAATGGACAGTTCTGTAGTAAATTATTCTGTAATATATTGTGAAAATATAATTATCAATTATTATATTGTTATTGTTAGTAATTTATGAAAAAATATGTATTAAGTTTTCGAAAGGAATCAATTACTATCATATTTATAAGACTATTTTCTAAAATACTTATTTAAATTAGTAATGTAGTCCTTAGCGTTATCTACTGCGGCCCTTCAGGGAATTACTTAAAATTCCTTTAACTATGGAGTAATGTCGATATCCACTTGTGTGCTCGATTGTGTTATAAGAAAGACCCAGTCCAAGTGGTTTCAGCATGAATTACTGCGTTATCATATAAACAAGGATTTAGAGCTTCCGAATAAATTTAGCCGAGCCCCTGCCTCCTCCCCCTTCCCCTTTTCACTCCTCTGCTTATTCTACGTACAGTTTTGTTTTTATTATGGCACCGGAAAACTCGATTGTTTTTGATTCTGTATAATTATTTATTTTATTAGTGTTTATAGTTTTTGCGAGTACAACACATTTAAAAAACTTTGGGGGATAAATAGAAGTGAATAATCAACCTAATATACGTTTAATTAACGAGAAATATGCATAGGTAAATTTTTGAATAAAACAGTTTAATACTTATTTTGAAAATTATCAGCCGAACTAATTAAGTATTAAGAACTAATAAAGTTAATCGTCAAAAAGGTGTCCAAATCTAGTCTATAAACCACTGTTCTCTGCAATCATCGACAAAATATCTACAAATGATAACATGATATTATGTGCTCCTTTCAACAACGCAACGATTTATCAAAAAACAGTCTAGTTCAACAAGTTCTCGGGTATTTTAAATTACTTCTTAGAGTTGATATATTAGGTTTTATTCGAAATATTCTCAATATTCCTTTGAAAACTCCACTCTCCTGGGTTATAACAAAAACATGTGAGGCGCCATCGCACTGACTCTTCTCTTTTCGACTGCAAACTTCCGCATAATTAAATAGTGATTAGCGTTTACATCGCTTCACACTACTTGGTTTCAGGTACATTGCTACCTTTTTATTCTTATTATTTCTTGTGTACATAAAAACAAACCGACCGGCCACTTGTTTCTAATAAGCATGATTCATAGCAATCATAACGTAATAACTGTTTATGGTTTTTGAGCTCTTTTTTGTTTGTGTTTTGTTAAACATTCTCTTGAATAAACAAGGTACCTATCTGACACATATCGTGCATTTTTAAATCGTCTGTTTTCTCACGAAATCACCACAGCGATTGCGATTAAAAGCCTTCAGACACTTTTAAATGATTACCATCATATAAATATTTGCAATAATAAAAATGAACCAGTGTTTACCAACTTTATAACGTAGTCTTGTTCCGTCGAAATGACGGCTCATATCAACCCTCTCAGTTAATTAGCGACTGGCGAACTCCTCTCACCCCTTCATACCTTACTTACGTTTTCGTATAATTTGTTTAAAAAACGTACAGTTCTATAATTAAATAATCAATTATAAGCAATAATCTAATTAAATCTCTTGCCTAACATATATTTTAGTTTCTGCTTCAATAAATAATATCGTTGTACTTAATAACGTATAATGTAATTAATTCAGCACCTTACGAGGCTCCTTTCCTCTCCATATCCGGGTAGAGAACTCTTGACTTGAGAGCTATTCACAAAGGGCTCTTCATGGGTCCTCTCTCAAACTATTAACGTTGTTTAGACCGCGTTTAGCCGGTACGTCGATCTGAAGTTTAAGTTTTATTTACCTAACGAGTAGATAAAAATAGTATTTTCAACTGAGAGTAACAAACGTCAGTATAGTAAACAATATAAAATAAGGTGTGTATCGACGTTCAGCATCTTCTATAATACAATTTGTCGTGTCCTTCATTGACTACCCGGATCTCCTCAATCTAAGCTCTCAAGTTTAGTTTTCTGTCCCTAGACAGAGAACAAGACATACCTACTGCTCTTTTCTTGGGTAACTCATATAAAAATAAAAATATGTTTGTCAAGCTTATCTTATTCGATTCGAGGCATCAAGGCGAAAGTAGTACATTATCTGTTGTTATTTGAAAAAGTCTTTTATTAGCCCGGTACAGCGGGCATTAAAACGGATGACAACAGGTAAACGAGTAAATAGTAGATAAGTATCTTGTTAGAGACAAAGGAAGCTGCCAACAAAAGCAGCCAGTATCGTTGTTTTTCATCCTGCGAAGTGCGCAAAGGAGTTTGGTCGGTGCAAGAGAAGAGAGATTACGGGAAATTTACTGGAGATATATCGATTAATAGTTCCTTTTCTAAAAGATAAAATACTAAACAGGTATTATTTATAGCTCTTTGCTGTTGGCTAACTCAAGAGGCCATATTTACCCATAGGTCATATTGTAACAAAATAAAATTACAAAATTTATAACGTTTTACAGCTAGCCCAAAAAAGTAAAAGCTAAGCTATTAAGCTCTCGCTCACTCTTATACATTAGATCACGCAGACTTTGTTTACAAGTCTCCACAATAGGTGGCGCTGTCACGGACAGTAGCTGTTCTTTACAAGTTTAAACAATAATTCCGACGGTGCAGCTTTAATTGAAGTTCCGACTTGATATAACAGGGACACTGCACAGACTATAGCTTAATAGGACTACGTTTTAAGAATTCGTTTTGTCTAGATCTGGCGTTGATGTGAAAACAATTATTTAAAAGAACTTAAAGACTTTAGGAAAAAGTTCTGAATTTAAGTATAAGTACAATATGTTTCAATGAGAGGTAAAGTCATATTAAATTGACGTAATTCATTTATTTATGTAATTTTTAAATAATGTATTTCGAATCATTAACCTTATAGTACATCTAGCTAACGTGTCAAATGCCGATGATTAACACATGATAAACCTCTATCTAATTCTATCTGACGTACTATAAATACGTTGTTCATTGAACCGAGTATCGAGTCTAAAATTGTGCAGAACTAGGTCCGTTCTAGTTGAGCGGGAACTTTTGACAGGTCAGCTTTAGTCACGCTGAGATCAGACCCCTGCACGGACTTGGCACGAGAGGGATTTGAATGTCACACTCACTATAGCTTGCTCTCCAACTCTACCAATATCAAGAATTAACTTCAAAAGCATCAAACACAGTTCATTTTGTATTTTCTATTTTAATTAGAATTATTTTCAGAAATAGATAAACAGATTAATATTTTTGTACAGACAGAATCACTTTCAACTAATAACTTAGCATTACAATAAGTTTTGATGAAGGAAAACCCTTAGATGCTATCTGAGAGTAATACCCATGAAGGATTGTTTTTCTGCTGTATTTTTATAATTAAATGTTAAATCAAAGAAGGTAAGAGAGTTTATATCCTTGTACTAAACGAATACAAAGGTACGTGAATTCGTAATGAAGATGAAAAACTTAAAGTTAATATTAATCTATTCTATGTTTCTCAATACTAATTAAAAATTACTTTTCTCGCTTCCGCAAACTTAACAGTAAATTCCAATAAACAATGAAACTACGTATACTTTCATCTATCATCCTGTGAGATACCGAAGAAACCGACGTGTGCACCGATTAAACTTTCCGACTTGTTTTTCTACTCCTGCGTTACAAATTAGACGTTCCAAATACGAGTATAATTTCCATTTTCTGATTGGAGGCTCCAGACGCACCTGGGGCGTTTGTCAACCGCTGACAAATACTCCTCTAAATATGAATATATAACAAATTCATCGCGGCTGTTACGTTTTATGTTTATGGCGGTGCGTTTTGCGCTAGGCTTTATGTCTTATCTTTATGTCGCTTTATGAATCTTTAAATTGGCTTCGAGATGAGAACAGTAAAATCTTCGGTGTTTATTGACTTGCTAAAATTTTACGGTTTAATTAAAGATGTCTAAACAGTCGCGAGGTATCCAGCTTTCGTGCGGCGTGATCAAATTAATTCTTTTAGAAGATTTTTTTTTAAATTACGATCGATTCACCGAATAAGCGTATTGAGCATCAGCTGCCGTCAGGCTTTGAACGCATTTATATTACACGATTTCTCCGATGAGGCAAGTACTTATAAAATAAATACCAGTAAAGATTTTTATTGAACGGGAATTTATGAGTATTCAAATAGAGAGATTTATAAACTCGTTTTAGAAATTAGTAATATCATAATTTTGCTCATTTAACGGTTGTTTTTTATTTTAAATATATATAAAGAATCTATCTATCTCGACTACCGACTACCGCTCCACACGGACAATCAAAGATCTGTCGGTGCTTTGGATCTCCCATGAAGAGAAACATGTTTTAAAGATGCAGGCCTGTCATAAACCACCGTCCTACATGTCTACTATTCCATATAGGACAGGCCTTGTTAAGTTAAATTTTAAAAATGTCTATCTGAAAAATAATAGAAAAAGTCACTTTCACCAAGTAAACTGTTATTACATTTAGCATTTTTCGTTACAGCAGATATTCTCTTATTCAAGGTGATGGCCTCGTAAGATTCGTGGTGAATTTATTGAACCATGAGATCGTGGTTTCTCGGCTGTGCATCAGTGGTTTTCTGACTATGTGGAAATTTAATACGGTGAAGGAAATCCACAGCAACCTTCTTACAAAAGATAAATTCTGGGACTTAATGTGTTCGAAATAAATAATTTTTGTTTAATAAAATTTGATGAGGGTGATCCAAAATATTTATAGTCGGCCGATCGTCACATTTTTTGAGTAGTAAAACAAATATCGCAAATTAATTAGAAGTCGCCTGTCTAGCACTAGTCCCAGGCCCTTTTATCAAGCAAGCTATCGGTATCAGTCTAACTTCTCTTTGTTCGCAAACTAATACAATTTCTCCAAATCGTTACGACTGACAATTGTGTGCCTTTCTTCTTGGTAAGAATACATCGAAACGAGGTATGTACTCAGGACTTACTATTTTAGTATAAATTATGTATCGACGGCCACCAAACCGTTCTCTGTGGTAAATTATGGTTATAGAGTTATTTGTCTGATAATAATCGATGAGGTTCGTCAAAGGCTTCGAATAAATCAGCTTTAGCAATTACCGCACGAGCAGGTTACGAAACTATGCAATGACAAAATGTTTGCAACCAAAAGAATGTTAATATGATCCCGGCGTGTTTTTAAATGTGAAATATTACGAGCGACGCAAATTGTTGGTCCTCGCCCTAATTGGTGTAGTTAGCGAATATTTGTGTATTACCGGAGCGCACTATGAATGCGAAATGAGTTTGCGAAATGCGAAAACAAAGGAAACGGGACCGAGTTAATTCTTTTGCAAATATTATTTTGATGAGATAACATTTATTTATACTATTACTGAAAGTAGTGGAGAGAAGAAATAATCTGACGTAGAAGTGTTTATTAACGTTCTATCGTTCGCCTCCATTGAAGTGTTACCAATTAATTGTATAGTAATATTTTTAGTTAACTTTAATCTGAATTTAAATTAAAATATTTTCATGCATAAAAGAAGTTTAAATGTAAGAAATTTTGGCTCTGAATTTGAGTATATTTTACTAAAACCCCTTCGCTAAACCCCTCAATAATAGATGAGACAACCTAACTTCGCGTTTGTACCGACACTTTGGCTTTCACACTTAAAAACTTTCAAATGATCCCATCTTAGTACTGGACCAAAAACTAAATTAAACCTTAAATCATACCGTATAAAGCACTATTTGAATTGCACTAAGTGAAATAAGGGTTTGTTCCTAGAGTGCACGTGGCTTTGAATTAGGCATGTGTTAAAAGCTTAATGCACTAAACATGGATGGGCAAACATTGTTTTTGTATTTTTACTTAGCCCAAGAAGAAATTGAAATTCTGCTATTTATTTTCAATGTTTTCGTTTCATTCACACTTATATGACACTAATTTTTAACAATCAAAGTTAAAGAAACAGAAAGACAGAAAACACTTGGAAATTTGTAAGTTTAATTAATAAACTAAAATAAACTGTGATTGACGTCACAAGCGCATATTTCCTTATCTTTTTCTACTATCTTCAATACGAAATACGAGTAGGTACTCCGTGTAACGGTAATATATTACACCATGTAATTAGTATTAAGGAAATACTGATGTTCTTGGCGCATTTCAGTATTTATAAAACAAACTTACATAACTAGTTTCTTGTTTCATTCAAATATTCACACCACTTCATGTCTTAATGAATGCTCTGGCAAATGAACCTTCATTTCAATTTTTCCCCTCGTCAATTCACATTTCAGCCCTTTCATCATGATTATATCTCGTTATATTCAAGCACTTATTAAAATGTTGTACAAAATATCACTACGTATTTCACTGTGATAATTCTAACTTTGTTAAGCACACTCTAAATACAAATATATCTAGAGTACATCAAAACTATTCTCGCTAAACTAAAAATAACAATTGGTTTTTACATATTGCAACGTAAGTGTCACAATTGATATTGACCCTAAGCATATAACCTGTCATGTTTGATAAAGTTTACGTGATAAAACATTTTGTTTCATATTATTAGATCTTTAAATAATAATATGTAAGGTAAACTTACTATTCCTATACTAACAATAGTTTTGTCTCGTGATTATTTGAAACAAACGTTTATTGTTTAGCTTAAGTATAAAACTAATAGGTACTCGTTATTACCTTTCATAGTTTTGTTTATGTTTAGGTATACTGTATACCTACTCCCGAATCCCGGAGCCCATAATATGAAATATGAAGGTGCAGAAAAAACAGAATCTACCCCAGGGGGGTACAACACGCGCTCGCGGTGGAGAATCCCCTTCTGGGCGTCCAACACCGGGACCCTCAGCCTTTCGTATTCTGGGGGGCAATTCTGCGCTCAACAACAAAAACAGTTATCGTTCTCGGGGCAAACGGAGCAATTCAACAAAGGCACCCCCGTCCACGCTCGCCGTGGACTTCACAAATGTTAGGGGGCTCAATTCCAATATCAACGCAGTCCACTACCATTTAGAGACTGCGAAGCCGGCCTTGCTCTTTCTTACCGAGACTCAGATTTCCTCCCCGGCTGATACTTCCTACCTCTCCTACCCGGGGTACAAATTGGAACATTCATTTGTGCCGCGGGCGGGAGTTTGCGTGTACGTCAGAGAGGATATCTGTTCTCGTCGCCTCGGGACGCTTGAAGGAAGGGACCTATCTAACCTCTGGCTGCGCGTAGACTGCGATGACCATCCGCGATTCTACGCATGCCTGTATAGGTCCCATAGCGGAAATACCTCGCGTCGAAAGCGAGAATGCTTTAAGGCATGGGCGGAAGCGGCGAAATCTCGTGATGCCAATACCAGTGAACTTAAAACAGCATATAACTCAGCCTCCAGGTCCTTCAAACGGGAAATCACTAAGGCAAAGTCAGAGCACATTGCCAGATTTGGCGAGAGATTGGCCCAACTCCCTTCAGGGACTCGAGCCTTCTGGTCTCTCGCCAAAGCTGTCCAAGGGAATGTCTGTCGGCCCGCCATTCCGCCACTGCACAGGGAGGATGACTCTCTGGCCCAGGAAGTGACACTGTGAAGGAGAAGGCCGACCTTTTGGGCTGTCTCTTCGCGTCCAACTTTGGACCGAGGGAGATCACCACCGACCATTTCGCGGTGTGATTCTTCGATGCCGGAAATCACATTCCGGCAACGTGCTGTCCGCAAAGCACTATCTTCCTTGGACATTCATAAGTCGAGCGGGCCGGATGGTATCCCCCCAATTGTGCTGCGTACTTGTGCTCCTGAGTTGTCTCCGGTCTTAACGCGCCTTTTCCGGTACCTGTACTCGCTCGGCACTGTCCCGAAGTGCTGGAAGACTGCTTCGACACATCCGATCCCAAAAAAAGGCGATCGCTCTGATCCGTCCAACTATCGCCCAATAGCTATAACCTCCTTGTTCTCCAAAATAATGGAAACCATTATTAATAGCCAGCTCTTGAGGTATCTAGAGGGCCACCAGTTGATTAGCGATTCTCAGTACGGCTTTCGTCGTGGTCGCTCAGCTGGTGAGACCTCCTTGTATACCTTACCCATAGGTGGGCAGAGGCAATTGAGTCCAAGGGGGAGGGGCTGCCGGTAAGTTTGGACTTAGCGAAAGCCTTCGATCGGGTGTGGCACAGAGCACTGCTCTCGAAGCTTCCAGCCTATGGGCTTCACGAGAAATTATGCGATTGGATCTCCAGCTTTCTGGCCGATCGGAGCATCAAGGTCGTCATCGACGGAGCATGTTCCGACCTTAAACCCGTGAGCGCTGGGGTCCCACAAGGCTGTGTTCTATCCCCGACCCTATTTCTTCTGCTTATCAATGATATGTTGCAACTTAGCAACATTCATTGCTATGCGGATGACAGCACTGGGGATATTCTTTACACTGGCCGGGCAGGTATTTCTCGGGCAGTTGTTGATGAGTACCGGAACAAACTTGTGTCTGAAGTCGAAACTCTACTACGTGGAGTCTCAGACTGGGGCAGACAAAACCTAGTCCAATTTAACCCCAAGAAGACACAAGTTTGCGCGTTTTCCGCTAAAAAAACACCCTTTGTCGCTACTCCTCTTTTCGAAAACACTCTTCTTAAAGCCACAGCCAGCATTAGAATACTTGGCGTTGACATATCGAACGACGTTCAGTTTCGCGGTCACTTGGAGGGAAAGGCTAAATTAGCCTCCAAAAGCTTGGTGTGCTCAGCAAGGCGAGGCGATACTTCACTCCGGGCCACCGCATGCAACTATATAAAGCGCAAATTCGGCCCCACATGGAGTACTGCTCTCACCTCTGGGCACCTAGCTGCAAAACAAGTTCCAATTATTTACAGTTAACTGCAATTGTAACGATGAACTGTCATCATATAACAGTAATATAGCGTACTATAAATTATTATTTTCCGGTACTAATTATAATTTGAAGGAGCCTGTAAGGGGCACAGATTTATAACTCAAGCATAGCACACGCAGCTAACATAACAAGATCATAACATAATGATTTGTTAAAGATCGTGGTTTTAATGACTTACGTGATGTCTAAGTAGAACAAGTATTTATGGCAGATTTATGCTATTAAATAAACATAATATAAATAAACATAATATATATTCCTTACAAGCATTTTGTAAAACAAAGAGTGACGGACACTCAATTTCCAGTTCTTCCTGTCCATATCTACGCATTCGATTTGAATAATGGTCCCTTACTATGTAACTTCCAATAGCCACGGCGATTTTGTATGTAAGGTTGATGTAGTTCTCCCAATATCCGTAGCCCTGATGTCGCAACCATGGAATCGCGCGGAACAAATCTGGTTAATGAGATTGGGATCGCTGACGGTATCGGACGGTTATGACCCTGGTAGTAAATTTAAAAACATAATTATTAATGACGGTTTTATGTGTCAGTCAGTTGTTAGACTTAGAAAGACTGTGCATTAAGAATCCTCAATCCTGTTACATCTGATGTTCGTACTTTATTGAGTGTATTAACATTATATACTCAAATAAAAGAAAAATATTGTGACGCGTACTTCTCTCGTCCGTCTCCTTAGTCTGCTGACCTGAGCCTAAAGTCAAGTCAAAGTCAATGTACACTTATGAACGTCAAAAAAGAAATATACATTAAATGATTCTAATTTTACATTTACTGCCAGTTCTCAAATCAAGGGCTTAGAACGGAAGAGAAGAACTGGCAATAAACTATCCGCCACTTTTTAATCGCCAAGTTTTTTGTTTTACACAACTCACGCTACTATAAACACCAAAATTGTCTCTAGATACGTGGCTTGTGGCTAAATAACAACTATATCTATCACAAGAGATCGAAGAATGTGGACGATCAATGACATGTTAGGCACAATAGGGAAAGAAACTATTAAAATATAAGAAAAAGTTGACATACGAATGCCTTAAGGTACTGGATTTTAATGAAAATTAAATTCAATTGTATTATATCGTGAGAATTAGTGCGATTATGTTTTCGAGTGGGATTGTGAGGGATCATAGCGTAATGTATTCGCGTCATAAGACACCGTGAATATTGAATGAGGCCGAGGATTAGAGCTTCCTGCCGACACCCATTGTGGTCGTTATTATAGTCTGACCTTTGTCTTTTAGGGTACTTGTAATTACAGGTATTTGTAATTCTATAATTTTTATTACAAGAAGAATGTAAATGTAAGACGAATGTACGCGACGGAGCGTTTGCCATTTGACTATGGGTCGACAACATCTCTAGTTCAAGACGTGTTGACAGTTGACACGCAACATACGTCAGTGGTCCATTTCTCCAATCACAATGTCTCACGTTTCACTCACTTTAGTGTGTCGTTTAACATTTTCACCTCTTAAACTTTTTCTTTAACCGCATATCTCATTTAAATTGTACTAAACTGGACTGATTCTATTTCTATTAATTAATTCAAAAAAATAATAATGATGACATAATTACAATTAATATTTTTACTGAACAAATTATTAATTTAGCTTGTCAGTTTAATAGAAAATGATTACAAACTATTTTTATAAATTTATTATCAGGTGTGTAATTAATTATTTACTAAGATGGCTCGAAAACAAAATATATATATTTCCTTTAAATACTTAAAAAACAAGTTCTGCACGGATTGATGATGAGAATTGCTGCATTATGATCATTTTTTAATTCGATTAGCTTCCTTCATCATATGATCTTTAATGAAATTGCTTAAAGCCTGATATATTGTGTCACAATGCGAGTGATATAATTAATTTCCGGCCGCAGAAACAGTCAGATACGTGCAGTAATCCTGCGACAGTCTTCCGCGACGTAATATCCCGCTTCTCACGAACTAATGATCGCGTCTCTGTGACGAGCACAAAGCTCTCCCAGGTGCATGAGGTGACACTTACAAAATCAATAATCCAACTGTGTTAAGGTAATGGGCCAAAGACTTATAATAATAGGAACGAAAGTAATAAAGATCGGGTGGGTCTTCATTTCAGATTTATACAACTATTATTAGAGAGTAATAAGAATAATTTGGGTGGGATATAAAAAGGTTCAGCCGTATGTCTATCCTTTAATTAGGTAAAGAAACATCTTACTGTATAACTTAACTATACGCCTATTGCAATAATTATAATAATAACAACATAAACGACAATAGACAGTTATAAACGGTGTTCATTTCCTTCTGATGTTTCACTTAGGCTGATCAATGATAGTATTTCATAATTTGTATATTTATCAGAAATATGTTAGGTTTAAAATATAACTAAATCGTACTGATAGTATATTGATTAATTAGAATCTGACGTAGTAATTATAAATGTTTCATATCATTGAATTTATCATAAATAATTAAAGCTACAAATCAAGATCGAAACCTAATTACAAAATGACAATTTCTAATAAAATCATCAATAAACCCTTTACAGAAGTCGACATGAAAAATAACTAGCGGCTGCAGCTGGTTGTAATAATTCAAAATTTCCAAATAACAGAAAGCGGAATGCCAATTTGCCTAAGCCCCGTGCTGGAGGGCCTTAACAACATAATTACAACGCTTACTCTGTGACACTAATAACGCTTAATGTATACAGACGCGCTGTGTTTACATTTTAATCACGTGATATTAATATTCGACGACTTGACTGCCTCACTGCCGCTTGCCTCTCTATAAGCTGCTTAAACTTTAGTTCCTCTCGGTTCCTGCGACTATTCCTGGCACTATATCTTCTGGCATACTCGATTATTGGTACTCCTTATCCCACTTCTATCAATATTGTGTTAATAAATCCTGAGATTAATAGTTAATAAATTTCACCAAAACAAAGAATTTACGCAGTAAAATTAGAACAGCCATTTTGTGATCAAAGTTTGTTAATTTTAAAATTTAATTAGTTCTCTGTAAACAATGATATTTTACGAAAGCAAAAGCTATAAATAATGCTATGTTTAGCAAGTGCCGTCAGCGGTTTTAATTTACATTTATTGCGACTTCACAATTTTTACTAGAAAAGGAATTTGTTTACCAATTTCTTAGCAAAAAGACTGCGCTTTCTATTCATTCCACAGTTCGTTTGTTGCGATGCATAATTTTGCTCCACGGAAATGGCTATCTTTTTAAAGAGAAAATGTAAATAGGTAAGATGTAACAAAGTTTATCAGATTTTACAATGTTTTCGTAGAAAAAATAAAAGAAGATACTTAATTATTTTAATATTGAAAATTTATCACTTTTCACCAAGTGCACAATTAAAATTTGTCAAAAACTGTATTATTGGTTAGACTACAGATAGTTGTAGGAGAAAACGTCAACACCAATACTTTTGTTATTAATTAGATTAATTTGGTTTTTGACCATTAATGTCTGTAATCTAGATGTTTATCACGTCATACTGCCTATTATGACATAAAGAAAATAAATTGAATAATCTACGTGTAACTTTATAAGATACCTTACATACATAACTCCTTAAACGTGATATTTATTCTTGAATCGATTTTGTTTTTTCTTCGAAAACAATATTAGTTCAATGTAAAGAGGCAGCGAACACGATAAGACGGTACAAAGAAGTGATCCGAACCGCGTGCGATATAATATTCATACAGACATGCTACTTTGCTACTGCAAACTGACGGCGGTCCACGACACGAGAGACGCAAGTTTTATTGGATATTATATTATTTTATATTATTAGAGATATGACTGGTTTTGATAATATTTGTTAAGGAAACACTGTCGCTCATTAATTAAATCGCGAGTGCCTTAACGCCTTTTTCAGACCATATTTTCTTTCTTCGTCATCTCTTTGAGTGAGATATTACATGTTTATGGTTTTCTGATAATGTTAATTCGTCTTTAGTTTTTATAAATAATTGGAAGAACGCTTTATGAAATTCCTATCATCATTTATTTATCATAAATGCTTAAATATAGAATTGTTTTTCTTTTTGTCATTGGTTATTAGTTAAATTAGTAACATATAGCTATAGGTATGTTTTATTAATAATCATGTATATTTTAGTAATCATTTGTTGGTGAACTGGTTGTAGACTAACGCAACAACAAGTTACGCCAGACAGTCACACTTCTTCTATTAATCATGTAACACACACCAACGAGGCGAATGAATTTAAGTGTGTCCATAACTATTAGTTCAATGACAAGCCGCTTTAGGAATTAAAATTTCAAACCACTTGAAATATTATGTTAAACTTGGGCCACAGCTAACTGCGCTCTTAGCTCTGAAACCGTTTTAGCATAAATGTACGATAAGAATGATATTCTCTAATACAGCGAATCATTCGATAGAACTCCCATCTTTATACAAACTACTTTGCTTTTCTATTACTATGAAGGTTCTTACAATTGTAAATTACATATATTATCCTGATTAAATTAAATAATAAAGCATATCAGTGAACATCAATTATTTGATAATATGTACTACTAAGATGTAGCTTATGAACAAAGTACAAATATAAGTTAATTGGAACAAAAGCTCTCCTAGGACGAAGCAATCAAATAAATTGACATAAATCTAGACAGTGATTGGAGTTTGTATACACAGGTGACTTCACGTATCACGTCAGAGAAACTTCATAAGTGTACTCTTAATGTGATTGTTCTGTCGGAAATAGCATCTCTTATTAATAACTTTCAAAGAATACTAGTAAAGTGATACTAGCTCTAACTTGTAAGTTGTATGTCTATTAACATATCCATTTATGATGTTAGAGTTAGACAATTTATCTTAATTAACCGACGCGAGACGCGAGCATAACGTATTAATAAAATATTCTAGGAACTTCGATAATGCAATTATTCAAACGACGATATCTAAAGATAGTAGATGTATTGAGCTTATACATAGCAATGTACTATATTGCGGTGAAAGTTTCCGTAATGAGAAAACTTAACCTGTTGCAGTTCGGTCGTGGATATAACCACTATAATGTTACTCTTGTACACTGTATTTCGACTTTTTTTAATTTTTCGATTAATTTGTTGTATGTTGTCGTTATGCCTTCATACAATCTGGTAAGGTCATAGTGTTGGCTATTTATTCGATATATACTATTATTGCTCGGACAAAACTACAAATAAAAAAATATTATAGGACTGGATTAGAAGTTACTGCAGTCGATTTTATATTAACATTATGATCATATTATGACATATATTAATATCTAGGCGTATAAAAGGAAAAACCTGACGATGCACAGTCAGGACTCAAACGCAATTTAGGGTTGAGAATTACACGCTTAACCACTGGGCTAACATTGATTTAATAGAATCGAATCAAATCATTGGTTTTATAATATTGGTAGCTTGGTACATTTTGGAACGTCATTATTTAAGGAAGGAAAGTCTCAATTAAAATAACCTTACTACTATTTCCCTAATCAAGAGCGTAGAGCGGGCGACAAGAACTGGCAGGAAACTCTCCGCCGCACTTTTAATTGATTATCATAATGCTATAATTAAGCACGTTGTTGCTGCTGTGTTCTTTTATTATAATGTATAATCATAATATCACTGTTTACTGTGATTTTAAATTATATTTATTGGCTATATAGATTATACCGCTTTCAACTGTGAAAAATATATAATCTTGACAATATCGTTTCGTTTTTCGTTTTCGTTCGTTTATGAAATAATATTGTATTTCTCGGATATTGTGAAGGTACATATGATTTGATTGTTCACATATTTTTGCAAAGCAATGGCGTGCAAATTTGTCATAAAAAAAAGAAATAAAAAAAATTAAATAGTCTAGTAGTTTAGTAGTTTTATTTGTTGTTATTTAAATTTAATATACACAAGAAAATATATTATTTTAAAACGTAGAACGGTAATTCATTATTAAAATATATTATAATACGTTATTCAGGTTCTAATTAATAATTTATAAAGTAGGTTTTAGAATATTGAGAGAGTGTATTATTGTTTTTAAATAGTTTATATTGACTTTTTAACATATCTATTAAGACAACGTTACACACAATAAAGAAAATGTTTGTCCGATATTGGAATATACGGTCTAACATGTTCACTCAGTTCACTGGCTGATGAAACTAGACGTAAAAATATAACGCTTTTATTTATGTTAATATAGAAGCGAGTAGCCATCAAGTTAACACGAAGCTCTCTTGTAAACTAAACAGGACATTTTCTCATCTCGTCGCCCAAAATTTACTTGAATAAATTAGCCAAAAGGCGAGAACTGTTGAATTTTAACCGGCCCAGGCGCGTGACCGCCCCACAACTCTACCGACTGAATTTTAATATTTCATTCCTTGCCTTAATTTTATCATAAAGCTATTATTGAGGTCACTGCTTAGAGCCTTTGTTTCGAAATAATGCTAGTAACGGCTGCAGTTAAATTAATTATTTAAATTATTAATCATTTAGAGTGTGCAAGAAATATAAATTTGAACAATCTTCCGGTTAGTGAAAAAGCGCGTTCAGTCCTACAAAGAGTTCAACATTACTGTCATTCATTTTAAATTACAGCTCGAAAATATTTCCACCTTATAACTGCGAGTTCAAGTAAGAATAAAAAATGTCGACATGAATTCTTAAGTATTCAAACCGAAATTCAACGTTAATTTTTTAAGTGTCTAATTTGAATAAGTCTTAAAGCTGAAGACGAGCTCATCAGTAATCATAGATGAGTTTTCTATAATTTCTGGAGAACGGAAGGACCCTCAACGCGGACATTTGCATCTGAGACGTGGGTGCTAAGTCAGCTATCGCAAAAACTAATCTTCAAAGTACTAAGTACTAGGTGGACCAGAACATAGAAAGACTAAGAGTTGTACTTTTGATAAATTAGTAGTTGGTTCCCCATCCATTACGATAATGAACATTATTTTGTTTATTCTTTAAAACAGATTGACACGTTTGCATTGCTAAAATCTAAATTTGTAATTTGTACCCTAAACAACTTTTAACCAATTTCTTTTACACGGTTAACGAATTTTCATTTAGAATGATAAAATAAATATTACCATTATTATACTATACTGACTTCACGGACATATGTTAATTCACAGTGAGCTTTGGTAATTTTGAAGTACAATTGAAAATAAAATGATCAAGCACACTTTGAAGTAGTTACTTATTAATTAATAATAAATTAATACATTTCATTATGATATGCAGCGCTAGTTCAACAAAAACGTGTTTGAACAAAAGTCCATTCATGGAAACGACAACGTAAACTTTGAAAGTAGTCCAAATGTTGGGCGGGCGGGCGCCGGGCCACATACGCTGTCAGGGCTGACTAAGTATGCCGATAGTATTGCTTTATCTGAAAAGAATGACGTGACGGTTGAATCAAAACAAAAAGTTGTAAAAATGCCTGAACATATCTGCAGTTATATAGTACACAAGTTAGTAATAATTCTTATATTTTAAATGCTTTCTCATGCATAAGGTTTTACGCTATGCTGTTTTTTATATATAAACGAGCCTGCGGAACGCCCAAAAAGGCAGTCATCGCAGCCCATAGACACCCATTTTTAGTGGGTGCGTTGCCGGCCTTTTAGGGAGGAGTACACTCGAATTTTGAGTAGTTGGAGGTCTTATCTCTCAGGGAAGACCCCCATCGGGAGTCGATTCCACAGTTCGTTAGTAATAATAACTGCAAACATTTGCAATGACTATTCGAGCTATAGATATATTATATATTTATTGGCAAAACCATTACCATGTCATACAATATTATATTTATAATTTGCTTTCTCAGCAGGTACCTTTTTTGCTCACTATTAAACCAATAATACTATATATTATTAATATACTCAAACTCAAACGCAACGTTTCGAAAAAAGTTACTCAAACAATTATCAATACTATACCCAACGAAAACCTAACTTTATTATTATCCTATGTATGGAAAAATAAACAAATGCGTTGATATTATAAATATTTAGTATATTGGGGTCAGCCCTGTCACAAGTTACGTTATTATTCCGTCCGACAAAATACTACAATGCGCTGGAGTATGCCCTACTTCAGCACTTCGGCACGTTCATGTGCACTTTGTACCGTTTTTAAAAAGCCCAAACTCGGTTCATTTCGTTCTGTTACTTTGGCCAAGTGCTCATATTGGTGCTCGTTGCCTCTAATGACAATTTTACCATCCTCTTGTCCTGTCTCTTCCTGTTTTTTAACTCCTGCGAACTTAAAGATGAATGTATTTTATAACTTAAGTACGCATTAGTCTCGCTGTTGGAAGAATTGAATTAATCTAAGGACTTAGTGCGGTGTTACAGCGTAATACAGATAATAAATGAAGGAGAGATGTAGAAGACTTAGTGCTATCAATCAATGTCTCGAGATGAAATGACGATGTGTCGCTTACATTCAATTCATTGTTTAACTCAACTCAGGCTTTTGTTTATGTCACGTTTACGGTGAACAAATATTCAAACATTACTTACTCTTTTGCTTTATAGCGAATTAGCAACTATTGACATAGTTCAATCCAGAGATTTCATTTGTTCAGCATTGCCAGTGTACCTACTTCCCTATGAAATGTGGCTTGTGTACTATGCGCGACGAAGATGTGTACCAAAACAATTGATAGACATAGAAAATAGTGCGTGATCCAAATGTTTATAATATATACTATAAGTATGTGTGTATATGCATGCATAACATTATAAAATATGACACAATGTTATCAGCTAATCTCTCTAATTTCGCTTAGTAGTGACTTATTTATAGAACTTCAGCCACTCGATCGCGAACACTATTCATCACCGTTTAGGAAAATAAATGACGCTTAGTACGAAAGTGATCTCGGCGCTAGAGACCGTTAAATAATCCAGTTAAGTGTGTGGGGCGCGTCATAAATCTGCGAGATATTACAAAATGGTGCTCTATCTAAAGATGTGACGTTGACGAATCGTCGGAGGACAATCTTTGCTCTGTTTACTCGGCCCGTGCTATTGGAAATATTGTTTAACCGGCTAGAAAAGGGTCTTTGCATAGCAAACCTGTCGTATATTATCACATGTATACATTATATTGTTCCAGTTATACTTTATTGTGTACAACTTTCGTGACTTCAAAAAGAACTTGACTGCTACTAACCCTTGAGACGTCAAACTAATTACCTCCTCCTTTGGCTATTTTGAAGACCGTTTAGTAGAAACGAAACAGACGCATGTATATCGTGAGACTTTGCACAAACCTTATAAAAAATGAAAATTTGGAACATTTGGAGAATATTAAAATATTCGTATTGCTAAAATTTTGTATTTTTTACAGTATGCGACGCCAGAACCCATTTCCCGAGCATTTGAAATGAAGTATAGCCGCATGAGACCATGGCCAAATTTATGAACCATCTTAACGGTTGCATAGATATGGAGGCAGCTGGAACCAGAGAACATTATCTTAAACCGAATAAGTTTTAAAATTTATTCTGATAGATGACCTTAGAGCAAAGATATTAGATACCGACTAAGATTTCTAGGATTTAAGTTTCCATTTTATATTTAGATTCATCGTTAGCAAATGTGAAGTCTTCATACATAACAATATAGTATTATTGCTTTAGTGTTCTCCTAATTTAAATACGCTAAAAATTAATAAGAAAGGTTAAGTTGGTTAAACCAAACAGTAAACCCCCGTTTCCTCTACTTCACCTTTACTCTTCTTGCTTCTAATGTTTATCATTAAAGGAATCAGGCAAAAGCAAAAGCTTTCAAGAAAGAAGCGTACCAATTTTTAAAACCGGCAACGCACTTGCGAATCTCAGATGCCATAAAAAATCAAATTCAGTCGCTTGTTCATATATATGGCTATGAGAAGAAGAATAAGTAATAACAATTTAGCTGCCTTTCATCAATCAGTATAACTATTTGTAAAGATTTATTTAATGGCGTAAAAGAACATTGTATTTAGTAAGTAAGTTAGTAATAAGCTGTAAATCTTTCTCAATAAAAATTAAAAAAAAATAATAATAACTGTTTTCAAAAGAGAGCATCAGCAAATTCAGCCACACAAAACTGCCATAAACTTCTACAGTTAAATAACAGTTTTTTTATTTTATTTTGGCAGCTCATTGTCATTATAATCAAGCAATTGACAATAAAATAATTAAATTTACGTTTATTGTATTACGAGCTGGGGTGACGAGAGCTCGCGTAAATGTTGTTTTAACCTTTTAAAATTGCTTCTTTTGATATTAATGTTCCTACAGAAACCTATTCTGTCGCTACAACCGCAAAAGAGCAGGAAAAAGAAATGCCATAATTGCCCAGCACTTAAGAAATAAACTGACATAAATGCAGGCTTGAAATTTCCTCAGCGGCATCTCAAGATAACTTCACCTTTTGATGCGGTGTAAGTTACGAGATTTCCTAAATCATACTTTTTCATTTGCAACATCGACCAATTATTGTTGAAATTTTGTAAGGTTGTATACCAATTAATCAAAGTTCCACGAGCCGTTTAAATGACACGCCTAGGCATTGAAGCCATTGTCTGTCTTTTCAAGGCAATAAGGCTTTCATTTTCGTTTTTTCTTTGCACCCTAAGCAACTTCAAGTGCGCAGCTCTCACCGCGGCCCAAAGCAAACGGGGCGACCGACTAGCACACTTATTGTGTAGCTGTTAAGAAATATTTTCGCGTGGCGTATCACAGCCGGCTCACGCATGGCCGCGCGCAGACGTTCTCGTGAAACGTTCGCTTTGAAACTTGTTCGCAAAATTAATTTGAAAAGAGGATTTATTAAAATGTTTACATTTAATTTTTAATCTGCATAACCCTTACACTGCAGTTTTATCAACGTTTAACCTATACGCTTGAGCATACAAGTGCTTCTAGGCTCGTGACTTTTTAACATTACGAATTATTTATTTTTATTTTTCTTTCGTTTCGTGCCTGAACGTACGTATTATTTATATGAATATAATTACTAAGATACAATAAGGAGAAATAGAAATCAATGCAGATGTGCCCTGTAAGCACTTCTCTCTTTAAAACAACTATGTCATCAATATTTTTGCAAAAAGTTTTAACACTTTTCAATACTTACTAAAATAAAAAATAAAAATTGTGAAATGGGGCATGTGCGAGTAAAGACGGCCAGGCTGATTTCCCGACGGAAATAAAAACTATGTGTTTACTGTGCAGTATGCAATGTGCACCGTGACCTACGTACTAGCTACACTCTACGTTCACTCCCCGCTATCTCTAGGGCTGACAGTACCACTACAAAAATATGCTGTAAGTAAAATAAATAAATACAGTAGTGTGAAACTATTTTAAACGTATTGTAGATTAAGAATTAACACAATTGAAGCAATATAGAACAGGGGCCAACGGGCAGGAGGCTCATCACGTGTTAAGTAATACCGCCGCCCATGGACACTCTCAATGCCAGAGGGCTCGCGAGTGCACTGCCGGCCTTTTAAGAATTGTTACGCTCTTTTTTTGAATCTTCTATAGAGAAAAGTACGACTTCTGTTATTCGTATTTTGTTTGACTGATGTATGTATAATTATTTACTAACAATACAAAATTTGACCACCAGTCGGATGTATTATGCTTAATTCAATATAAAACCTTTGTTGCATATATTTTGACAGCCCTAACTTCAGCGCTGATAGTTCACCGGATGTGTCAATATTTTGTTAATCGCCTCAAACTGCGGTTACAGAGTGGATTTATCGCTAACCAACTTTGGTACGGTTTAACCACGTTGCTAAGGTACAGATACGGGTTGTGTACCTTGAGATTTGAGACAAATTCATTTTATGACCGTAGCTCATGTCAGAAACAATTGCGCCTAATCATTAATTATTACGCAAAGTCTCACAATTTTAGACCCGAAAAAATTAAATTATTGATTTGTCTTCAAAATGGATATAACGTCTAGTTTCGATAATGGCTAAATAAAAGGACCAACCTACATTTATTGTACCTGCTCATTGTATATTATCTCTTGTATTTCATATTGGTATCTCTTGTAATTTATCGAGTTGGCTGGTAAAGATTGTTTGCCTATTTATGACAGAACCACTTTTAACTAAAAATAAACACCCTCTACATTGAGAAGTTGTCATAGGAACTTCTCAGACAAATAAACTACTCATTATAATAAGTTAATACAACAGGCCAGCTAAGGCATGCACCGGAATGATATCTCTTTAATTATTCTATTCTAATTCGGGTTCAGCTTCGATAGAAGATACAGGTAGCCTTCCAAAAACACCTATTAACAAAAATAACTCACCTGACCAGAAGCCATAAAGAAAAGCCGTGTATTCAATAAGCACCGTAAAACATGCAGATAAGTGAATTGAGTGAAGATTTCTCAGCGTTATTCAAGTTTAACGGCGCGACGCCCTTATCGCCCCGTTAGATGTTATTTTATTATTTGTATCGCGGAGGGCCGCTGTATTCTATGCTATTATAGCCGTAATATTCTTTTTAATACTTCCGTCTGGAGGTGAGCGACGATAAAATGGCCCGACCCGCTCTAACATCGTTAAATATATCTGTACAAGTTATCTTTGCGGAATACTGACTTGCCGTAAATTACTACAATTCAAACGCTCTTTATCTTTAAAGTAATGTGATCATTTTGGCTGGTAGGATATAATTGTGATTTTATTTAATAATTGCGTTGACTATAATTATAATCAGTTATCAGATGGCACCGCAAGGAACAGAGTAAACTAGCTAATGATTGGGGCTTCCTCATACGTAAATATACTGAAAAAGATCTTCGCAATTTTAAACGTATCATACCACATCACAAATTTAAAATTTGCATAAATTCTGCCGTTGTGTTGTGGTTTGGGTTCTACGTTGATAAATCAGTCAGTTTGGTACATGTAAAAGATGAAATTAATTTAACTTCGTTTGGGAAGTGGGTTATCCCATAGAGACACAATATCAAAGTATGAATATTAAGTGAAATGTCTTATTTGCTTAAGCTAAGGAAGACTAACGGGATACCGCGGCGCCTTCTGGGAGGCGGAGTTATGACGTCATGTTCCCGGCGAACGATCGGGGAGCTGCAATAAAGTGAATTATGCACACAACTGCAACGATACTTTGTTCCGAACCCTTGAGACAACCAGCCTGCGGTTATTTCTGCGGAATATTGCACTAGCCGCGCTTTATATACCTCGCTTATATATTAGAGTAAATACTTTACAACCTGTTTATGTATTGCGTATGAACTTGATGCATATACTTCTTAAAGCAATCATCGTTCATTTATCAATAAGAAATAACATACTAATTACAGTACAGATAACTTTTAATCTATGTAATGAAACGACAGAAATTAAGAAATGGTCCCACCATTACAAAGGTCAAAATCGTAAATTCTCTTTTATTTGTTAAGCAAAATTTTAATTCTATCAAGCATAAGGGATAGAATTTACCCCACACTTTTATATTATCTAAGAAATCTCTTTGCTGGTAACAA
Organism: Pieris macdunnoughi; assembly: GCA_905332375.1. Classification (NCBI taxonomy): domain Eukaryota; kingdom Metazoa; phylum Arthropoda; class Insecta; order Lepidoptera; family Pieridae; genus Pieris; species Pieris macdunnoughi. The sequence continues at coordinate 2,494,417 of CAJOBZ010000040.1, forward strand.
TATCTTCTTCACATTTTTGTCAAAAATATCAGCCATAAAATATTAGAAATATTTAGCCCAAGCTAGAATGAGATAATCAGTGTTATTTGATAATAATAATCGTCAAATTGGTTTTATTTGGTAAATGTATAGGTCTTCTAACAAAGGTATATTTTATTGCCAATAAAATATATATGTGTGTATATTAAGTAACTTTTCAAACATAATTATGTAGTAAAAATTAGACTAATATTCAGTATTTACAATTTTCTTAACCGTTATAGTATTAATAATCATTAAATATAAAAATAAATAGTTATCGCTAATCGATAATATTTTAACTTTGAAGAAAGCCCTAAAATACCTTACCATTCTTAGAATTGTTAACAATGTACTTTAATGTTCTCCACAGAATTAGATATATCTCCATTAGATAGAAAGTTATACTCTGTTACAATAGATTACCTAGCCTTGTCTCTGTTGGCTATATTAAGATTAGTTCTATTGTTC
>CAJOBZ010000041.1:0-32500 GCA_905332375.1 Pieris macdunnoughi
GCTGGAGCTCTTTTTTAAGAGCACGTATGTGTCACGTTACGGGTGCCTACCTGAAAGATATGTTGAGATAACATAAATCAGGGGAAGCCCCGTCAGCCTTAGTGTGCTGGAGCTCTTTTTTTAAGAGCACGTATGTGTCACGTTACGGGTGCCTACCTGAAAGATATGTTGAGATAACATAAATCAGGGGAAGCCCCGTCAGCCTTAGTGTGCTGGAGCTCTTTTTTAAGAGCACGTATGTGTCACGTTACGGGTGCCTACCTGAAAGATATGTTGAGATAACATAAATCAGGGGAAGCCCCGTCAGCCTTAGTGTGCTGGAGCTCTCTTTTTAAGAGCACGTATGTGTCACGTTACGGGTGCCTACCTGAAAGATATGTTGAGATAACATAAATCAGGGGAAGCCCCGTCAGCCTTAGTGTGCTGGAGCAACTCATCCGTTACGGGTGCCTACCTGAAAGATATGTTGAGTATTCGGGAAGCCCCTCAGGCTTGTGTGCTGGACTTTTTTAAGAGCACGTATGTGTCACGTTACGGGTGCCTACCTGAAAGATATGTTGAGATAACATAAATCAGGGAAGCCCCGTCAGCCTTAGTGTGCTGGAGCTCTTTTTTTAAGAGCACGTATGTGTCACGTTACGGGTGCCTACCTGAAAGATATGTTGAGATAACATAAATCAGGGGAAGCCCCGTCAGCCTTAGTGTGCTGGAGCTCTTTTTTAAGAGCACGTATGTGTCACGTTACGGGTGCCTACCTGAAAGATATGTTGAGATAACATAAATCAGGGGAAGCCCCGTCAGCCTTAGTGTGCTGGAGCTCTTTTTTTAAGAGCACGTATGTGTCACGTTACGGGTGCCTACCTGAAAGATATGTTGAGATAACATAAATCAGGGGAAGCCCCGTCAGCCTTAGTGTGCTGGAGCTCTTTTTTTAAGAGCACGTATGTGTCACGTTACGGGTGCCTACCTGAAAGATATGTTGAGATAACATAAATCAGGGGAAGCCCCGTCAGCCTTTCAGTGTGCTGGAGCTCTTTTTTAAGAGCACGTATGTGTCACGTTACGGGTGCCTACCTGAAAGATATGTTGAGATAACATAAATCAGGGGAAGCCCCGTCAGCCTTAGTGTGCTGGAGCTCTTTTTTAAGAGCACGTATGTGTCACGTTACGGGTGCCTACCTGAAAGATATGTTGAGATAACATAAATCAGGGGAAGCCCCGTCAGCCTTAGTGTGCTGGAGCTCTTTTTTTAAGAGCACGTATGTGTCACGTTACGGGTGCCTACCTGAAAGATATGTTGAGATAACATAAATCAGGGGAAGCCCCGTCAGCCTTAGTGTGCTGGAGCTCTTTTTTAAGAGCCGTATGTGTCACGTTACGGGTGCCTACCTGAAAGATATGTTGAGATAACATAAATCAGGGGAAGCCCGTCACGTTACGGGTGCCTACCTGAAAGATATGTTGAGATAACATAAATCAGGGGAAGCCCCGTCAGCCTTAGGGCTCCGACCGTCCTACCTAAAATGCCCTTTGCTGGAGCTCTTTTTTAAGAGCACGTATGTGTCACGTTACGGGTGCCTACCTGAAAGATATGTTGAGATAACATAAATCAGGGGAAGCCCCGTCAGCCTTAGTGTGCTGGAGCTCTTTTTTAAGAGCACGTATGTGTCACGTTACGGGTGCCTACCTGAAAGATATGTTGAGATAACATAAATCAGGGGAAGCCCCGTCAGCCTTAGTGTGCTGGAGCTCTTTTTTTAAGAGCACGTATGTGTCACGTTACGGGTGCCTACCTGAAAGATATGTTGAGATAACATAAATCAGGGGAAGCCCCGTCAGCCTTAGTGTGCTGGAGCTCTTTTTTAAGAGCACGTATGTGTCACGTTACGGGTGCCTACCTGAAAGATATGTTGAGATAACATAAATCAGGGGAAGCCCCGTCAGCCTTAGTGTGCTGGAGCTCTTTTTTTAAGAGCACGTATGTGTCACGTTACGGGTGCCTACCTGAAAGATATGTTGAGATAACATAAATCAGGGGAAGCCCCGTCAGCCTTAGTGTGCTGGAGCTCTTTTTTTAAGAGCACGTATGTGTCACGTTACGGGTGCCTACCTGAAAGATATGTTGAGATAACATAAATCAGGGGAAGCCCCGTCAGCCTTAGTGTGCTGGAGCTCTTTTTTTAAGAGCACGTATGTGTCACGTTACGGGTGCCTACCTGAAAGATATGTTGAGATAACATAAATCAGGGGAAGCCCCGTCAGCCTTAGTGTGCTGGAGCTCTTTTTTTAAGAGCACGTATGTGTCACGTTACGGGTGCCTACCTGAAAGATATGTTGAGATAACATAAATCAGGGGAAGCCCCGTCAGCCTTAGTGTGCTGGAGCTCTTTTTTAAGAGCACGTATGTGTCACGTTACGGGTGCCTACCTGAAAGATATGTTGAGATAACATAAATCAGGGGAAGCCCCGTCAGCCTTCAGTGTGCTGGAGCTCTTTTTTAAGAGCACGTATGTGTCACGTTACGGGTGCCTACCTGAAAGATATGTTGAGATAACATAAATCAGGGGAAGCCCCGTCAGCCTTAGTGTGCTGGAGCTCTTTTTTAAGAGCACGTATGTGTCACGTTACGGGTGCCTACCTGAAAGATATGTTGAGATAACATAAATCAGGGGAAGCCCCGTCAGCCTTAGTGTGCTGGAGCTCTTTTTTTAAGAGCACGTATGTGTCACGTTACGGGTGCCTACCTGAAAGATATGTTGAGATAACATAAATCAGGGGAAGCCCCGTCAGCCTTAGTGTGCTGGAGCTCTTTTTTAAGAGCACGTATGTGTCACGTTACGGGTGCCTACCTGAAAGATATGTTGAGATAACATAAATCAGGGGAAGCCCCGTCAGCCTTAGTGTGCTGGAGCTCTTTTTTTAAGAGCACGTATGTGTCACGTTACGGGTGCCTACCTGAAAGATATGTTGAGATAACATAAATCAGGGGAAGCCCCGTCAGCCTTAGTGTGCTGGAGCTCTTTTTTTAAGAGCACGTATGTGTCACGTTACGGGTGCCTACCTGAAAGATATGTTGAGATAACATAAATCAGGGGAAGCCCCGTCAGCCTTAGTGTGCTGGAGCTCTTTTTTTAAGAGCACGTATGTGTCACGTTACGGGTGCCTACCTGAAAGATATGTTGAGATAACATAAATCAGGGGAAGCCCCGTCAGCCTCAGTGTGCTGGAGCTCTTTTTTAAGAGCACTACCATGAGTCAGCGTCACGGGTGCCTACCTGAAAGATATGTTGAGATAACATAAATCAGGGAAGCCCCGTCAGCCTTAGTGTGCTGGAGCTCTTTTTTAAGAGCACGTATGTGTCACGTTACGGGTGCCTACCTGAAAGATATGTTGAGATAACATAAATCAGGGGAAGCCCCGTCAGCCTTAGTGTGCTGGAGCTCTTTTTTAAGAGCACGTATGTGTCACGTTACGGGTGCCTACCTGAAAGATATGTTGAGATAACATAAATCAGGGGAAGCCCCGTCAGCCTTAGTGTGCTGGAGCTCTTTTTTAAGAGCACGTATGTGTCACGTTACGGGTGCCTACCTGAAAGATATGTTGAGATAACATAAATCAGGGGAAGCCCCGTCAGCCTTAGTGTGCTGGAGCTCTTTTTTTAAGAGCACGTATGTGTCACGTTACGGGTGCCTACCTGAAAGATATGTTGAGATAACATAAATCAGGGGAAGCCCCGTCAGCCTTAGTGTGCTGGAGCTCTTTTTTTAAGAGCACGTATGTGTCACGTTACGGGTGCCTACCTGAAAGATATGTTGAGATAACATAAATCAGGGAAGCCCCGTCAGCCTCAGTGTGCTGGAGCTCTTTTTTAAGAGCACGTATGTGTCACGTTACGGGTGCCTACCTGAAAGATATGTTGAGATAACATAAATCAGGGGAAGCCCCGTCAGCCTTAGTGTGCTGGAGCTCTTTTTTAAGAGCACGTATGTGTCACGTTACGGGTGCCTACCTGAAAGATATGTTGAGATAACATAAATCAGGGGAAGCCCCGTCAGCCTTAGTGTGCTGGAGCTCTTTTTTAAGAGCACGTATGTGTCACGTTACGGGTGCCTACCTGAAAGATATGTTGAGATAACATAAATCAGGGGAAGCCCCGTCAGCCTTAGTGTGCTGGAGCTCTTTTTTTAAGAGCACGTATGTGTCACGTTACGGGTGCCTACCTGAAAGATATGTTGAGATAACATAAATCAGGGGAAGCCCCGTCAGCCTTAGTGTGCTGGAGCTCTTTTTTAAGAGCACGTATGTGTCACGTTACGGGTGCCTACCTGAAAGATATGTTGAGATAACATAAATCAGGGGAAGCCCCGTCAGCCTTAGTGTGCTGGAGCTCTTTTTTAAGAGCACGTATGTGTCACGTTACGGGTGCCTACCTGAAAGATATGTTGAGATAACATAAATCAGGGGAAGCCCCGTCAGCCTTAGTGTGCTGGAGCTCTTTTTTAAGAGCACGTATGTGTCACGTTACGGGTGCCTACCTGAAAGATATGTTGAGATAACATAAATCAGGGGAAGCCCCGTCAGCCTTAGTGTGCTGGAGCTCTTTTTTAAGAGCACGTATGTGTCACGTTACGGGTGCCTACCTGAAAGATATGTTGAGATAACATAAATCAGGGGAAGCCCCGTCAGCCTTAGTGTGCTGGAGCTCTTTTTTAAGAGCACGTATGTGTCACGTTACGGGTGCCTACCTGAAAGATATGTTGAGATAACATAAATCAGGGGAAGCCCCGTCAGCCTTAGTGTGCTGGAGCTCTTTTTTTAAGAGCACGTATGTGTCACGTTACGGGTGCCTACCTGAAAGATATGTTGAGATAACATAAATCAGGGGAAGCCCCGTCAGCCTCAGTGTGCTGGAGCTCTTTTTTTAAGAGCACGTATGTGTCACGTTACGGGTGCCTACCTGAAAGATATGTTGAGATAACATAAATCAGGGGAAGCCCCGTCAGCCTTAGTGTGCTGGAGCTCTTTTTTAAGAGCACGTATGTGTCACGTTACGGGTGCCTACCTGAAAGATATGTTGAGATAACATAAATCAGGGGAAGCCCCGTCAGCCTTAGTGTGCTGGAGCTCTTTTTTAAGAGCACGTATGTGTCACGTTACGGGTGCCTACCTGAAAGATATGTTGAGATAACATAAATCAGGGGAAGCCCCGTCAGCCTTAGTGTGCTGGAGCTCTTTTTTAAGAGCACGTATGTGTCACGTTACGGGTGCCTACCTGAAAGATATGTTGAGATAACATAAATCAGGGGAAGCCCCGTCAGCCTTAGTGTGCTGGAGCTCTTTTTTAAGAGCACGTATGTGTCACGTTACGGGTGCCTACCTGAAAGATATGTTGAGATAACATAAATCAGGGGAAGCCCCGTCAGCCTTAGTGTGCTGGAGCTCTTTTTTAAGAGCACGTATGTGTCACGTTACGGGTGCCTACCTGAAAGATATGTTGAGATAACATAAATCAGGGGAAGCCCCGTCAGCCTTAGTGTGCTGGAGCTCTTTTTTAAGAGCACGTATGTGTCACGTTACGGGTGCCTACCTGAAAGATATGTTGAGATAACATAAATCAGGGGAAGCCCCGTCAGCCTTCAGTGTGCTGGAGCTCTTTTTTAAGAGCACGTATGTGTCACGTTACGGGTGCCTACCTGAAAGATATGTTGAGATAACATAAATCAGGGGAAGCCCCGTCAGCCTTAGTGTGCTGGAGCTCTTTTTTTAAGAGCACGTATGTGTCACGTTACGGGTGCCTACCTGAAAGATATGTTGAGATAACATAAATCAGGGGAAGCCCCGTCAGCCTTAGTGTGCTGGAGCTCTTTTTTAAGAGCACGTATGTGTCACGTTACGGGTGCCTACCTGAAAGATATGTTGAGATAACATAAATCAGGGGAAGCCCCGTCAGCCTTAGTGTGCTGGAGCTCTTTTTTAAGAGCACGTATGTGTCACGTTACGGGTGCCTACCTGAAAGATATGTTGAGATAACATAAATCAGGGGAAGCCCCGTCAGCCTTAGTGTGCTGGAGCTCTTTTTTTAAGAGCACGTATGTGTCACGTTACGGGTGCCTACCTGAAAGATATGTTGAGATAACATAAATCAGGGGAAGCCCCGTCAGCCTTAGTGTGCTGGAGCTCTTTTTTTAAGAGCACGTATGTGTCACGTTACGGGTGCCTACCTGAAAGATATGTTGAGATAACATAAATCAGGGGAAGCCCCGTCAGCCTTAGTGTGCTGGAGCTCTTTTTTAAGAGCACGTATGTGTCACGTTACGGGTGCCTACCTGAAAGATATGTTGAGATAACATAAATCAGGGGAAGCCCCGTCAGCCTTAGTGTGCTGGAGCTCTTTTTTTAAGAGCACGTATGTGTCACGTTACGGGTGCCTACCTGAAAGATATGTTGAGATAACATAAATCAGGGGAAGCCCCGTCAGCCTTAGTGTGCTGGAGCTCTTTTTTAAGAGCACGTATGTGTCACGTTACGGGTGCCTACCTGAAAGATATGTTGAGATAACATAAATCAGGGGAAGCCCCGTCAGCCTTAGTGTGCTGGAGCTCTTTTTTTAAGAGCACGTATGTGTCACGTTACGGGTGCCTACCTGAAAGATATGTTGAGATAACATAAATCAGGGGAAGCCCCGTCAGCCTTAGTGTGCTGGAGCTCTTTTTTAAGAGCACGTATGTGTCACGTTACGGGTGCCTACCTGAAAGATATGTTGAGATAACATAAATCAGGGGAAGCCCCGTCAGCCTTAGTGTGCTGGAGCTCTTTTTTAAGAGCACGTATGTGTCACGTTACGGGTGCCTACCTGAAAGATATGTTGAGATAACATAAATCAGGGGAAGCCCCGTCAGCCTTAGTGTGCTGGAGCTCTTTTTTTAAGAGCACGTATGTGTCACGTTACGGGTGCCTACCTGAAAGATATGTTGAGATAACATAAATCAGGGGAAGCCCCGTCAGCCTCAGTGTGCTGGAGCTCTTTTTTAAGAGCACGTATGTGTCACGTTACGGGTGCCTACCTGAAAGATATGTTGAGATAACATAAATCAGGGGAAGCCCCGTCAGCCTTAGTGTGCTGGAGCTCTTTTTTTAAGAGCACGTATGTGTCACGTTACGGGTGCCTACCTGAAAGATATGTTGAGATAACATAAATCAGGGGAAGCCCCGTCAGCCTTAGTGTGCTGGAGCTCTTTTTTAAGAGCACGTATGTGTCACGTTACGGGTGCCTACCTGAAAGATATGTTGAGATAACATAAATCAGGGGAAGCCCCGTCAGCCTTAGTGTGCTGGAGCTCTTTTTTAAGAGCACGTATGTGTCACGTTACGGGTGCCTACCTGAAAGATATGTTGAGATAACATAAATCAGGGGAAGCCCCGTCAGCCTTAGTGTGCTGGAGCTCTTTTTTTAAGAGCACGTATGTGTCACGTTACGGGTGCCTACCTGAAAGATATGTTGAGATAACATAAATCAGGGGAAGCCCCGTCAGCCTTAGTGTGCTGGAGCTCTTTTTTTAAGAGCACGTATGTGTCACGTTACGGGTGCCTACCTGAAAGATATGTTGAGATAACATAAATCAGGGGAAGCCCCGTCAGCCTTAGTGTGCTGGAGCTCTTTTTTAAGAGCACGTATGTGTCACGTTACGGGTGCCTACCTGAAAGATATGTTGAGATAACATAAATCAGGGGAAGCCCCGTCAGCCTTAGTGTGCTGGAGCTCTTTTTTAAGAGCACGTATGTGTCACGTTACGGGTGCCTACCTGAAAGATATGTTGAGATAACATAAATCAGGGGAAGCCCCGTCAGCCTTAGTGTGCTGGAGCTCTTTTTTAAGAGCACGTATGTGTCACGTTACGGGTGCCTACCTGAAAGATATGTTGAGATAACATAAATCAGGGGAAGCCCCGTCAGCCTTAGTGTGCTGGAGCTCTTTTTTAAGAGCACGTATGTGTCACGTTACGGGTGCCTACCTGAAAGATATGTTGAGATAACATAAATCAGGGGAAGCCCCGTCAGCCTTAGTGTGCTGGAGCTCTTTTTTAAGAGCACGTATGTGTCACGTTACGGGTGCCTACCTGAAAGATATGTTGAGATAACATAAATCAGGGGAAGCCCCGTCAGCCTTAGTGTGCTGGAGCTCTTTTTTAAGAGCACGTATGTGTCACGTTACGGGTGCCTACCTGAAAGATATGTTGAGATAACATAAATCAGGGGAAGCCCCGTCAGCCTTAGTGTGCTGGAGCTCTTTTTTAAGAGCACGTATGTGTCACGTTACGGGTGCCTACCTGAAAGATATGTTGAGATAACATAAATCAGGGGAAGCCCCGTCAGCCTTAGTGTGCTGGAGCTCTTTTTTAAGAGCACGTATGTGTCACGTTACGGGTGCCTACCTGAAAGATATGTTGAGATAACATAAATCAGGGGAAGCCCCGTCAGCCTTAGTGTGCTGGAGCTCTTTTTTTAAGAGCACGTATGTGTCACGTTACGGGTGCCTACCTGAAAGATATGTTGAGATAACATAAATCAGGGGAAGCCCCGTCAGCCTTAGTGTGCTGGAGCTCTTTTTTAAGAGCACGTATGTGTCACGTTACGGGTGCCTACCTGAAAGATATGTTGAGATAACATAAATCAGGGGAAGCCCCGTCAGCCTTAGTGTGCTGGAGCTCTTTTTTTAAGAGCACGTATGTGTCACGTTACGGGTGCCTACCTGAAAGATATGTTGAGATAACATAAATCAGGGGAAGCCCCGTCAGCCTTAGTGTGCTGGAGTCTCTTTTTAAGAGCACGTATGTGTCACGTTACGGGTGCCTACCTGAAAGATATGTTGAGATAACATAAATCAGGGGAAGCCCCGTCAGCCTTAGTGTGCTGGAGCTCTTTTTTAAGAGCACGTATGTGTCACGTTACGGGTGCCTACCTGAAAGATATGTTGAGATAACATAAATCAGGGGAAGCCCCGTCAGCCTTAGTGTGCTGGAGCTCTTTTTTAAGAGCACGTATGTGTCACGTTACGGGTGCCTACCTGAAAGATATGTTGAGATAACATAAATCAGGGGAAGCCCCGTCAGCCTCAGTGTGCTGGAGCTCTTTTTTTAAGAGCACGTATGTGTCACGTTACGGGTGCCTACCTGAAAGATATGTTGAGATAACATAAATCAGGGGAAGCCCTCCGTCAGCCTTAGTGTGCTGGAGCTCTTTTTTAAGAGCACGTATGTGTCACGTTACGGGTGCCTACCTGAAAGATATGTTGAGATAACATAAATCAGGGGAAGCCCCGTCAGCCTTAGTGTGCTGGAGCTCTTTTTTTAAGAGCACGTATGTGTCACGTTACGGGTGCCTACCTGAAAGATATGTTGAGATAACATAAATCAGGGGAAGCCCCGTCAGCCTTAGTGTGCTGGAGCTCTTTTTTAAGAGCACGTATGTGTCACGTTACGGGTGCCTACCTGAAAGATATGTTGAGATAACATAAATCAGGGGAAGCCCCGTCAGCCTTAGTGTGCTGGAGCTCTTTTTTAAGAGCACGTATGTGTCACGTTACGGGTGCCTACCTGAAAGATATGTTGAGATAACATAAATCAGGGGAAGCCCCGTCAGCCTTAGTGTGCTGGAGCTCTTTTTTTAAGAGCACGTATGTGTCACGTTACGGGTGCCTACCTGAAAGATATGTTGAGATAACATAAATCAGGGGAAGCCCCGTCAGCCTTAGTGTGCTGGAGCTCTTTTTTTAAGAGCACGTATGTGTCACGTTACGGGTGCCTACCTGAAAGATATGTTGAGATAACATAAATCAGGGGAAGCCCCGTCAGCCTTAGTGTGCTGGAGCTCTTTTTTAAGAGCACGTATGTGTCACGTTACGGGTGCCTACCTGAAAGATATGTTGAGATAACATAAATCAGGGGAAGCCCCGTCAGCCTTAGTGTGCTGGAGCTCTTTTTTTAAGAGCACGTATGTGTCACGTTACGGGTGCCTACCTGAAAGATATGTTGAGATAACATAAATCAGGGGAAGCCCCGTCAGCCTTAGTGTGCTGGAGCTCTTTTTTAAGAGCACGTATGTGTCACGTTACGGGTGCCTACCTGAAAGATATGTTGAGATAACATAAATCAGGGGAAGCCCCGTCAGCCTTAGTGTGCTGGAGCTCTTTTTTAAGAGCACGTATGTGTCACGTTACGGGTGCCTACCTGAAAGATATGTTGAGATAACATAAATCAGGGGAAGCCCCGTCAGCCTTCAGTGTGCTGGAGCTCTTTTTTAAGAGCACGTATGTGTCACGTTACGGGTGCCTACCTGAAAGATATGTTGAGATAACATAAATCAGGGGAAGCCCCGTCAGCCTTAGTGTGCTGGAGCTCTTTTTTTAAGAGCACGTATGTGTCACGTTACGGGTGCCTACCTGAAAGATATGTTGAGATAACATAAATCAGGGGAAGCCCCGTCAGCCTTAGTGTGCTGGAGCTCTTTTTTAAGAGCACGTATGTGTCACGTTACGGGTGCCTACCTGAAAGATATGTTGAGATAACATAAATCAGGGGAAGCCCCGTCAGCCTTAGTGTGCTGGAGCTCTTTTTTTAAGAGCACGTATGTGTCACGTTACGGGTGCCTACCTGAAAGATATGTTGAGATAACATAAATCAGGGGAAGCCCCGTCAGCCTTAGTGTGCTGGAGCTCTTTTTTAAGAGCACGTATGTGTCACGTTACGGGTGCCTACCTAACGGGTGCCTACCTGAAAGATATGTTGAGATAACATAAATCAGGGGAAGCCCCGTCAGCCTTAGTGTGCTGGAGCTCTTTTTTAAGAGCACGTATGTGTCACGTTACGGGTGCCTACCTGAAAGATATGTTGAGATAACATAAATCAGGGGAAGCCCCGTCAGCCTTAGTGTGCTGGAGCTCTTTTTTTAAGAGCACGTATGTGTCACGTTACGGGTGCCTACCTGAAAGATATGTTGAGATAACATAAATCAGGGGAAGCCCCGTCAGCCTTAGTGTGCTGGAGCTCTTTTTTAAGAGCACGTATGTGTCACGTTACGGGTGCCTACCTGAAAGATATGTTGAGATAACATAAATCAGGGGAAGCCCCGTCAGCCTTAGTGTGCTGGAGCTCTTTTTTAAGAGCACGTATGTGTCACGTTACGGGTGCCTACCTGAAAGATATGTTGAGATAACATAAATCAGGGGAAGCCCCGTCAGCCTTAGTGTGCTGGAGCTCTTTTTTAAGAGCACGTATGTGTCACGTTACGGGTGCCTACCTGAAAGATATGTTGAGATAACATAAATCAGGGGAAGCCCCGTCAGCCTTAGTGTGCTGGAGCTCTTTTTTAAGAGCACGTATGTGTCACGTTACGGGTGCCTACCTGAAAGATATGTTGAGATAACATAAATCAGGGGAAGCCCCGTCAGCCTTCAGTGTGCTGGAGCTCTTTTTTAAGAGCACGTATGTGTCACGTTACGGGTGCCTACCTGAAAGATATGTTGAGATAACATAAATCAGGGGAAGCCCCGTCAGCCTTAGTGTGCTGGAGCTCTTTTTTAAGAGCACGTATGTGTCACGTTACGGGTGCCTACCTGAAAGATATGTTGAGATAACATAAATCAGGGGAAGCCCCGTCAGCCTTAGTGTGCTGGAGCTCTTTTTTTAAGAGCACGTATGTGTCACGTTACGGGTGCCTACCTGAAAGATATGTTGAGATAACATAAATCAGGGGAAGCCCCGTCAGCCTTAGTGTGCTGGAGCTCTTTTTTAAGAGCACGTATGTGTCACGTTACGGGTGCCTACCTGAAAGATATGTTGAGATAACATAAATCAGGGGAAGCCCCGTCAGCCTTAGTGTGCTGGAGCTCTTTTTTTAAGAGCACGTATGTGTCACGTTACGGGTGCCTACCTGAAAGATATGTTGAGATAACATAAATCAGGGGAAGCCCCGTCAGCCTTAGTGTGCTGGAGCTCTTTTTTAAGAGCACGTATGTGTCACGTTACGGGTGCCTACCTGAAAGATATGTTGAGATAACATAAATCAGGGGAAGCCCCGTCAGCCTTAGTGTGCTGGAGCTCTTTTTTAAGAGCACGTATGTGTCACGTTACGGGTGCCTACCTGAAAGATATGTTGAGATAACATAAATCAGGGGAAGCCCCGTCAGCCTTAGTGTGCTGGAGCTCTTTTTTAAGAGCACGTATGTGTCACGTTACGGGTGCCTACCTGAAAGATATGTTGAGATAACATAAATCAGGGGAAGCCCCGTCAGCCTTAGTGTGCTGGAGCTCTTTTTTAAGAGCACGTATGTGTCACGTTACGGGTGCCTACCTGAAAGATATGTTGAGATAACATAAATCAGGGGAAGCCCCGTCAGCCTTAGTGTGCTGGAGCTCTTTTTTTAAGAGCACGTATGTGTCACGTTACGGGTGCCTACCTGAAAGATATGTTGAGATAACATAAATCAGGGGAAGCCCCGTCAGCCTTAGTGTGCTGGAGCTCTTTTTTAAGAGCACGTATGTGTCACGTTACGGGTGCCTACCTGAAAGATATGTTGAGATAACATAAATCAGGGGAAGCCCCGTCAGCCTTAGTGTGCTGGAGCTCTTTTTTAAGAGCACGTATGTGTCACGTTACGGGTGCCTACCTGAAAGATATGTTGAGATAACATAAATCAGGGGAAGCCCCGTCAGCCTTAGTGTGCTGGAGCTCTTTTTTTAAGAGCACGTATGTGTCACGTTACGGGTGCCTACCTGAAAGATATGTTGAGATAACATAAATCAGGGAAGCCCCGTCAGCCTCAGTGTGCTGGAGCTCTTTTTTAAGAGCACGTATGTGTCACGTTCGCACGTATGTGTTACGTGTGTGCCTACCGTTCGGTGAAAGATATGTTGAGATAACATAAATCAGGGGAAGCCCCGTCAGCCTCAGTGTGCTGGAGCTCTTTTTTTAAGAGCACGTATGTGTCACGTTACGGGTGCCTACCTGAAAGATATGTTGAGATAACATAAATCAGGGGAAGCCCCGTCAGCCTTAGTGTGCTGGAGCTCTTTTTTAAGAGCACGTATGTGTCACGTTACGGGTGCCTACCTGAAAGATATGTTGAGATAACATAAATCAGGGGAAGCCCCGTCAGCCTTAGTGTGCTGGAGCTCTTTTTTAAGAGCACGTATGTGTCACGTTACGGGTGCCTACCTGAAAGATATGTTGAGATAACATAAATCAGGGGAAGCCCCGTCAGCCTTAGTGTGCTGGAGCTCTTTTTTAAGAGCACGTATGTGTCACGTTACGGGTGCCTACCTGAAAGATATGTTGAGATAACATAAATCAGGGGAAGCCCCGTCAGCCTTAGTGTGCTGGAGCTCTTTTTTAAGAGCACGTATGTGTCACGTTACGGGTGCCTACCTGAAAGATATGTTGAGATAACATAAATCAGGGGAAGCCCCGTCAGCCTTAGTGTGCTGGAGCTCTTTTTTAAGAGCACGTATGTGTCACGTTACGGGTGCCTACCTGAAAGATATGTTGAGATAACATAAATCAGGGGAAGCCCCGTCAGCCTTAGTGTGCTGGTGCTGGAGCTCTTTTTTAAGAGCACGTATGTGTCACGTTACGGGTGCCTACCTGAAAGATATGTTGAGATAACATAAATCAGGGGAAGCCCCGTCAGCCTTAGTGTGCTGGAGCTCTTTTTTAAGAGCACGTATGTGTCACGTTACGGGTGCCTACCTGAAAGATATGTTGAGATAACATAAATCAGGGGAAGCCCCGTCAGCCTTAGTGTGCTGGAGCTCTTTTTTTAAGAGCACGTATGTGTCACGTTACGGGTGCCTACCTGAAAGATATGTTGAGATAACATAAATCAGGGGAAGCCCCGTCAGCCTTAGTGTGCTGGAGCTCTTTTTTTAAGAGCACGTATGTGTCACGTTACGGGTGCCTACCTGAAAGATATGTTGAGATAACATAAATCAGGGGAAGCCCCGTCAGCCTTCAGTGTGCTGGAGCTCTTTTTTAAGAGCACGTATGTGTCACGTTACGGGTGCCTACCTGAAAGATATGTTGAGATAACATAAATCAGGGGAAGCCCCGTCAGCCTTAGTGTGCTGGAGCTCTTTTTTTAAGAGCACGTATGTGTCACGTTACGGGTGCCTACCTGAAAGATATGTTGAGATAACATAAATCAGGGGAAGCCCCGTCAGCCTTAGTGTGCTGGAGCTCTTTTTTAAGAGCACGTATGTGTCACGTTACGGGTGCCTACCTGAAAGATATGTTGAGATAACATAAATCAGGGGAAGCCCCGTCAGCCTTAGTGTGCTGGAGCTCTTTTTTAAGAGCACGTATGTGTCACGTTACGGGTGCCTACCTGAAAGATATGTTGAGATAACATAAATCAGGGGAAGCCCCGTCAGCCTTAGTGTGCTGGAGCTCTTTTTTTAAGAGCACGTATGTGTCACGTTACGGGTGCCTACCTGAAAGATATGTTGAGATAACATAAATCAGGGGAAGCCCCGTCAGCCTTAGTGTGCTGGAGCTCTTTTTTTAAGAGCACGTATGTGTCACGTTACGGGTGCCTACCTGAAAGATATGTTGAGATAACATAAATCAGGGGAAGCCCCGTCAGCCTTAGTGTGCTGGAGCTCTTTTTTAAGAGCACGTATGTGTCACGTTACGGGTGCCTACCTGAAAGATATGTTGAGATAACATAAATCAGGGGAAGCCCCGTCAGCCTCAGTGTGCTGGAGCTCTTTTTTAAGAGCACGTATGTGTCACGTTACGGGTGCCTACCTGAAAGATATGTTGAGATAACATAAATCAGGGGAAGCCCCGTCAGCCTTAGTGTGCTGGAGCTCTTTTTTAAGAGCACGTATGTGTCACGTTACGGGTGCCTACCTGAAAGATATGTTGAGATAACATAAATCAGGGGAAGCCCCGTCAGCCTTAGTGTGCTGGAGCTCTTTTTTAAGAGCACGTATGTGTCACGTTACGGGTGCCTACCTGAAAGATATGTTGAGATAACATAAATCAGGGGAAGCCCCGTCAGCCTTAGTGTGCTGGAGCTCTTTTTTAAGAGCACGTATGTGTCACGTTACGGGTGCCTACCTGAAAGATATGTTGAGATAACATAAATCAGGGGAAGCCCCGTCAGCCTTAGTGTGCTGGAGCTCTTTTTTAAGAGCACGTATGTGTCACGTTACGGGTGCCTACCTGAAAGATATGTTGAGATAACATAAATCAGGGGAAGCCCCGTCAGCCTTAGTGTGCTGGAGCTCTTTTTTAAGAGCACGTATGTGTCACGTTACGGGTGCCTACCTGAAAGATATGTTGAGATAACATAAATCAGGGGAAGCCCCGTCAGCCTTAGTGTGCTGGAGCTCTTTTTTAAGAGCACGTATGTGTCACGTTACGGGTGCCTACCTGAAAGATATGTTGAGATAACATAAATCAGGGGAAGCCCCGTCAGCCTTAGTGTGCTGGAGCTCTTTTTTAAGAGCACGTATGTGTCACGTTACGGGTGCCTACCTGAAAGATATGTTGAGATAACATAAATCAGGGGAAGCCCCGTCAGCCTTAGTGTGCTGGAGCTCTTTTTTAAGAGCACGTATGTGTCACGTTACGGGTGCCTACCTGAAAGATATGTTGAGATAACATAAATCAGGGGAAGCCCCGTCAGCCTTAGTGTGCTGGAGCTCTTTTTTAAGAGCACGTATGTGTCACGTTACGGGTGCCTACCTGAAAGATATGTTGAGATAACATAAATCAGGGGAAGCCCCGTCAGCCTTAGTGTGCTGGAGCTCTTTTTTAAGAGCACGTATGTGTCACGTTACGGGTGCCTACCTGAAAGATATGTTGAGATAACATAAATCAGGGGAAGCCCCGTCAGCCTTAGTGTGCTGGAGCTCTTTTTTAAGAGCACGTATGTGTCACGTTACGGGTGCCTACCTGAAAGATATGTTGAGATAACATAAATCAGGGGAAGCCCCGTCAGCCTTAGTGTGCTGGAGCTCTTTTTTAAGAGCACGTATGTGTCACGTTACGGGTGCCTACCTGAAAGATATGTTGAGATAACATAAATCAGGGGAAGCCCCGTCAGCCTTAGTGTGCTGGAGCTCTTTTTTAAGAGCACGTATGTGTCACGTTACGGGTGCCTACCTGAAAGATATGTTGAGATAACATAAATCAGGGGAAGCCCCGTCAGCCTTAGTGTGCTGGAGCTCTTTTTTAAGAGCACGTATGTGTCACGTTACGGGTGCCTACCTGAAAGATATGTTGAGATAACATAAATCAGGGGAAGCCCCGTCAGCCTTAGTGTGCTGGAGCTCTTTTTTAAGAGCACGTATGTGTCACGTTACGGGTGCCTACCTGAAAGATATGTTGAGATAACATAAATCAGGGGAAGCCCCGTCAGCCTTAGTGTGCTGGAGCTCTTTTTTAAGAGCACGTATGTGTCACGTTACGGGTGCCTACCTGAAAGATATGTTGAGATAACATAAATCAGGGGAAGCCCCGTCAGCCTTAGTGTGCTGGAGCTCTTTTTTAAGAGCACGTATGTGTCACGTTACGGGTGCCTACCTGAAAGATATGTTGAGATAACATAAATCAGGGGAAGCCCCGTCAGCCTTAGTGTGCTGGAGCTCTTTTTTAAGAGCACGTATGTGTCACGTTACGGGTGCCTACCTGAAAGATATGTTGAGATAACATAAATCAGGGGAAGCCCCGTCAGCCTTAGTGTGCTGGAGCTCTTTTTTAAGAGCACGTATGTGTCACGTTACGGGTGCCTACCTGAAAGATATGTTGAGATAACATAAATCAGGGGAAGCCCCGTCAGCCTTAGTGTGCTGGAGCTCTTTTTTAAGAGCACGTATGTGTCACGTTACGGGTGCCTACCTGAAAGATATGTTGAGATAACATAAATCAGGGAAGCCCCGTCAGCCTTAGTGTGCTGGAGCTCTTTTTTAAGAGCACGTATGTGTCACGTTACGGGTGCCTACCTGAAAGATATGTTGAGATAACATAAATCAGGGGAAGCCCCGTCAGCCTTAGTGTGCTGGAGCTCTTTTTTTAAGAGCACGTATGTGTCACGTTACGGGTGCCTACCTGAAAGATATGTTGAGATAACATAAATCAGGGGAAGCCCCGTCAGCCTTAGTGTGCTGGAGCTCTTTTTTAAGAGCACGTATGTGTCACGTTACGGGTGCCTACCTGAAAGATATGTTGAGATAACATAAATCAGGGGAAGCCCCGTCAGCCTTAGTGTGCTGGAGCTCTTTTTTAAGAGCACGTATGTGTCACGTTACGGGTGCCTACCTGAAAGATATGTTGAGATAACATAAATCAGGGGAAGCCCCGTCAGCCTTAGTGTGCTGGAGCTCTTTTTTAAGAGCACGTATGTGTCACGTTACGGGTGCCTACCTGAAAGATATGTTGAGATAACATAAATCAGGGGAAGCCCCGTCAGCCTTAGTGTGCTGGAGCTCTTTTTTTAAGAGCACGTATGTGTCACGTTACGGGTGCCTACCTGAAAGATATGTTGAGATAACATAAATCAGGGGAAGCCCCGTCAGCCTTAGTGTGCTGGAGCTCTTTTTTAAGAGCACGTATGTGTCACGTTACGGGTGCCTACCTGAAAGATATGTTGAGATAACATAAATCAGGGGAAGCCCCGTCAGCCTTAGTGTGCTGGAGCTCTTTTTTTAAGAGCACGTATGTGTCACGTTACGGGTGCCTACCTGAAAGATATGTTGAGATAACATAAATCAGAGGAAGCCCCGTCAGCCTTAGTGTGCTGGAGCTCTTTTTTTAAGAGCACGTATGTGTCACGTTACGGGTGCCTACCTGAAAGATATGTTGAGATAACATAAATCAGGGGAAGCCCCGTCAGCCTTAGTGTGCTGGAGCTCTTTTTTAAGAGCACGTATGTGTCACGTTACGGGTGCCTACCTGAAAGATATGTTGAGATAACATAAATCAGGGGAAGCCCCGTCAGCCTCAGTGTGCTGGAGCTCTTTTTTAAGAGCACGTATGTGTCACGTTACGGGTGCCTACCTGAAAGATATGTTGAGATAACATAAATCAGGGGAAGCCCCGTCAGCCTCAGTGTGCTGGAGCTTTTTTTTAAGAGCACGTATGTGTCACGTTACGGGTGCCTACCTGAAAGATATGTTGAGATAACATAAATCAGGGGAAGCCCCGTCAGCCTTAGTGTGCTGGAGCTCTTTTTTAAGAGCACGTATGTGTCACGTTACGGGTGCCTACCTGAAAGATATGTTGAGATAACATAAATCAGGGGAAGCCCCGTCAGCCTTAGTGTGCTGGAGCTCTTTTTTAAGAGCACGTATGTGTCACGTTACGGGTGCCTACCTGAAAGATATGTTGAGATAACATAAATCAGGGGAAGCCCCGTCAGCCTTCAGTGTGCTGGAGCTCTTTTTTAAGAGCACGTATGTGTCACGTTACGGGTGCCTACCTGAAAGATATGTTGAGATAACATAAATCAGGGGAAGCCCCGTCAGCCTTAGTGTGCTGGAGCTCTTTTTTAAGAGCACGTATGTGTCACGTTACGGGTGCCTACCTGAAAGATATGTTGAGATAACATAAATCAGGGGAAGCCCCGTCAGCCTTAGTGTGCTGGAGCTCTTTTTTAAGAGCACGTATGTGTCACGTTACGGGTGCCTACCTGAAAGATATGTTGAGATAACATAAATCAGGGGAAGCCCCGTCAGCCTTAGTGTGCTGGAGCTCTTTTTTTAAGAGCACGTATGTGTCACGTTACGGGTGCCTACCTGAAAGATATGTTGAGATAACATAAATCAGGGGAAGCCCCGTCAGCCTTAGTGTGCTGGAGCTCTTTTTTAAGAGCACGTATGTGTCACGTTACGGGTGCCTACCTGAAAGATATGTTGAGATAACATAAATCAGGGGAAGCCCCGTCAGCCTTAGTGTGCTGGAGCTCTTTTTTTAAGAGCACGTATGTGTCACGTTACGGGTGCCTACCTGAAAGATATGTTGAGATAACATAAATCAGGGGAAGCCCCGTCAGCCTTAGTGTGCTGGAGCTCTTTTTTTAAGAGCACGTATGTGTCACGTTACGGGTGCCTACCTGAAAGATATGTTGAGATAACATAAATCAGGGGAAGCCCCGTCAGCCTTAGTGTGCTGGAGCTCTTTTTTAAGAGCACGTATGTGTCACGTTACGGGTGCCTACCTGAAAGATATGTTGAGATAACATAAATCAGGGGAAGCCCCGTCAGCCTTAGTGTGCTGGAGCTCTTTTTTTAAGAGCACGTATGTGTCACGTTACGGGTGCCTACCTGAAAGATATGTTGAGATAACATAAATCAGGGGAAGCCCCGTCAGCCTTAGTGTGCTGGAGCTCTTTTTTAAGAGCACGTATGTGTCACGTTACGGGTGCCTACCTGAAAGATATGTTGAGATAACATAAATCAGGGGAAGCCCCGTCAGCCTTAGTGTGCTGGAGCTCTTTTTTAAGAGCACGTATGTGTCACGTTACGGGTGCCTACCTGAAAGATATGTTGAGATAACATAAATCAGGGGAAGCCCCGTCAGCCTTAGTGTGCTGGAGCTCTTTTTTTAAGAGCACGTATGTGTCACGTTACGGGTGCCTACCTGAAAGATATGTTGAGATAACATAAATCAGGGGAAGCCCCGTCAGCCTTAGTGTGCTGGAGCTCTTTTTTTAAGAGCACGTATGTGTCACGTTACGGGTGCCTACCTGAAAGATATGTTGAGATAACATAAATCAGGGGAAGCCCCGTCAGCCTTAGTGTGCTGGAGCTCTTTTTTAAGAGCACGTATGTGTCACGTTACGGGTGCCTACCTGAAAGATATGTTGAGATAACATAAATCAGGGGAAGCCCCGTCAGCCTTAGTGTGCTGGAGCTCTTTTTTTTAAGAGCACGTATGTGTCACGTTACGGGTGCCTACCTGAAAGATATGTTGAGATAACATAAATCAGGGGAAGCCCCGTCAGCCTTAGTGTGCTGGAGCTCTTTTTTTAAGAGCACGTATGTGTCACGTTACGGGTGCCTACCTGAAAGATATGTTGAGATAACATAAATCAGGGGAAGCCCCGTCAGCCTCAGTGTGAGCCTTTTTTAAGAGCACGTATGTGTCACGTTACGGGTGCCTACCCTGAAAGATATGTTGAGATAACATAAATCAGGGGAAGCCCCGTCAGCCTTAGTGTGCTGGAGCTCCTTTTTTAAGAGCACGTATGTGTCACGTTACGGGTGCCTACCTGAAAGATATGTTGAGATAACATAAATCAGGGGAAGCCCCGTCAGCCTTAGTGTGCTGGAGCTCTTTTTTTAAGAGCACGTATGTGTCACGTTACGGGTGCCTACCTGAAAGATATGTTGAGATAACATAAATCAGGGGAAGCCCCGTCAGCCTTAGTGTGCTGGAGCTCTTTTTTTAAGAGCACGTATGTGTCACGTTACGGGTGCCTACCTGAAAGATATGTTGAGATAACATAAATCAGGGGAAGCCCCGTCAGCCTTAGTGTGCTGGAGCTCTTTTTTTAAGAGCACGTATGTGTCACGTTACGGGTGCCTACCTGAAAGATATGTTGAGATAACATAAATCAGGGGAAGCCCCGTCAGCCTTAGTGTGCTGGAGCTCTTTTTTTAAGAGCACGTATGTGTCACGTTACGGGTGCCTACCTGAAAGATATGTTGAGATAACATAAATCAGGGGAAGCCCCGTCAGCCTTAGTGTGCTGGAGCTCTTTTTTTAAGAGCACGTATGTGTCACGTTACGGGTGCCTACCTGAAAGATATGTTGAGATAACATAAATCAGGGGAAGCCCCGTCAGCCTTAGTGTGCTGGAGCTCTTTTTTTAAGAGCACGTATGTGTCACGTTACGGGTGCCTACCTGAAAGATATGTTGAGATAACATAAATCAGGGGAAGCCCCGTCAGCCTTAGTGTGCTGGAGCTCTTTTTTAAGAGCACGTATGTGTCACGTTACGGGTGCCTACCTGAAAGATATGTTGAGATAACATAAATCAGGGGAAGCCCCGTCAGCCTTAGTGTGCTGGAGCTCTTTTTTAAGAGCACGTATGTGTCACGTTACGGGTGCCTACCTGAAAGATATGTTGAGATAACATAAATCAGGGGAAGCCCCGTCAGCCTTAGTGTGCTGGAGCTCTTTTTTTAAGAGCACGTATGTGTCACGTTACGGGTGCCTACCTGAAAGATATGTTGAGATAACATAAATCAGGGGAAGCCCCGCTCAGCCTCAGTGTGCTGGAGCTCTTTTTAAGAGGCACGTATGTAGTCACGTTACGTTACGGTGCCTACCTGAAAGATATGTTGAGATAACATAAATCAGGGGAAGCCCCGTCGTCAGCCTTAGTGTGCTGGAGCTCTTTTTTAAGAGCACGTATGTGTCACGTTACGGGTGCCTACCTGAAAGATATGTTGAGATAACATAAATCAGGGGAAGCCCCGTCAGCCTTAGTGTGCTGGAGCTCTTTTTTTAAGAGCACGTATGTGTCACGTTACGGGTGCCTACCTGAAAGATATGTTGAGATAACATAAATCAGGGGAAGCCCCGTCAGCCTTAGTGTGCTGGAGCTCTTTTTTAAGAGCACGTATGTGTCACGTTACGGGTGCCTACCTGAAAGATATGTTGAGATAACATAAATCAGGGGAAGCCCCGTCAGCCTTAGTGTGCTGGAGCTCTTTTTTTAAGAGCACGTATGTGTCACGTTACGGGTGCCTACCTGAAAGATATGTTGAGATAACATAAATCAGGGGAAGCCCCGTCAGCCTTAGTGTGCTGGAGCTCTTTTTTTAAGAGCACGTATGTGTCACGTTACGGGTGCCTACCTGAAAGATATGTTGAGATAACATAAATCAGGGGAAGCCCCGTCAGCCTTAGTGTGCTGGAGCTCTTTTTTAAGAGCACGTATGTGTCACGTTACGGGTGCCTACCTGAAAGATATGTTGAGATAACATAAATCAGGGGAAGCCCCGTCAGCCTTAGTGTGCTGGAGCTCTTTTTTAAGAGCACGTATGTGTCACGTTACGGGTGCCTACCTGAAAGATATGTTGAGATAACATAAATCAGGGGAAGCCCCGTCAGCCTTAGTGTGCTGGAGCTCTTTTTTAAGAGCACGTATGTGTCACGTTACGGGTGCCTACCTGAAAGATATGTTGAGATAACATAAATCAGGGGAAGCCCCGTCAGCCTTAGTGTGCTGGAGCTCTTTTTTTAAGAGCACGTATGTGTCACGTTACGGGTGCCTACCTGAAAGATATGTTGAGATAACATAAATCAGGGGAAGCCCCGAAGCCCCCCTATGTCAGCCTCAGTGTGTGTGCTGGAGCTCTTTTTTTAAGAGCACGTATGTGTCACGTTACGGGTGCCTACCTGAAAGATATGTTGAGATAACATAAATCAGGGGAAGCCCCGTCAGCCTTAGTGTGCTGGAGCTCTTTTTTAAGAGCACGTATGTGTCACGTTACGGGTGCCTACCTGAAAGATATGTTGAGATAACATAAATCAGGGGAAGCCCCGTCAGCCTTAGTGTGCTGGAGCTCTTTTTTAAGAGCACGTATGTGTCACGTTACGGGTGCCTACCTGAAAGATATGTTGAGATAACATAAATCAGGGAAGCCCCGTCAGCCTTAGTGTGCTGGAGCTCTTTTTTAAGAGCACGTATGTGTCACGTTACGGGTGCCTACCTGAAAGATATGTTGAGATAACATAAATCAGGGGAAGCCCCGTCAGCCTTAGTGTGCTGGAGCTCTTTTTTAAGAGCACGTATGTGTCACGTTACGGGTGCCTACCTGAAAGATATGTTGAGATAACATAAATCAGGGGAAGCCCCGTCAGCCTTAGTGTGCTGGAGCTCTTTTTTAAGAGCACGTATGTGTCACGTTACGGGTGCCTACCTGAAAGATATGTTGAGATAACATAAATCAGGGGAAGCCCCGTCAGCCTTAGTGTGCTGGAGCTCTTTTTAAAAGAGCACGTATGTGTTACGTTACGGGTGCCTACCTGAAAGATATGTTGAGATAACATAAATCAGGGGAAGCCCCGTCAGCCTTAGTGTGCTGGAGCTCTTTTTTTAAGAGCACGTATGTGTCACGTTACGGGTGCCTACCTGAAAGATATGTTGAGATAACATAAATCAGGGGAAGCCCCGTCAGCCTTAGTGTGCTGGAGCTCTTTTTTAAGAGCACGTATGTGTCACGTTACGGGTGCCTACCTGAAAGATATGTTGAGATAACATAAATCAGGGGAAGCCCCGTCAGCCTTAGTGTGCTGGAGCTCTTTTTTTTTTAAGAGCATATGTTGAGATAACATAAATCAGGTCACGTTACGGGTGCCTACCTGAAAGATATGTTGAGATAACATAAATCAGGGGAAGCCCCGTCAGCCTTAGTGTGCTGGAGCTCTTTTTTAAGAGCACGTATGTGTCACGTTACGGGTGCCTACCTGAAAGATATGTTGAGATAACATAAATCAGGGGAAGCCCCGTCAGCCTTAGTGTGCTGGAGCTCTTTTTTTAAGAGCACGTATGTGTCACGTTACGGGTGCCTACCTGAAAGATATGTTGAGATAACATAAATCAGGGGAAGCCCCGTCAGCCTTAGTGTGCTGGAGCTCTTTTTTAATGAGCACGTATGTGAGATGTCACGTTACGGGTGCCCTACCTAGAAAGATATGTTTGAGATAAGAATATTAAAAAAAACTTTGTGTATCAAATTCCATTCCTAAATAGTATTTAATTAATAACTTATTCCATATTGAATATAAAGATATTAAAATATAATTTACTAAAAGACCGTAGCCGTATAATATAGTTTCTCTACATTTTATTTGTTGTAAAAAAAATAAAAAACATTATTTTGACCAACCGGCTAAACAGATTTAATTAAAATTTTGAAAATCGTTTAAGTTCGTTGAGCTCGTGTGCGTTATCGTTTAAACGGGATTACCTACGAATCAGATTGTCTATGTCTACTATGCATTTCCCAAAAAGCCTATAACCTAGCTGTATCTGAGATAAGCGTTTACTTTAAACTATATGAGATCGAGCCCGATTCACAACAACATTTAGACGGTATAAAAATTATTAGTGTTTGTGTTTTGTAATTGTATTTTCTTTCTTTAACACTAGTTTAAAAGGATTTTAAAATTTGTACTGTAGTGTAGCCCTTCAGGCATGAAGGTTTAGTTTTTATTTTTTAATAACCTAAAATATAAATTAAAAAAACGTGTGTGTACTTATGTATACGCAGCGAAGCACGAAGTTATTCTTCTTTGGCGTAACAAGATAAAAATCTTTTCAAAATTCTATTCTACCTTTGTAGAAAAAAACGACACTAACAATAGAAAAAAGGTATTGAATACATTAAAAGTTTTATTTTAACGCATTATCTAGTTAAATAAAGCTTATTTAAATATCACAATAAACTAAAATGTTGACCATAGCTAACTTCAGGGTATCGGTTTTTTTGTGACGTATCGTAAAAATTCACTCTCATAATTTTTCCCTAACGTGCCAAAAGAAGTACCTATAACTTCAAAAAGTAAAAAAATCTAATTTTTGAGAAAATAGTACCAGAGCCCAACGGAACCGCTCAGTATTCCGCGCGAATATTCGATTAGGCAAACAGAATAGTGAAAAGACTACTCACTGTACACTTTGAACAGTTCGACACTCGTGTAAATGTGTTCACTTCTATTTAAATAACATAAAGATTCACTTCTTATGTTCGCTTTCCGATAAGTTTTAGCTCATATTTGCATTAAATCAAAAGTGAAGGCATTTGGAGTATTTTTTATTCGTTTTATATATTATAAATTAGTAAATACACTATTTAAATTTGGACCTGCCATGCCATTCTGTTAATTGTATTGTTAATTATAATTATTCTTGACATAACGACAGAAGTAATGATTCCTACAAACAAGTATATATTGTTTATAATAACATTTACTTTAGTTTTTGGTTCGGTACGTTTATGAAAAGTCTGATTATTAAATCTCAACCGTAAAACGAATCTAGTCACTAGTTAATTAATTAGTGAAATTCACTTCGTGTGTCCAAACGTGACGTTACCATTAACAACTTTGTATTTTATTAGATACGTTTATCGAAACATAACTCTTATTACAATTAAAATAAAGTCTAAAGTTGTCCAAATAAAATTGTATTTGGAGTGACAGGGTACAGTTAGTAATTATTTCGAAAAGTCTAGCACGACGGAATGTCCCAGAGAAAGTTCCAAACTACAAACAATGCATATTCCCAATTTCACAGTTGGCGATTGAGTGTTAAATTTTAATTATAAGTTAGTAGATTTTATTTTTGGTTACTCGAGCAGCAGACATTGTGGAGCGTGATTTAATATTTCCACTAAACAAGCGGCGGGTTCGGCAGATTAATTTAAAAAGTTGTCCGGGTCGTGATTCCTTTTTATACGAAGTTAAAATCGGTGAAGCGGTTTAATAATAAAAATGTACAGAAGTGTGTTACGTTTTTCTATGTTCAAACATCCACGTATCCTAAATCAATTGATTAGCCCAGTACAGCTTGGGGACGATCTTTGTAATTTTTCAACTTTATTTTATTTTGGTACCGACTTACCAAACCGAAACAATATTGTTTCATCGGATATTTTTCGCGTTGAGATGTAATGTTGACATATTTCAGGCACTATATTTGAAAAAAAAACCAGCTGGGCCTCCGATTTCTGTATCCGTTTTGTGATAATTTCCTTTCTATTAGGCAACTAGGTGTTCAGCCTTCTTTGCCTGACACACATCGTCAAATATTTCGATCTAAGCTGCGCGATGTTTTCCTTCTCTGTACGAGCATCTGTTACTCGTAAATGCGCACATAGACTGAAAGTCCATTGGTGCACAGCCGAGATTCGACCTCAGGGATGATAATTGCACGCTGAAGCCACTACGCCAACACTGCTTTTTTACAGTGTTTTTCTTCAAACAACAGAAAATATAGTAAGACTATGTAGATCATAATATTATATAATTGTAATCGTTGTCTTATATGGTGAAAAAATATATAATCGTAATAACGAAATGTTTAAATTAATACCTTTTTGTGCTTTTTATCTTTATCACTAAATGTTTGGTTCAGAATATTCAGTTATCAGATAATCGGTAAAAATGCGAGAAACCCATAAAATTGTTCACGTTTCGACAATTTACAAATGGCAGGATGCCCACTGGGCATAGAATGACTACACACTAGCGACGGACAAACCGCTCTTTTTTAATTAGTAAAATGAATTTAATTAATTTATGTTATTGATAAAGCTAGTCGTTACATCATAAAAGCAAACTATTCTATATACACTATGGCGATTATTTTGGGCGTATATTATTTTAATTTTGACATTTTATGGAATGGAATTGAACAAGGGTTTTTTTTTATAGCACAGGAAGCAAACGGGCAGGGGGCTTACCTGATGATAAGTGATATCCCATGACACTCTCAATGCCAGAGTTTGCCAAGAATGCCGGTTATGAATTGGTACGCCGTGATCTTAAAGAACGCACTACCGCGACAAGTAGCTGGTTCCACAGCAGTGGTGCGCGGCAAAAGAACAAATAATGTTTTTAAGACATTGCTATTTAACTATTGCTAAAATTTTGTCAAATTTTTCTATATAAGTCATATTATTATGTGTTAAACTTTGACGGAGATATCAGCATTAAAACGCTGCCCGTGTGTTGTGTCTTTATTGTATAATAATTAGGACGCCATGTCCACATAACGGTTATTCGGGGCTAATTCGGGGACTGTTCAATCATGCAGTCTTTACACCTTTACATTTACATTTTTTTTAGTATTATTTTATTGCAAAATATTTGTTTATTATTTGATAGTCACAATTCTAACAGATGGCGCTGTGTTGAAAGTACCAACGTTTCACATAAGCTACAATTTAATGGCATAACCACCAAAAAAGCATGGTGGTCCCCAAGACTGGTGTTCTCCTACCGTTTCCCTTGAATAGTTTGCTACTATGTAATATAACAAAAACCTTGGCCGGTCTGCTAGTAGTTTATAAAAAATAAAAAAGTACACTTTCTTCATAGCTGCCCTGCGATTCTGTAACTCACTTTTCGAACTCACACAGCGGTTTTCGCATCGGCGGTCGCTCTCAAATCAGTCGTGAAGCAGTCATTTTATGATTTGGCATTCTGAAAAGGTGGGAGCTTGTAGTTTATTGTTTATCAGAATGCCAAATCATAAAATGACTGATTCACGACTGATTTGAGAGCGACCGGCGATCCGAAAACCGCTGTGTGAGTTCGAAAAGTGAGTTACAGAATCGCAGGGCTGTTCAATCATGCAGTCTTTACACCAACGTTTCTGTCATCCCTTTATGTAATTTACAATTTCGTCCTCTTGTTTTTTCCCTTTTACACCTATTATTTTTTAATAAAAATACCATATACCTACTATGAAATACTCGTTACGATATAGATTACCATGAGAACACGAAATTACGGGAGCCTTACAAAAATTGTTCAAAGTATATGGTACTGTAATCTGGTCACCACATTACCAAATTCATACTGATACCATTAAGACACTTACTTTTTCATAGTAATCGTACTATACTTGCCTGATCTATTGCAAAAGGCTTAGACTATTTGCAGTAGATCAGGCAAGTATAGCAACAGGTTTTAGTTCAATAATTTTTTCTATATTTATGTATAATGTCTGCAACATTTGCCACTTTCAATACTTTTCTTACGCGGTCCTTGACTTGTAATATAAGACAATTATAGTAATAATAGAGATAAACTTCAATTTTATGAGCTAAAGCATAAGTGTGCTATATATTACATATGTACGTATGTTGCTTCGTTTCAGGCAAGTGTCAGTAAACCTTTTGTATCTAGTCATAGATTTTTGGATCTGAGACATGTTTGCTCACGACTATGCACACAGAAAAATCTATTGATACCCAATCGAGAGTCAAATGCACTACGACAGGGCTTACAATCGTATGCCCTCAGTCACTGCTCCATAATTTATATATAAACTACATAATTTATATTTAAATATCTTAAAAAGTTTAAACCTTTACCCAAAAGGGGTCCATTCTGCAGGATACGAAGTAATGGAAATAACAATAAATAACGTAGACAATGAACCATCTGATTTGTAATTTTAATAGTACGGAATTAAAGTGTCTTTATTATTATCTTAAAAAGGTTAGGCGTTTGCAGATCTTTGTAATATAATTTATATTGAATTAACCAAAATAATGTTTGGATCCAACTAAGCAATGAAGGCTTACTATTATTGAGGTTTGCTAGTTCTAATAGTAAAGACAAAGAGAAAAACGACAGTACAATTTACAATACAAAATACTAAAACTAGTTCTCACTGTCGGTACCAGTATCGATTCAGGTTCACACATATGTTATATTAATAAATATAAAATAATTATAGAAATGCACGAATTATACGCGCACGTTGCAACTGTCGTTTCAACTAGCCACCTAGGTTAATGCGTGACAGAATCTTCAATTTTTTGCACTTTTTGGACTGACAGTGATTAGGCACAAAAAGTCATTTCAATTTTCTATTCAGCACAGATATGGAAATCTAAAAAAAATCAGACGAGAGCGTCAAGATTGAAACAAATCATTGAACTTCGAATGAAATCAATTCTTCAAAAAGTTGTGTGATCCGATCATATCCGTCACCTCGCGTGTTATATTAAGGCTTTATTTAATATTTGTTCGTTGCCAATCTCCTAAGTGCTTGCTACTTTGACGGATCACGGGGACTTGAGATAACTCTGTTTTACTCTTTTTTCGTCAAAGTTTTTGAACTTTTTGTTGTGATTTTTTTCAAAAATGAGGGATGTGTATTAAAGGTCCTAAATATTGATCTTGGTGACAAGATGTCAGTTAATTAAGAAATACGATACGATGGCGCGATTAGTGCCTTCTTTACCAACTGCGTCACACTTTCAGCGGCACATAGGCTTTTTTTTATGTCTCTGGATAAGGTTAGTTCGCAAACTCCAGGTTAAAGCGTAGTTAGACGCAGTAATAAATAAGTAAAATTGTTGGAATTGAACAACATTTTTTTTTTCTCTTTTTTACTTATAGCTTTTGAATTTTGGCTTTATGATAAAAAGTCACCCAGACATAATTGTAGGCAAAGCGATTTGCTACAAAATATGTGTAACAAATTTTTTGTACAATGGATAGTTAAGGAGATATAGCTAAAAACGTGTTTTCACCCCTTTATCCAAGATGGCGGCCGGGGGACAAGGGTGCCAACCCCACAAACTTGGGTTTGAGCTTGTAGTGACCCCTCTACATGTCCCATAAATAAAATTGCGTGCTCTAACAAATGTTCAGCAAATTTGTAACATTTAAATGGATGTATTTTTTTATTTATTGCAATGTAGAAAACTTTGGGCTATCAAACAGCTTTATCAATCATTTCACCCTTTTGGATTTTCCCGAGAATTCGTCTTAGAACCATCAATCATATCATAACACCGTGAAAGCAAAAATTAGCCAAAATTTTCAAATTCCTAAACTAGTGTTTATAACCACTATAGTTAAAGTAGTATACATATGGGCATAAAAAAATGTCGTCTAATTCTTTACAATGCTAAACTTGTAATTCATAATAAGCAAGTGTATTTACTTTAAAATCTTTTAAGTAAGAGCCGTAAAGGCGTGTGTTAGGCAAGAAAATTACAGAGTGCACCCTGAGTGCCGCAAGAAAAGCTTTCATTTCAAATACTCGACTTGTTATTCGTTTTTGCTTCTACTAGCTGCCGGGAAATGGAATAGTTCTAGTTTGTTTTAACTGATTCAATGAGGAATGGTCTTTTTTTCAAGTCTCTTGAGGGTGACAGCTTTTGAAATAGCTTCAACTTATTTTATACCAATGGAAGAATTTACTTTGAAATATCATTTTCTCGATACATTCTTCCTATAAAACACATGTAATTTTAAGTGTTTGAATAGAAAGTAATAGAAAAATATATTTATTTTTTATGCTATTGTTACAAGGAGGTCTATTAAAAACAATAATAAAATATCTCCCTTTAGATAAATACTTTTAGTTTTTGTTTTATCCATATATGAGTCTACTTCTCTTCAGCTGGAAAAGCAACAAAGCACATCAGTTACAATAATGAAATTAAAGTTACTGAGTGCTTCTCAAAGTATCTGAAGTGAAGTATTTATCGTATACAAATGAATAATGCAATCATCGCAAAGTAATTTAAACCGGACTCATTGACCAGTTAACCGTCAATAAAATCAACAATAACCACCATTTTTATTGCTTTGACATTCAATAATTTTAAAATGCAATTTACAAACGAAAATAACTTTTATCTCGGTTTTATACGATAATGATTGCAATCAAAATCGAAGTAATGCTCGTATACGGTTCCTATCAAAGAGCATAATTCGTTTATGACAGAAATGGTCGGAGCGCGGTATGTTGCCGTAAATTCCGCTGATATTTGGGCCCCGAGATCGAACCTAAACCGATTGTAGGCGCTTCACGAATTTGTATTTATGAGGTAATCATACCGAGTACTGTGCGCTGTGGGAAGCACAGTAATGTGGGGCAATGAGCACAGAAGAAATGTATATTTAACCAGCACAAATCGACATTTTATGTGTTACGTTTTGAGTGTAAAAAATACTTTTATATCTATAAATATTTCATGATAAATAAAAGCGATAATAAAAAACCTCACCTTATTATTTTTAATAACCTGTAGGTTGGGGGCCTCATAGCCTAGCGGTCTTATTAAGTGGCAGCTTGGTGAGGGGTACCGGGTTCGATTCCCGGTTCGAGGGCAAGTTTTAATTTAATTTAAATTTGTTCTCGGCCTTTGGGAGGGTTGTGCGGTACCGGGCGAGTGCTTAAACCGTACATGGAGGACACGGTCGAATTATAAAAAAATCCTATAATTGACGCTGGCTAATGCACAAATCGTGCCAGAGCCATTAAAAAAAAAACCTGTAGGTTGAGGTACAAGGTTGAGGACTAGTTCAGGCAGGCCCGAGTAGCCTTCGCACAAATCCAGCCTGCCTCGCGATTCTATATTCTAAACAATAAACTACAAGTTCCTTCCTTATCAGAATACCAAATCGTAAAATGACTGCTTCAGACTGAGCGCAACCGCCGCTGTAAAAACCGCTGTGATAGTTCGGAAAGTGATTTACAGAATCGCAAGGCTGTATCGCAGTCACGTAAATTTATGTGGAATTAAGCTTAAAATATTCGTCAAATCTGAACAAGATTTAATGATTTAGGTGCCATAAACATTATGTAATATTTCAAAATATCGATTAAGCATAGGTAAACGAAATTCAAAATATCATTAATACTGTTTTCTGTTTAGACTACATCATTAAGTCGGCTATATAAGTACCCTTAGTCCCATTCCCTTGACCTATAAACCCGAAATACCTAAGTTTGAGAAGCTGCATAATAAACGTGTCTCAAGAGTAACACTCATACTGAAGATGTGATGTCAAGGGAAAGGTGATAGCATGAATATGTATGAAGTAACGAGTACTTTGAGGCATCAAGAACTACAAGAATTGTATGTGACCAAGGTACAAAAATACGAGATTTAAAATTATGCGTTGATAGTAATAGTAATTGATACGTTTCAATAAGTCTACATATTTTAGCCTATAAAAATTGATTCTCTGAATTCTGTCTGTAGATCTATTTTATTTATCATTAAAGCAGCCTT
This sequence comes from Pieris macdunnoughi, assembly GCA_905332375.1. Taxonomy (NCBI): domain Eukaryota; kingdom Metazoa; phylum Arthropoda; class Insecta; order Lepidoptera; family Pieridae; genus Pieris; species Pieris macdunnoughi. The sequence continues at coordinate 31,786 of CAJOBZ010000041.1, forward strand.
CTAACTATTGTTTCACCAAAATTGCCTGTAAAGAAAAATATTACGAACATTTATTGTCAGGACACTTTAGTTTTTTGAAACAAATATTGTATTGTAGATGTTATATTATTATTTATATATTATATTATATTATATTATATTATATTATATTATATTATATTATATTATATTATATTATATTATATTATATTATATTATATTATATTATATTATATTATATTATATTATATTATATTATATTATATTATATTATATTATATTATATTATATTATATTATATTATATTATATTATATTATATTATATTATATTATATTATATTATATTATATTATATTATATTATATTATATTATATTATATTATATTATATTATATTATATTATATTATATTATATATTCCCTCAGATACTTTATTTTTATCAATTGCTCTTAGTCCATGTTAGAATTACTTCACGAAATAACTTAGTACACATTGAGTATATACAACGTACATTAGTTAAGGCTATTGAACATCTCGAAGGCTGATGCAATGGTCAATTCAAGAGGATCACAATTAACTGATGGCTGACGTGCGCCCCTCGGAGTTCCGACAGCTTCGATTTACTGTTCAGACACTTGATAGGGTTTTGCAGTAACAACAACGTATTAAAAGGGCAATAACACAAAATCGTGTTATGTGTTTTTCTCTTATATATGTACATATATATAATTATAT